>OZ019976.1:10158274-10758274 GCA_963970395.1 Ephialtes manifestator
GAAGAAAGTCAATTTTTCGTAAAAAAAAGTAATAATTAATTTTTTTTACGAAACAAGCATCTTTGATTCCGGTCTTAATTTTACAAGCTGTTTCGCATTGTATGAAGATTCTGAGAAAAAAATTCCAAAGTGGCACCTTCAATTCTTAGGCAGTAAAAAATTGAAAATAAAAATAAAAAATTAATACATTTTTTCCTGCCCGTTTTTTACTGCCCATCTAACGACTGGAATCTAGTCAGCCATCAGATTGAATCCGAGTTCGAGATCCCAATCGGAATCCAGTTTCCGCGCGTTATAACCCATGTCTGGAATCCGATCCGATGACCGACTGGAATCTGGCCGGAAGATGGGATTACGAGGCAGGATCCAGCTGGATCTCTGCCGAAATTTCTGCATGGGATTATAATTCCATATCAAATATTCTTATATATTTATATGTGATGGTTTTTTTAGCCAAAACTGTTTATTATAAAATATTAATAATCTCAATATTTCATTATCCAGAATTTTGTAAAATTTTTAAAAAAATTTCTAACAAAACTATATCGAGTATTTTCAAATATTATGTTGTGTACATTAAAAATCTGTATATGTGAATAGTTTTTATAATAAATTACAGTAACTGAATATGAGCTACTCTACTTTGACGCAAAATTGCAGCTTGATACATCGTGGCGTTCAAAAATGATGGGTAATTGAAATTTTGGTACATATGGGGATTAGAAATTTGAAAACATGTTTAATCTAAAAAAATAATCAAAGTTGTACACGGCTATTAAACGCCGTAACAAATTGAAATTTTTTTAAAATTACAAATTACGTAAAATCCAAACAGCTTTACCGATCTTGTTATTACCGAACAACTTTGAATGCATCTATAAGTTATGAAGAACTATTTAGCTGAATCGTCGATTATCGAATTTTTATGAAAATTGAAGCGTAAACGTTCAATTCGAAATAACATTAAGAGTACCTGCACTTTTAAAGAATTATTTAGTGAAATATCGCTAATTTTGCGAAATCTAGACCGCGGACGTCCTTTTTTGAAGACATTAAAAAAGCTGTAAAATAAAAATTTATGCATACAATTCGTAAAAAAATTCAACAGTCAAAGAAGGACTTCTGCTCAGCTTGTCGGTGAAATTTTAGCTCAATCGATTGAACAGTTGCTGAGTTATAGATGCGTGAAATTTCGAAGCCCTGCACACCCACACACATACATACGGGTATTTTTTCTAAACTACTTTCCTCGATTTTTTGTACCATACTGAGTGCCCTGATATGAAAGTCACGACATTTTTTTTTCTCACGAAACAACGCTTCCTCTATGAGGAAGCAAAAATGAACCAAAATAGACAAATCTATCCTTAAAGCAGTCTCACATTTTGAAGATAAAGTGGAATGGCGGAAGTCTCCTCAAAATTCGCAACTGCTGAATTGAAGTTTACACATTACTTATTTTATAAAGCCCTGACCAAAAAAAGTTTCGTTTAAAAACATACAAATCAATATGAAGAATCCGCAAACTCGGTGCTGTAGGCAGGAGAAAGCTTTTGGATAGGAACCAACAATTTTGTATATGAGCATTCCACCGGTTACCACGGAGCTTTTTAACTTTTTAATTGCTTTTTACGTTCATGAACGAAACATTTTTCAGTAGGGTTCCTCTACAATTTCAATATTACTTTTGTTTCTGACTTTCATGTTTAATTAACTGGCTATATATTTACTTCCAGGAATAATTAACTCGGCATGTCGTTTCCCCAACAACGTGATTACACTGATCGTTGAAAGTCTTGTCGTAAACTCCCTACGGTGTTGGTGTATCGTGACGGTACAGGTTATCGTTTGAAACAACATTATATAATCTTGAACTAGTGGCTCCACAATTAATTTTATGGCGTATAATATCTGATACCCTGCAATAGAATAGAAATAGCAAAAATATCTGCATACATTTCTTGTATATCTCTTGTACCAGTGCCATATACATATTTCGTGATACATCTATTACGGGAGACCTTGTAATAAGAATTAAACAAAAAGTAAAACGCCATTAAGGTATAATTACTTTTATGGTGCGTAAAGAAATTATTCACTCTCTTCCAATATAAAAGCTAATGATTTTCGTTGCCAGTACGAAATATCGGGACTTATCGGGTCAAACTAGCAATGATTTTATCTTAATTATAAATCAACTATTGTATCAATTATTACAAAACGGTGTAAAAGATTTTTCTACCAATAAAAGAGTAGAGTACTTTTTTAAAGTAAAAATCGGTAGAGCTCTCGTAACATCCGTACTTTCATTAAATATTAATTAACCTTAATGAAATTCAATTATCCTAATAATAAAATGTTTAATGATGTTTCATCCGCATGAATTTAATCTCGAATGAATTTTATACAATAATAACGCTATTCAAGCAAATGACCAAATCTGGTGGGTAACCTCGGCATCTTTTACATATTACGTTGCGAGCTGTACCATTGGTCTACCAACCTACTGGAATTTTCGAGTGCTCAACGATGAATAAACAAAAATGAAGGTCTATCGCGTATGGGTATGTTTTCGTATGCTACAAGCTTCCGAATTAACGACGTTATTTTTCGTGAAGCTGTGGGGGGGTTTGAATGGTAACTCTCCCCTATATAGAGAACACTCGTTCCGCTCCACCCACGAGAGAGGAAAGCAGCTTCCCATCCCGAAGCTCTGAGTCGACTCTAAGTCGTCTCGTCCCTATCGTCAAACTTCAGAAACTTTATATTATAAGATTTCCGTGAATGGCACTCGAGATCGATAGAAACTTTTTACTCTCCGTTGCCACCGATTGTGCGGCTATCGTTGGCAACTCTCGACCAGAATGCGCGCCTCTGAGTCGTGATTCACATAAAACCTCCGCATATATTGTAGTATATAGATTCGGTTTGTCCCACGGGTCTCCCGCTCGTTCTCGATGGCTCGGAAAATCGTACCATTTGTACAACAGCTATATACAACATTTCCCATGTAATTGATCATATATCCACATAAACCGTTGAACCAATGTGTAATAATAATAAAAATAAAGAGAAACGAATTTGTATCATTCGAATCCAAGCATCGAATATAAGCGCACAGCTCGAGCAAAAGTAAACACTGTGCTTGTATTATTTGGCAATTGATTTTAAGTGTGACGAGTTGGAAATTTGTACACTGATTGTTTTAACGAAGTTAGCTATCAACCATATAGGTATACGAGTAGGTTAAAGAGATACCCCTGTTCTTTGTACATCGCAATTCGGCAAATTGGGGAAAAGTGGAACCGCCGCTTCACTTTTCCTTAGCGAGAGAAAATCAATGGGTTGTATGTGACTGGAGTAGGAGGTAAAGCGGAGAAGACGAAGGAAACAGCAGCAGCGGCATAGCAGTGACAGCAAAGGCGAGCACCGAGCGGCAATGCCCCAGGCATCCTCTCGACCCAACGGCCAACCCCAGTTAATTCCCGTCACGTTCTCCTTTGTGTGCTGATTGATAGATTGATTGCATTTCCAAATTCGCGTCGATGCTGCACCTTATGGTGGCAGGAGAGTCCTGCATCTACCACCGACCTTCCCCCCTTTTGCCACCCGCCTCCTCCCTTCCTCACGCTTCGCCCATCGGCACACGATCCTTTAGGACAGACACAGCATCCACCCAACTGACGGCCCCTTTATCGTCTCGTCTCATCTTCTCCTAATTACCAGAGCCATTCGCCGAGCGTGCGCTAACAAGAGCAGGAAATTGATTCTTTTTTCGCCGCGTGCTCTCGCTGCGCCACTTCTGCTTCTTCTCCCCGCGCTCCCTCGCCGCACCGACAAGCATCACGCTCCACTGAATCCGTCTTCTCCCTCGAGATATCTCCTTGACCACTGTTCCTGCTGCCACGGCTACTGCCGCTACTGCTCTTATTTTCTTATCGCTTCGACGCAGCGACTTACGTCACAGCGCGACATCCAGTTCAGGCTGCGATGTCTTATATACGCCCATGAACGTAACGTTGCTACACTGATGGCCTTTGTTAGTTCTTCCGCCTTACACAAAAGGATAAAAAAATTTGCAAAGACAGTTTGGAACTCTTTCAACGACAAATGCTTCTTAGAACTGGACATAACACCCCAGTAGAATCCACCGGAATGTAATCTTGGGATCGAATTTATAGTCCCAACTTTTACTTCGAACTTAAGTATGAAATAACATGTGAAATTCGATCTTCAGTACGAACGTAAGTTCAAATTTGGAACTATAAATTCGACCCTTACATTCTTTAGTATGTCGCGCCAAAGGCTGTTAGTCGATTCCTCACTAAGAGCCGAATATATAGTTCCAAGTTTGAACTCCAGTTCAAACTTCAGTTACAACTGAAGTCCCAACTTCAGTTACAACTGAAGTCCCAACTTCAGTTACAACTGAAGTCCCAACTTCATTTCGAACTTTAACTGATTAATGTATATTTGTTGTTGATGTTGTTGTAAAAGACCAATTAGACTGGTTAAAAAAAACTCTTTTATTTTTACTTACGCATCGGCCCTTTTTATTTCCCATTTGATAAGCACATAGAAAAACGAATCTTTCGTTTGGACGGATATCATTATTTTTGTACATGATGGACGGTGCTATGTGTGGTAGCATTTGATAGGTTAAACGATTACCTTCAATTTCATACATTGTAGAATATTTTCGACCATATAGTGTGAAAGATATTTAATTTTGCATAAACGGATGTCTTTTACTTTTCCGAAAAACGGTTACCTAAGACAAACTGTCATCTTCCTTGGTAGGAACACTGTAGAAATTTGTATAAAATTAATCAAGGACATATCAAAACTATCCTTCATATAATTTACCCTTATTTGTGATTATTATTTGTATTGTTGTTATTTGACAATAAAATGCTTATTAAAATGTCTATAGTTTTTTGAAGTGTGGAATTTTAAAAAAATAAGATTTTTTTAACCAGTCTAATGCATATACAAGAGAGAAAAACGGCAGATTCATCAACTATGGTCCATTCTCTTGCAGTCGGCGCATTATTTACAAGAATATATAGTAGAGATATCAAATATATTCTCGCTCAGGCCGCCAATTTACACAGATTCTTTGAGGCTATTACTCATATTATTTTCGCACATCACATGTCCCATTAGTTCTACATTATTACTCTACAAATAAGCGTTGTTACACGCAAAGAAATAATTGGTTGCCCTAACCAAGTGCCATGGTTAAATACACTCCGAGCGACAAAATTGGTTGGGAGAATCCATTGGACGTCAAAGAAGACGTATACGTAAATGTTATATAAAGAGTTTTAAAGAATTCGTGTGCATTAAGGGCCTGAACTCACGAAAAAAGGCTTCGTTGAGCCAACTAACTATTTATTAGTTGGATGAAAATTTGTTGCCACAACCATCCGGTTAGTCGGTGTAACGATCTGGTTATTAGTTATATTTACCATTCATACTCACATTAGTCGACTTAAATAGGTCACACAACGAATTTTATTCATGTTCCAACTAAGTGCGATAGTTGGCGCCACAACAGTAGTCGGCCCAACTAACTATTTAGTTCGAGTAACGATCAGAGCCAACCACCTGAAAATAGTTGACCTAACCAAGAAATCGTTTGTGTCTCAGAGCGCTAAGTCGCTTGGTTGAGTCCAACTACTTTTTTCGTTAACCTAACAACGTCGTTTTTTTTCGTGCAAGAACGGTTTCTACTATAAATTATTGTAAATCTGTCGTTTTTCAGCGGCTGATCATGCGCCTGTATACCGGGAAACTATCGGAAACTGGAAAAAGTTATGCAAATTATTAATTACATAACTTCTTTAATTTCCCTCGTCTGTATGCATTCTACAACAAAAATCAGTTAAAGTGAACTTAAGTTGGAATTTTTTTTTAAGTTGGGACTTAAGTTTAAACCTGAGACTATGCAATAGACCCGAAAAGTATAGTTTCAAAATTGAATGTTGATTACACAACAAAGTCAATCAAAGACGAATGTTAATTTAATTTCGGTGACGTGTTTTCATGCCGAGTAGATTGGACATTTGTACTATGCGTATAAACACACACATAGCTCCGAATAATTGCATTTTGACGGGGACGTTATACACAATTTTCCAATTTTGTAGCAGTCTGGAATTTTTTTTCGGTGGGGTAAACGAACATTTTTGCTGCTCATGGAATTTCGTGCATGCGTGTAGATTTTAATTTAATTTCAAACCTGCGCCCTCGCAATGTGGTAATCGTAAATAATGTAAATTATATTTCTTTTTTTAAAGACTCGTTGTGCGGTATACTTCCAGCTTAGCAGCAAACTACCAGAACTATTCGCGATGTATCATTGTTAAGTAACTTATTAGATTAACGAGTGCGAACTTGAAAGTTGTCTGCGGCTCTAAACGAAGCAAGATATGGTGAGAAAACGTACGATACATGGAAATCATATCTGTACATGAACACTACATACTTCCGGCATGGAGGAGAATAATTTTTCTTTTTGAAAGTGTCCCTACCGTCGAGGCAGAAAACCTCAGGCTCTTGGTATGAAAAATTTGATTTTGGAAATAAAACCGTACAAATTTGAGGCTTAGAGTCTGGCAGAATGTAAATTTGTGGTAACCCACGAGAGAAACTCAGACGAATGTTCTCAGTCGTAAGTATTTCTCATAGTTCGTGCTTATGGCTGAGCAGAGGGGGAAGGGGCTACTTGGAGTGTGACGTAGATTTAAAACTCTCGCGCTGAGAATTTTACATGACGGAATCTTTATTCGTCTTGAGCTGTCACGTTCGTGACTCGGTTCCTCTTTCTCGAGCCGCACATAAATTAGATACTCCTCCCACTAGAGTATATAGGATATATATTTCCGACGAAGACTGCAGCTCTCTTATTCCTACTTTTCTCCAGACGAGGATATGTAGAGCTCTTATATACCTACCTAGCTCCTAGCTTACAGTCTTTTCCAATTTATTTGCAAATTATTCCGTTCGCAGCTCGCAAAGAGCATTCGGTTTCGCGGAAGTGGAATTTAGATCCTCGTAATGCGAACGAGCATTAGCGACAAGCCATTTTCGTGGCATCAGTTATAGTGTACGTGTGCATCGCGCACGCTAAGCCACCGTAGATAAAAGGGAAATGTGCATATTTCATCCCATTAATCATCCATTAATGTTCCACTAATAAATTCCACCGTAAAATATGCATTAATACAGCGGCAATAAATTCTGGTATTAAAATATGCATTTGGATGACAATACGATATGTTGGTATTTCAAATAGTTTTATCAATTAATCCGTGAAATCGTAAATGCAATTGATATCCGACCGATATCAATCAATTAATCAGGCCGTAACTGCTAAGTGAATCTGTTCCAGCACGGTACTCTCATAAAATTACATCATTTCTCGTGAATTACGAGATAATTCAATATAGCAGGTACGCTTATATACCGGGGACTCCCGAGTGTCTGTCGAACTTGGCGGGCGTCGATTCTACTAGGTACTACATCGATTGCCGGTACCGCAGTTTGATTCGATCGTTCCAATAATATCCAAACGACTTTACTCCGTCGCTATTCCGATTAATTGCAACTCTATCAATTATGCTTCAAGCGGTGCTTCCAGCATAATTCATCACTTCGCAATATGACGTTAGTTACTATAACGTCATCTTCAATGTCCCAAACTCCGAAGCAGTCGCTCCATGTTAACAGCATTACTCAATAGTACCAGCTCAGTCAAATACAATTTTATAACGTGTCGTGCAGAGTCAACTATTCTATACATCCTCATGCTCCTTTGACTATGAGTCGGAAATAGAAAGCGTATCAAATTCGTAGAGGGCGACGAACGAAACCCGTACGAGAACCATGAAATAGCTATTTTCTCACCACCAAGCCTCCAAAATGCCACTCCACATGACAATAAGTCTTTCCGGGCGCACATTGTGCGTATAAATGTATTTTTTGCGTAATCCTATTGGAGGCTAGAGCGGGGGGCGTTTCGGCGATACATGCACAGTCAACGAGATTGAGAGTGAGAGAAAGAGAGATGGAAAGGAGAGCGTTGGGCGTATCGATGCAGCTTATCGGCAGCTCAGCCGTTAATGGAAGCTGTGGAGGCGCAAAAGCGTTTGCTCGACAAAGAGAGGGAGAGATAGAGAAAGAAATAGTGCTAGAAAGGTTAAGGGACAAAAAGGGTCCCCGAATAGAACCCCACGCGCGACGATTGGGCTATAACCGCCATTTTCCGGCTACAGCCGAAACTCTGGCTACCTAGCGACGTGTTCCCTGATCCTACTGGCCATTCGTCATTCACCGCTGGCATGTCACATAAAATAAAGCCGGGGGATAAAAAAAGAGAGCCTCAGTATGAATCAGTGCCCCTGTGGCGAAACGATCGGGGAACGACTTTTGCCCGCCGCGCTTTTCCTATATTTTTTTCCACCACCCATGGATGTCTATAACGATGATAGAGAATTTGTCGCGACTGCATTTCCTCGGCTTGAATCCGTTGCGAATTTATTGGAATGTCCCGAGTTTTCTGCGCATGAGAGCTATGAGTTATGCATGATGGTGCAGAGAATAATCTTTACTGGCTTCTACTATACCCAATTCGACATTTATTATCCGCAAATCGTCAGCTCTACTATTTCTTTACCAGCAGTATTGTTTACTATCTTATAGACAACTAAATTCTTCCAATCTCTCGATCGTGCTAGATAAAACGTTGCGGAATCTCTTTGCTCCATCCATAGGTAGTAACACAACCGGTAGGGGCTACCTATAACCCAGATATTCTATCTCATCTATAGCGCGTGTTGTGGCACCTCTCGCTCGATTCACGTACCGGGCGTGCATCCCGTGGCGAAACACAATTGTGCGCCCGTCCGGATCACGGTTTTCTGTTACTATTCAGTACCAAGTATCGATTTTATCGAGCCTGAAATTCGCAATAATCCATAAAATGCATTTTTCTTCGTTAACGATTCCTCCCCCGTCGACATTCTTTCACATAGATCTATGTTTATGGTTTTCGTAGCTACAATTTAATACCGTATTAATCTCAGCGTGGGACCTTTTACCTCGCGACTCCTGCAGTCTAAGGACGTATGTAATACCACATGGGATATAACGATATGGGATATAACGAAACGCTAGAACTGGTATCGTGTGATAGTAAATACGATTGGATTCTCTGTACGTACCATTGTCGGACTCGAGCATCCGCACTGGGTTACCAGCATTGATTTTACACTGACACATCCATACAGTATACAGAAGCCAGCGGCAGTTATAACTCATGACCTGGGCAAAGGATGCGGAAGGGTGGACGGGTGGTTGTCAGGCAAAGCGTTAATGCATATATCAATTACCTAATGTAGGCTCCTCCTATGTCCATAAATGTTGCGGCGGTGGTGGTGGCGGAGGGAGTGGCAGTGGTCTGTCGAGCACCGGTATCGGCGACACCTCCGGCATCGCAAATTTCAATTTCTGCCAGAAGAGCTTGTCGCCCCAGACGAGTACGGTGTGCGATGAAATCCTTTTCCTGAGATCGGCGTCGAGATCCCGGGGGCAAACACCTCCAACCAGTAGTAGAATAACCGAGCGACCTTTTCCCCTCAGGGCTTCGCGGAGAGCTGATTTAAACTCGAATCGGGCCCACTCTCCGTGCAAAAAGTTTCTCGAAAGAATGAGAATAGTACGCCGTGAAGAGTCGGCCGCTTCGGCAACTGCGTCGGCGACGTTTGCTCCAGCACCGAGATCTCGATAGTGAAGACAGAGTCTGTAAGAAGTCTCGAGACCCGGCACGAGGACCCTCGAGACAAAGTTCTCGTCGACTGCAGAGTACGAGATGTAGGCATCGAATGGCTTCTCCCGATCTTCGAAGGCGGCTGTTTTATAGCAAGCCCGCAATCCACATCTACTGGCGGCCCACGTCCTGAGGGTCCGACGATGCCTGAAGGCACCGCATAGTAGGGCCAACATCGCAAAGAAGAGAACCGCGGTAGCGAGGAGCAGCGGCAGATAAGCCTCGAGGGGACGTGTTGCGATCGCTGTACCGGTAGCGCCAGTAAGGGCCGCACAATTTATGACGGATCCGTTCGCCGGCGAGGTTATTGGCATACCGAGGGCGCACGTAACTTGCATCCAATCGGCGATCTTGGCCTTGTTCTTGGACATCCAGTCGTGCACACGGTCGAAATAGGTGCACTCGCAGCTCCATGGATTACTCGAGAGGCTTATGTCGACGAGATAAGGGTTCTGGGCGAGTTGCCAGAGGGCGAACGTACCGAGACGATTGTTGTCCAAGCTGAGAACCTCGAGGTGCCGAAGACCGAGAAACGTTCCATTGTCGATGTGAGTGAGCAAATTATTCTGGAGATAAAGTTCCTTAAGATTCTCCAGTGGCATCAGTTCCGGTCCATTGAGCACGCTTATCTTATTGTTCTCAAGATGAAGGACAATGAGCCTTTTCAGCCCGCTGAACGTGTGATTGTGAATAGCTATGATGTTGCTGTCGTTGACGTAGAGTACCTCGAGATTCTTTCGGCCGATGAAGGAGTGGGAGGTCAACTCACCGAAATTATTGCCATCGAGATATACCTCAGTCGCGTCCATGGGTAATCGACCGGGTAGACTTTTGTATCCGGAGCTCGAACAATCGACAACATTCGCCGACCACGACTGATCGTGGTAGCACGTGCAATTGTGCGGACAAGTCATTTCGCAGTCACAGGCATCAAAATCACAACAATGACAGAGAGCGAAACAATGGGCTTTGTAGGTGCACAGAAACTGGGAAGACTTCGCCTCGAGAAGAGGTATAAAGGATCTGTGTCTGTCGTACGGTAGACGACAGTAGACGGAATCGAGGTCCATCACTCGTGGATGCTGCCTCAGCGGCAGCGAGTTTATTCTCTGGAGCCACTCGGTCGTGCAGTCGCAGATGAAGGGATTGCCACCGATATAAAATTCCGGGAGCGGTCGATTATCCGGAACCTGAGCCAGCTGAAACGCCGATAGATCCATCTTGACTATCTGATTTGCATAGAGATCGACTCTCGTCAGATTCTCCTTTTCGTGAAAGGTCTGTGGTTCGACGGTGTGAATCATGTTGTCGTTGACGAACAGTAGCTCGATCGAGTCGGGAATCGATTTCGGATGTATCCTCGTTAGCCTGTTAAAGGAGACGTCGAGGGTTTGGAGTCGGAAACCCTGGGGCGCCGCTCCGAGATCCATTATCATGTTTTTGTGAAGGTCCATCCACTGTAGTCGTTCTGGTAGAATAGCGTAGTCAAAGTGTCCAATCATGTTGTCGGACATGTTTAACCAGAGCAAACCCGGAGCGTTTGCAAATATACCTGACATATCCTGGAGGAAATTGGCATCTAAACGGATCGCCTGAAGTGCTGGATTACTGGAAAAGGCAGCAGTTTCAACGTATTCGATTTTATTCCTTGCGAGATTCAATATCTGTAGTGCAGGCAACTCGGCCAGTGCCTCTCGCGTTACGTTGATAATCTCATTACCAATCATTCGTAAACCGTATAGACTCGACATACCATGGAATCCAGGCTTCTCCAGACTCTTTATTTGATTCTCACCGAGGTCGAGGGTCCTCAGCATTCTCATGTCCTTCAAAGCCACCGGAATACCATCGAGATTATTACCGGACAAATTGAGATCCTGCATACTTGAACAATTTCTGAATGCGTCTGGGTGAATACCCTCGAGTAGATTAGAGTCCATAGAGAGTAACGACAGAGCGAACAAGCCGTTTAACGAATAGGCGTCCAAATACGTGAGTCGATTGTGCGCCACCTCGAGGGTATGTAAATTACTCATAGGCGAGAACGTGTCTGCGGGTATTGTCTCGATCTCATTGTGCTGAAGATTTAATATTTGGAGCGTGTAGAGGTCCTTAAATAAAGCCGGATCCAATTTAGCGATTTTGTTGTACGACAAATTCAGCAACACGAGGCGAATAAGTCCAGTAAACGTTGTTGCGTTGAGCCACGAACTCGTCAGCATGTTACGAGAGAGGTCGAGAGTGACCAGTTGCTTCATATCGACGACAAGACCAGGTGACAGTGCACTGATTGAGTTGTTCTGAAGTCTGAGCTCCTTCAGGCTGCTCATCGCGTCTTTGAACAGAGCTGCAGGTAGAGCGACGATCCTATTAGAAGATAGATCAAATACTTCGAGAGATCTGAGACCGCGTAAAGCGGTGTCGTCTAGCATGGAGATCGCATTTCCGGACAAATTAAGACTTTTGAGACGCTTCAGAGCGGAAAATCCGTGTGAAGGCATCACAGAGATCTGGTTGTTAGAGAGATCGAGAGTCTGAAGATCAAGAGAACAGGATATTGGTGCTATTGTTGATTCGTGATCTCGTTTCGGTTGACCGACCGCACCAGCGTATTGATCACTGAAGCCGAGTTCCATAACGTCCTTGAGCATGTTCGAGGACACGTTGAGGGTAACGAGGTTGGTCAGGGGACAAAACAAATGCTCGGGTATCTGCCATATATTATTTGAAGACAAATCGATTTTTTCGATGTGTGGGTTCATGTCAAAGGCTCCTCTCTCTAGCTCGAGGCTGAACTTCGTCTTTCTGCCGTTGAGACTTCGTATAGTCAAGTTTCTAAGGTCCCGAAAGCCATTCAATATCTTTGCCGGCCAACGAGCAAACTTGCAGCCGGTTAATCGGAGATCGCGAAGTCTCCACAAGTGTAGAAAGTCATCGACATTAGCGTGACTACCCTCGACGTTCCAATCCTCACAGACGATGCTCATCGAGGTCACGTACTCGCTGGTTATCTGCGAGAAGTTTGAACGTAACGGGTCGTTCCCAAGGAAACGATAGACGCAAGTTAGTGCACCCTCGTGGTTCGGCTCCCAGTAACAATGCTCCGGTACATCGAACCTTGGAGGTGGTGCGCTCGTTACTGCGAGCACGTGGCCAACCTCGAAGATGAGATAGGCCAACGCTACTCCCGACCCCACTATTAGCCACCCGCTGTTTGAAGCCATACCACAGAGCGTACCGCCGCTTCCGCTGCTCATTCTTGCCGTTTCCTTTGCTTCTCCTTTTTCTTCCTTTTTACCCTACACTTTTGCAAGGATACTCCTCAAGACTCGAATCTGTTATCGAATCTCTCTGTCATCACTCGACTTCCCGTCTGATTACTTCCTCTGAGTTAGACGGCGCTGCTTCTCGCAATCGACACGGCAATCCAACCGCTTTTTCCATCTACTTCGTTCATTATAAAGTCGAGTCGTCCCGATTCGCGGACAAACATCTCAACCGCTCTTTCTATCTTTCTCTCTCTCTTTCACTGCTCTTTCTTCTGCTTTCTGGATGCTTCGACTACTACCGTTGCTTCGTCGGCGTATTCAAGAGTATGCTTTCTCCACTCCCGGAAGAAAGGCGCTTCCCGACGAGGAAATTATTCCGTGCACGCTTGTCCTACCGGAACGTCCCTGGCCGGAATGTGAAACCCGTTCTCCCCTGGCGAAAATGACACGCCACTCGACGCCCGCTTGCTCTCCAGATTCGCCGATATTTTCGGCACCCTTGGTATAAGTGCAAATTGTTCTCTCTGCACGAAAACCACTCGAAAATTTATCTGTCCCCAAAGGTAACTGGGGTGGCTATCTATCTCCGACTATAAATCATCGTGGTTCTCTCCTCAAAGAGCCGAAAACCTACAGACATCGCACGGTAAAGAGATGTGATTAACGGGCACGAGTCTTCTAACTTCTGGAAATTACAAGTGAGGCTTTGGTGTGGAACAGAAAGCCAGCGTATTAGCCCGCGATGCTTATCGTCAGAGTATTCCACTGCTATCATCTCTCGCGGTACCACCCAGCGAAGTAAACACGATCTTACATTACACTACTACGAGTTTGAAACTTTTGCCGATTATCTTAACCACCTTTGAGTTTATCACATCCGCAACACTTCCAACTAGGCAAAACTTTGTAATTCACTGGTTACGTCAAAACAAGTTTTACCAAACTATTTTATTCGTGAACGTTGATGTTCGAATTTTCTGTAAAGATAAATTTATTGATAATGCGTTTTATTACTGCGCGTCAGTTAATTCTTCGGTTATTGATGAGTTTAATTGAAGAAAGGAAACGAACAATATTTTGTTTACGACTTGACGGATTATAGAAGGAGTTTGTCGATGTAAAAGCACGACAGCGCTCGGGCTCCGTCGTCTCGTTTGCAGCTACGGTCCCGCTACGAACGGAGGCCACCGCACGACTGACGGCAGATTTCTACAACTTCTAACTCGACGCAGCGTCCACCAATCGTTTCTACCCCCACCCGACAGGGCGAGAGCGAGACCGACCGAGCGAGCGAGAGCGAGTGGTGGTAGTGGTGCAGGCTAGGGGGCCACGACGCTCCGTCACGTACCCCCGCAGCACATATACCTTTACACGTGCGCGCTGGGCACAGCGCGGCTCTGCTGAGAGCGCACTTGCACTCGCCGCCACCCACCCACACGTGTACGTTCACGTAAGGGTTGAGGACAGCATGCACGACTTGGCGATTCAACTGGCGAACTTACACGAAGAACTGCGAACCACCGGTTCCTCTATCTTTCCTCCGCCAGGAGTACTCTGAGACTCACTATCCTGCCGCGCCACTCCTTACCCCTCGTGTTGTATCCGTGGTGTGTTCGTGCGACAGAATAGTATAGCTCCTGTCCTTCGCAACCTCCTAGTAATATTCAGAGCGTGCCATTTCGCGACAAGAGTCACTCGTAAAACGGCTTCAATCAATTTTTAAGTGCTCGTTCTGCCAGAAAAAAATATTATATGTCAAATATACACGAGTGGCTTTTATAGGTGACATCGGAGTGGCAAGTCTGTTCAGTTCAATATTTCGTTTGTCATATATTTTTCAGGGCTACAATATGATTTTTTGTTTGTTTTTTCTCCTCTTCACATACGAGCACTCCATGCACTTAATTATTCTGGTGATTCAGTGTGTTTGAATACATCGCTTTAAAAAAATCGAATTTTTTCATAATAAATGAGCAAGACATGAGCGTAAGCGAGGATAAAATCATGGATGCAGAGCGCCGTCTCAAAGGGACCGAGTTTTAGTGGAAAAAGGGTCCTTCGGGGGGTCGAACATTCCCTGAACTCCAAAACTGCCCAGGTTTCAACGACCATTTCAGGGTCGGATATTAAATTTTCAACGACATACGTGTGCTATAATTCCATTGGCGAATGATACCCTGTGGATCGAAGGCGTGAACGCTGAAGTACACTGTAGCAGCATCGGTTCGCCAGGTTCGTTCGAGTATTACGAGTCACTGGTTTCTGAAACTCTCCATAAAACCCTAGCGCACGGTATACCTTATACAGTCATCAAGTAAACATTTAGCGCTGATGTCGGAGTAACACCAGGAAGCAAACGTGTCAGTCAACTCTCCGATTGTGCAGGAGATTCACCGAAAAAGATAGACGAGAAGAGAATTAAAAAGGATTAGCCCTCGGTGGTATTCGGCGAATTAACGGGCAAGTCGGGGGCTCCGTTATCGTCGAGCAGTCATCTCGCTCTTCCGCGCACTACATTCGAATTCTCACGGGTGACGTGACTCTTTGATATAGCCGGTAGCCCAAAAGAAGAAGTTTTAATTGAACGGGAGAATAGAACGTTTAATCGGGCAAAAGGGATTAATTGCCGAGGGGTTAAAACATCGGGGGGTCAAAGGGATCAGTAGCGGTGGCGGCGCTACTGCAGGGTCGGGGGGAGGGCGGGGGGCGATAGCGGTGGTAGCCTCACTGCTTCACCGGCTCACGGGCAGCAGCTCACCAGCGGCACCCCCAGACAAAACGGCTCGTATAAATATCTGTACCAGAGCCGTGGGGCCTGCTGCCTCCGCCGGCCGCGCCACCCACTTCATCCCAAAGGGTGTGGGCTCTCTTTCTCTCCTATCCTTGCGCGCCACACAACACATCGACCAACGAGCCGGGCGGGCGCGTCGTTATACTACCACGGTGGTCGCTACTACCGCGCACGGCGGCTTCCTCGTCCCTGCGAAAGCTCTTTTACTTCTAACAGTGAATAAATTAACCGTACCCGCGAAGCAAATTAAAACAAACGTGGCAATGCTTTACGCTCCTTGGGATTACATGGCCGAGGAAGCGGAAGGCAAAGGAACTTGGTACCATTTTCCGAGCTGCAGAGTCTGCCGCTGGTATGGCTCTCAAAGAAAGACGCGCGCACGCCACTTGTTTCATAAATCACTCGAAACGATACAACTTTCAAGTTATTCAGAGTTTCGCACTTGGGCACATAATTTATAATATGGAGTTAGTGTACTCTCGGAGTTCACCTTTTCTCCTGTAATACTATTCCCCCTGGCTCCCACTATATGCCCGCGACTACTCCTTATTATTATTGAGAAGTGAAAGACCTTGTCCCGTAACTCTTAATGACCTTGGCCCGTAAGATTGGGGGGTGATGAAGCAGATAATTAAAGGTGAAATTGATTGGCTCAACGGAAAGTCATGAACGTTGATTATTTTATTTTACATATTTCAATTAAGCCGACAGTCGCGCTCGTATTTCAAACTGTTATATCGAACGCCGACTGCTCTTCTCATTAACATCGAAAATATTTGGCTCTCGGGATAATAGATTTCAGGCTCGCTCCAGGTGAACAAACGATCAATCTTGTATCTCGACACAAACGATTAATACATCACCCATCGTAACTCTCTTGTGTACGCTAAATAGGTAAATATAATACTGAAAAAGCTCAAGTCGTTGAATCTGACAGATAATTTGAAAACGTTCCACGTACTTCGTGAAAGAATTTGAGATAACTGATGATTCATTATGTGTAATAGCGATATTATAATACAGGAATTACATTTGTACACGCACGATATGCTAAAAATTAACTCACTGCCCTGAGAAAAGAGATTTCGTTGCTTTAACTGAGACCCATCAAATAAATTTTAATCAGCACACTGACATCCACTATATCGAATTGTTGAATCGAAAGTTTCGATGCAATTTAAGGTAACCGCGACAGTTGTCAATACTTTTTAAAATCTCTTTTTTCATCGTAAATCAATAAAGTAGCATATTTATTTACGATGAAAAAAGTGATTTTAAAAAATATTGACATCTGTCGCGTTTGCCTTAAATTAGAGCATCGGAATTTTTCGGTCAAAAATTCGATTCAGTGAATGTCAGTGTACTAATTAAAATTGATTTGACATCTCTTGTTTACGGCTCTCAGTTAAAGCAGCGAAATCTCTTTTCTCAGTGCAGTCAGTCAATTTTTAGCATATCGTGCGAGTAAAAAATTTAATTCCTGTATCATAATACCACTATTAACAATAATGAATCATCAGTTGTCTCAACTATTTCTTGGTAACATATACTGTAATCCGTGTATATGACTGAATGATGAAATATTTTGAAATTCGTATTTTAAAAAATTGGTACAATTACAATTAATATAATGCTAATATGAAAGGATTAAACCAGAAAGATCATGGTATTTCCTAACTTAGTATTTTTTAAAAATATTTATTGTATCGCTTCTATTCTAAAAGTGTGCGAATATGAATGAAATATAAAAATATAAGTGGAAAAATACGTGAACTCATTTTAACGTGTTTACAGTATTTATATGTTCTTGCCACAAGGTGAAAAATTATTTACTTTAAGAGTCAAGCGTGTACCAGCAGGCAAACAAGTAAGTGACTCCGATTTTTATCTTCCTCTCTCCCACCCTTAGCATTTATTGAACTGGCGGATTTAGTTAAACCAGCCAATCTCTTTTCTCAGCGTGGTACACTGATAACGTTATATGAAGTTCAGTGAAGCAAGTAAGGCGAAAAATGATGCTCGTTTATTAAAAAAAAAAAAAAAAAAGTGATCACGTTGCACACGTAATGAAAGTTGAATTAAGGAAGCTTCTATGTGCCAGGTGAAGCACAGGGACATAAAGTTTTATTTCATGTTTTTGCTGAAATTGCTATGGCATTTCACGTTATCCATAGACTGTAGCAACGGGATGTTGGGCGGAAGGAGGCGGCATGTCGAGGCTCGACTACGAGAGGCTAATCTAATATCGGGGCGAAATTACACGTAAGGGATGCAAATCCTCTGCGACCCTCGATGTGGAAGGCAGTTGGTGGGGCAACTGAGGCCGGTGTTGGCGGGGGCACGAGCCTCCTCTTTCCATCCTGCTAATAAACTCCTTTCATTAGAGGTGCCTGTGATGCCGAATGAACGAACTGCAGAGTCGCAACATGGCGACAGCTGGAGCTCTAATTATTGGATTTAGCCCACTCCTAATCCCGTAGAACATTTACTCACACCCTTCGCTAACTTCATCCCCTTCCCTATCTATCTCAACGCGTATCTTCTTCCAAAGAGAGTGGCGCGTTCCTGAGCATGCGTATACTATACATATATATATATATATATATATATATATATATATATATATATATATATATCTCTTGAAGCACTACAAAATGCTCACCGGTAAGCCTTTTGTACGGAAATCTCGTATAAATTCTTCAAAGGACTTCCAAGTTCCAGCGACCTCGACGGGAGTCTGTTGGGCCCCTCGCGCGAAGCCACCCCACAAGTCCGGAGCATAAAAAAGAAGTATACCCAAGATCTCCAGACTCATCGCAATCTGATTTCGTCTCTTCTGAAAGGATCTAAGCAACCGAGAGATAAACATGAGCTCCCGCATAAGAATTCTTTTTCTTCTCCTGAAACTCAATTAAATTACAAAAAGTAGAGTTTCTTGGAAGGTCACGGTGAAGAGACGAAAAAATAATAATATTCCTCCTACGTGAGATGCTTATTCAGTCTGGCGGACCTGTGGAATATTTTTCAAGAAGAGAAAAAGGTTAGATCACATTATTCGCTGTTACCTCCCGCTCATGATGTATTATTAGCTCTCCCACGCCTCTAGAAATATGGGCCCCATTTAACAGCCCCCGGTATACGCGCACGTGAGGAAGTGTTACAAAATGCGCTGAAATATGATGTTCACGATACGCCTCAAAGATTCTACGGAAGATCGTCCGTTACCTCAATTAGGCGAAAGTTCTTTATTCCATCTATTTTCATCTTATCCACAATATTTATAAATCATAATAACATCTATAGGACATTATCGGGATGAGACTGTTGTGATATTGGAATCTTTGACTTTCATGAAGCTATTTGAACAAAAAAGGCACTGTATCTTAAGAAAGAATACTTTTCTCTTTCTTTGAGAAAAATATTTCACTTGGCCCGGCCATGGTCAGTCATTTCTATTATCAGGCGCCAATTAGTTTTAAGATTAACTAATAAACTATTATAGATATTTATTCTTTTACCATCTTATCCGGATATCTTATCGCAGTATGGGTAATTGGATAACCAGGACTTATAGGAATGCAAAACATCAAGCAATACCGTTTTCAAGGTAAAGATATACATGTTTTCAAAACATACGTGAATATAATCACTAACTATCTTCGATCCTTTGACAGATTTGTAACTGCATACGGTTATTTACCCTTGACAATCGTCGGCGATTCACAGTTTCTTTCTTTTGATAATTCACTTAATAAGAAATATCTTATCGTCTACCTAGACGACAAATTGACAAATTCTCTATCGTTACAATAAACGAACACTACGCGAGACTCCTTGAGGGCTGACTTCTAGCTCCCGTCCTAATGGTGAGAAATCAACGTAGAAGTTATTTTCGACAATCGATGCAACGTGTTTACGTCGTCAGCTCTCGCGTTGCCTTGCACGGTCTTATATGTCGCTTATAAAGACGCGCAGTCGGCTTTTTCACCAACGGTAGGACTCGATCACGAATTTTATAATGAATAGTGAGATTAACGGCAAAATATATTTAACTATTTTATTTCCGACGAACGCTCGAGAAGTCGGGTTGAGCGTTGACGTCGAGGAAAAAATAGAAATAATTATTATCCTGTCACAATTTTGAGATTGCGTTATAGTGAAATCTGTGTAACGAAATACAAAAAAAAATGTTAGTAGGATAATAAATGTTTGATTATATATAAAGCAGACATGTTGTCTTGTGACTTAAATTGTAATAGATTTGTTTTATCGATAGATGAATTAACGATAGATTTATAGATGTGTTGAAATTGCGTTTTGTATCAATGCTGTAACTCAACATACGCGAAGAAACGAAATATTTTTTATTTTCTCTTCAGTTGCTATATATATATATATATATATTAATCGATAATAGATGCAATGTTCCATTTTTTTAATAAATCGAAAGTCAAAGTAAACAGAGCACCGATTGCGAAAGTATCTGAGTACGGTATTAGCATTTAAGGAGCAACTGTCACCACTTCATTCTTTCCAGATAAATGAAACATGTATCTAAGGATACATGTTTGTCACTGAGTTCGCGGGTAATAACAAGTTTTCACGAGTGCTTATAAAGATCTCTGAGTCAAGTACGTTACGATTTATTCGTCATTTATTACACCGGCACTCGTTATACGGGCCTGGACGATCAACTGAGCATAGTCGTGTTGGCGAAACTTCTATACGGGTATATAAACACACACAAGTGTGAACTATAACACACACGTATATATAGGTGCTTGAATGTATGTTACCTCGTGAGCTTTCCGGAACAGGAACAGATGATACAATAGCCCGCTTTGTGCTGCCATCACTTCGACCACCGCCATGTCAAACTGGCGGCCCCTCACGTTCGTCACCCTTTTATCGGTTCCCTTGTTCTCCGCTCTCTTTGTCTCTATCTCTCTGTCTCTCCCTCTGCACCCTTACGGACCTCCAACTGCTACGCTAAAAACAGACAATTACGTGCAGAGTTCGTACCTTCGTCCGGGCACTCGACCTTTTATTAATTATTTCAGCGTGTCGAGGCATATTAAAGTCACAGCCCCATATCACGTGATAGCAATTTCACATATATGACTGTTTTGCTCATTTGTAGCCTGGTTTGACAGGACATTATTCGACGATGCGTGAAGACCATGCAGTCGTAGCGGAGAACATCATCGCTAATTAGCGCAAAGCAGCGGTACTTGGCAGGGGTAATAATGTAGATGACAAGCGGACATCGCGAGGATCAGTAAATTTGCGATATAGAAGGGAGACAGAGCGAGAAAGGGAGAATAGAGGAGGTTGGGGATGCTCGTGCGGTGAGCAAATAACGAAATTAAACGGATAAATTCATCCTCGGCAAACAGATGGGGAGCACGTTCGATTGACATTGGTACATCTCCCGAGTGGTGTCGAGCGAATACGGCTGTGACGAGCGTGTTCGAATCCATTTCAGCCTCGTTACCGGATTGCTTGAATATTTTAGGATGGTCCGATAGAGGTTTAGTAGGAAGGGAAGGGGAGAAGGGTGCTAGCGGCCGTTCGAGCGCGAGACGCGGGCGGGCACTGCATCGTTCACTCTCCGCACCTCACGGAAATTCGGACCGAAATTCTCTTCCCCATCGCGATTCAACATCCAGTAGGAAGCCCGCGCGCACGCAAGCGTTTTGCCCACACGAAAACCTGGGATTCTATAGCTTTCATCAATTTACGCCGGAGTGAATTTAATTATTTACTTCTCATCGCAACTGTGTAGCTTGGGTAGGATATACTTGAGATGGGCGAAGAAAAATCACACACACCTTCGGACCCCGTAGAGGAATTACTCTCTCTCTGCTCTTGGTTCGGGTCTGGAACACTGAAGCCCGTTGTGGATGTGCGCTTTAGATCCCGCCTTCTCCTTCTGGTGTATTAGATTAAATCCAACGCGGGGCTGCTGCTGCCGCTGGTGGTGGGCAGACAGACGGGCAACACAGCCGCGGTATAAACGTAAGGGTGGCAGCTCCGCGCCTAACTCTCGCACACCGCATCGGCCAAATTGATACAAACGACATACTGGCCGTTTACCACCCACAGACACCGCACCCTCCTTACTGATTGGAGGTACACGAAGTTGCTCTCAATCGGTTTCTCGCTCGTATTCCTCGAAATCATCGGATTAAGAGCCTACCCACATTAATTTTCATCACTGCCAACCGTTAGCCGTTGAACCACTGTCGCACCGCACCAGACCACCCCGAGCGCACGCGCCTGTCTCCTGTAATACCCCACGTACCTCCGTCAACTTTGCTTCGGCTTATTTCATTCACAAGTACTAAGACCTTCGGTGGCTTCTATTTCTTCTTTCCCTTGCAATTTCCCCCTCCTCCCCGTCTCGACGTCTTGGAAACTAGTGATTAATATTCCGCGCCTTTCGTCCGTATTTTATTGTAATTTGCAATGTTCTGTTACTCCCTTTCGATGAAAAGTGGAACACTGTACAGAGTAAAGCCAGACATATTTTAATACACCGTTGGATACGGGACTTGAATTGCCTTCGGCTCTGGCAAACACGAATACGACAGTTACAAACAAAATTTCGGCTGTGGAATACTAAACGAATATAATTTGTTATCTCCAGAAAAATGTACATAGCTTTGTTTTGCGGAATATTTATATTGACCCAATTCAAAACATGAGCTGTACCACATTGCTATTGAAACCAAGCAAATATGACGTTGAATGTAATCTACGAATACACACATCTATAGTTCGATATTCATATTTCATTCAATATACTATCCACTTTCGTGCCTTATCGAGTTGTAATTGATAGCATGTTATATATTAGGGGTGCACTCATTGATGAAAAAGTTTTGAAAATAACATTTAACGTTCATTAAATATATATTAGGTGTATGTACAACAATTCTCGTGCAGAAATGAGTGCGTGCGTCAGCGATTAAATACATTATTATCTGTGGAAGCCATGAGCGGGTATCCAATCTTGGGCCTTACTTGGCCCAAAAAAGCCTCAAAAATATACTTGACCTCATTGGGTCCGGTACATGATAACATGAGGCTAAATTTACCTACTATAATAAGGAAAGGATCATAAGGGCCGTATAGGTACTTTTATGGAAATTATTCGAAGTTTGTCGAATAACAAACGGCTAATTAAACGGATACTTAAGATTATGGGTGCCATACACGGAGAAGAAAATGAGTTGGGCACATTTAAAAAGTGGTTGCACGGACTCACTTTTCGTTAGTCCATATAACCACGCATTTGTGAGTTGGGACAACCATTTATTCGTTCTCTCAATTCATAAAATGGTTATAGTCACTAAATAAATCGTACTACCAACTCATTTATAGCCAACTCATAAAATGAAAGTTGTCCCAACTAACCTTTTTTCTCCGTGTATACCACACGTCTTCCTCCTTTTCACTTGACGTGGTCTCGAACTCGCTCTCGCGTTGCCAAAGCCAGTCAAAGTGATTGCTGACTGCAAAAAACGAGCACGCAGATAAATTATATTTTGTATGTGCTGCATCTGGAGCTTTGTCATTCTCCAGCATTTTATTGTCAACTGTGATATTCAGCGACCTGGGAATCAAACCCGAGGACATAAACGATCACTGGTTCACGTCAATGCAATCGTGTCTCTACTATTTTTTACGATGGATTCTTAACTGTCAATGGGACCACTAAATACATCACTGAAAAAAAAGTGTCGGCGAATAATTAATTCACATGCACTGCATCTGATCGACTACATACGCACGATCCCATTGGCTTCCCATGAAATATATAATGAAAGTTCAATATATAATTTAATTTAATGAGCTCCGGTTAATGGAGGCCCGAACGCTATTTTAATCTGCTTTAATAACCGTATCATTCTGTACATAAGTACCATAAGCGAATAAACAAAATATATACAAATTTATAATATAAATATTACAGCAATAGAGTAATAATGAGCTATCTTCAATTAAAGATTGAAACTTTCGCAGTGAATTTGGTTAATCGATGTATAACTTGAATCGTTCGACGTGCCATAAAATGGAAAATGGTTCTCTTAATAAATTCAAGTATACTTAAAAAATTGCGTTAGACCTAGTAACTAATAAATGAGTAGGTACTATAGATTCTTAGGCTATATCACTATATAAAAAATATTGAAGAAACGACTAACCAGTGGCGGAAACATTTTAAAAAAAATTATGTAGATATAAAAAAGATACCATGTAGGCTAACTTATATCGATTGCTAACAGACTGCGATAATATATACTGATTAGTTCCATAGAGTGAATTTTTTAATCAACATTATACCAATACATAATATAATATGCATGCATATTTGTAAATTGTGATTTTCATCGTGCTTCACTAGATCAAAACGCATTCTTTACAAATATCTAATAAATTTATGTAATGATATGATTACTAACAGTTTTTGAAGAAAAGTAAATATCAGAACTCACGATATTATTCTTATTTTGCGTAACGATGCACTTGTAGAAAATGTGGAAGTTCGTAGCTTTCACTGCATAACTGGTGGTAATAAGAAGCAAGAACCCAAAGTCTTGGCTCTGCGGTTGGTCTTTGGTGCGCGCGGAAATGCACGTCAAGTTTCTACGACGAGCTAGTGTACCTAGGAGAGTTTCTAATAAAACTTTTGCATCCGGTTCCGTCGGTCGCACGCGAGCGAGCGAGAAGATCTCGCCACAGTTAAACAATCTGCAGCATCGAAATAATATGCAGATGTAATTTCTAGTAACTTCATATTATTCAGAGCGCAGAGGCAGAGTGTGCAATAGCGAAGAGGATATAGCGCGCGGAGCGGTCGAGAGTGTCCCGGGGCGATACAAGTTCACAATATCGCCAGGTGCCTCTGGAGCGTGCAACGTTTTTAACTCAACTACACCCCTGTGAGTTCGCATCGACGCATTTAATGTGGCAGGGACAAGCGACGATGCTGTGCAAACTTTCCGGATATTCCTGCAATCTATACAAAAGCTTTTCGTTCGACAAAAAAGAAAACATAGTAAAAAATTGGCTTTATTCTTTTAGCGGTGCGATAATTTTTCATGCGACAACATTTTTTAAATAAATTCATTTATCGAGACACGCTCGCGTGCCGATATATTGTAAAATACGGCTTGAGAATTCGTGTAATGCAGGTCACGCTGCTCAGTCATATAATGTGATAAATTTCTCTCTCAAGGTCTTGTGGACGCGCGCCTGGCATTGGAAATCGAAACGTGCCGAGCGATTTTAAAGCGTTGAGCCTTGGTTCTCGCTTTCTCTCCCTTTTTTCTTTTCAACCCCTTTTCTCCATAGATGGCACCCTCGAGTTCTGACTAACGTACGAATTTAAGGGTTTCCGATGGAATCCAACTCGAGAACGCGGGGCCGCGTAGCACAGTTTCCCGTTGATGCGCGCGGTTGCCCTACAGTCATCGCCTACAAGCGTAGCAAAAAGACAGCCAATCTCATCACGAGACACGAATTCCTTTCTGCGAACTATCACAAATCTTCGGGCAATGACAGTTATAGTGCAGATGATACTACAAAAAAAATACCGGAAGAAATCTCGTGAAAAAACAGTATTGCGAACGAGGCCCTCGAAAGCAAACAAAAAACGAAATTGGTACATAGAAAATTGGTAACTATAAGAAACTACCGAAAAAATAAAAGTGTGTAGTTTACGGAGTGTGCTATTACTTCTCAATCTTCGTACGGAAAATAAACGCTCTTTAATCGTGTACAATGGCACTAGAATAAAAAGTTCAGGAGACTGCACAATTCCGTAAACACTTTTCTTTACAATGTATATGAAAACACAGAAAAAATACCAATCTATCTAAATCTATTGATAGACTCATGAACTAACTGAAATCTTGTAGCCTCTGTTAGCGCCAGTTAGATACTACCACTAATATTGCCGAATTTACATAACCCTCCATAAAAATAGCATTGTTTTGTAATAGCTTTCAATAACACAGCAACAAAATCATTGGCAGTGTCAGTTGGCACTCTCAGCGATCATTTTTTGAGAATTCATAAACCTACCGGATATTCCGGTTACCTAATTCTTTTTTCATATGATTTCGATGTGGTAATGTTGCTAACTTCAGGGATATACGTGAATGAAGATCTTTATTTTTTAAATTGTATCTATCCGTTGCGTGGGTGGTAAACATAGTGAGAAAGAAAAATTCAGTATCTCATTTTCTGGTGGTTTCAAGGTTTCATTTTTCAAATACTCATCGAATAGGGAGTAGAATAGTGAGAAGCAGGCAGGCGCGCCAGACACGTGCGGAAGTTAGACCGAAGAACGCTAGGGAGAAAAACGGAGGCAACCGAAAAATACCGTAGGATAGCATAACGCGTGGTAGTATGTAGGAGTGATAGGGGGGGGGGGGGAGCTTCCTCGAGAAAAAGTAATATCGATCCGACGTCATCCATCATGGCTCACTCTATTAAACCACCATAGCTTCCCTTGCCCCTCTGACCCTTTTCCGCAACCACTTTACTCTTCCAATTCCACACTTTCTCCGCACGCTCTCTCCCTCGTTGGGAGATCTCTCTAAGGCCGTGCAGCTCCGCGCCGCACCGCAGCTATCCATCGGAAACCACCCCTCTCGCTCCCAACAGGCTAGGGCAGTAGCCAGCCAATGCTTCTCGACTACGATTTCATCCACTTTTTCTCGTTACAGCCGCCCCGTTTCCCCAGATGTGTGAGAGGATATACGAGATTTTTCTCGCGAGCTGCCGCTGCTTTGAGAGGGCGAATGACCGCCCTCGATGGGGTGAGCCTACTCATATACTGCTACTCCGCTGCTTTACTTCTTCTTAGTGTAACTCAACCTTCACCTTCTTCACTCACTCATGTCCTCTTCACTCCACCCATATCATACTCCCAAGGTAACTTTTTAATCGATTACTTTCCCCCCAAACTAAATCTTGCAGAATTTAACGCCTGTAACCTTGTCTAAACTATAATATACACATATAACATACGATAGTAATGGGAATGAATGTAAATTTCCTTGATGTTTATTTACAGAATATGCAAAAAATAAGAAAGCGATGGTATCGACAGAAAATCATTGCTCAGTTGATTCGTTAATTTTTTTAAATACATTGAGAAAAAAATATAGTTGTATGGACTAATTTAGCGTACTCCCTCGTGCAAGTAAATTTTTTATTCGTATAACAAATATTTTGGATACCGCAAATAAATTTTAGACAACTGAATCTAACGATTATTGAAGAAACTAAACATTTGGTTGTCCTAACGAAAAATTCGTTTGAACGAGGGTGTATGCTAAATTAGAACACTCAACTATATTTTTTTCTCAGTGTAAATATCATTTCTGAATAATTTCTTTTCGAATTGATGTTTATGAAACTGTTACTTCAATTATCCTACAACTTTTTTTTTATGTGTTATGGAACCTAAGTATAAAAACATCGAAGATTTGTTACTTTGTAAGCATCTTTAAAATTTGAAGAAAACACAATCATTTTTTAATTCCTTTAAAAATTGCATGTAGTTCGAAAAATTTGCAAGTTTATTTCATAAGAAAATTTAGTAAAATAAGTATAACTTGAGATTAATTTACGTAAGATTTTTAATTACTTTTATCATATTTAAAAATAACTCTTCTCGCGGAGAAGTCAATTTTTAAAAAATCTTTGTGTGATACATCCATCGGAAATGAAGTCGTGGACGTTTCATTTTTCCTGTATTCATAGATGCATATACATAGAATATCTTACGATTATGTCTGTACCCGACGTTGAAATTCGAATAATTCAAGTACACTGAGAAAAAAATGGTTAGAATCAACAAAATGTGCGTTTGCGGTCGTCGAAAAAAATATTCTTTTGATGGAATGAAATACGTAATTGATCGAAGCCACAGCTGATAGAATCCAAAAATGATTCGATTACCATTGCCAAATATTTTGTCCAATCGACAAAATATTGTTTTCGCCGCCCGCAAGCGCACATTTTCTTGGATCTAACGATTTTTTTTCTCAGTGTATGTACATAGAATGTGTTCTGGACATTCATGCGTGTATATATCTGCATATATGTAGAGTAAATATCCATAGAATACTCAGGACACATTTTTCACATTATGGACCTAAAATGGATATACATCTGATGCTATGTGGACATTGTCGTCTCACCCTTAGAAAATCACTCGTGCATAAGAACTTGTCGTGAACCAATTTACCCTGCTGCTTGGAGGCCCTATTTCCCATTATTAGTTATACCCTTGCATACTCTCGGAGAGTTTATATAATCGGCTAACATTCTGGCGGATTCGCAAAGTTATCGATTATTTTAGAAAAGGGGCAAACATGCGCAAAGCGCTTCCCAACGATTCCCCACATGCGTCGCTACTGAATATAGTTCTCGAACTCGCCATGCTGTATAGCATATATATGTATATATGTATATATACGGCTTGTAGAATATATACGGCGTCGGCTTTTGCGTGGCGCATAGTTTCGCGTATAGTGGCCGCATTATTTGCACCCGGATGCCCCTGTCAGCGCGAGGAGCATGCACTCGGTTGTGTGCTCGTACATGCGGTGCAGTTCTCTCGTCCCTTGGCCAATACACACCGAGCGTGCTAAAGGGGGAGGTGCTGGTTGGTGCTGGTAGCACCAGTGCCTTGATCACATGAGCGAGGAGTTATAGCCGCATACACATAAAACGCATTACAGACTCGCGACATAATTGCACCGGACAACTAGGGACCACTGCTGATAACCGGCGAGTGTTTGGTTGATTACCGAGGGGTGCTCGCTCCGGTTCCAATGTCGACTCTTACACCCCGATATCGGGGCTATGCTCGCAAGATTCAGCCAGTGAAATATAATGATCTAACGGGGAAGGGAAGAGTCATTCGAGGAACGTGAATAAAACGAATAGGTCGTAAAATTGAGTACATATAAAAGCTTTTTCTACTTTGTGTCGTATAATCTCTTGTAAGTTTAAAGCTTTACACTTGATGACCCCTCACACTCATGCGAATCGTTTCTACGATTTCTCATGTTTAAGTATATAGTTTACTTGGGCCAAGTCTGTGATTTTTTATAAAGCTCGAGTAAAAAAGAGGAGGCTTATGCGTTTGACTTTGTAGTGAAGTTATCAGAAGTTGAAAATACATATCAAATAGTCAGAGCATGCTTGTAAGATTGATGTAACTGAATTTGCTTTGAGGCAACTGAATTCGATTGCTTGTAAAAAAAAGATATTGGGCTAAGAAAATGTAGTTCGATCAAACTCACGTCGAGGCTATTACTGTGAACTAACCTAGTAGAAATGCTTTAAATTTGAAGTTAGGTGCAAATTAAGCAGAACTAAGGTCCTGTCAGGGTAAATATGCTACGTAGTAGAGATTCAGAAGGACCTTTTTCGCACCGGATCTAACGACATTGATTGTGTATTGTGTCAAGGGTACATTAAATTAGCTCAATGAAATTTTCAACGAGCTAACCGAATTCATTTGCTTAAAAAAAAAGACGGTTGTTTTTGTATCAGTATATGCCATAGATGAAATTTGCGGGATTTTAAGGAGGTTCGGTGATGGCGGCAGGGTGGGGATAGGCACTGTTGTGCTGCGCGGTAAGGGACTGACGCCGTGTGAGCAAGACACCATGCGAGCCGCGTTAAGCGTAGAGGCAAAAAATTAACGATTTCTCTGTCAATTTCGCGGTGACCTTCAAATTTCAAGCTCGTGCCATATTCAGGATACTTTTCCGGACGTCTACATATTTTTTTGATTATTCTATCTTGGATTTAGCTCTTGCAAATACGTAAAAAGTTCAATATTCGACTCACTTTTCTTTTCTTTACATGTAAATAGTCACAACTTTGTTATTTAATATCTCGGAAACTACACGGTGAATCCCTTAAAAATTTTGCGTACGTGTCCGTTATCATTACAGCTGTTATAGGATTTTTTTTTTTACAATTTTATGTTAGATTTGATTTTTTTTACGATCCTCCTTAAGCCTGTCGATATTGACCCGGGTATTCATTTCGTCTTAAGAGTTCGTGATACATCTGTGGGAATTATTTCGCCCAATGTTAAACGCCTATAGGGCTGTCACTCGCACATAACCTCATTTTTTGGTTTTTCGAATAAACGGCTTTGAGTTTTGGGAAGTGAAAAGCTTAGCCCGATTTTACGAGCCTTCCGTGTATTCTCTCAAAATGCAAATCCAATCTTTGGAGTTATTTGAGAGAAAACAGCTTTTGAAATTTTCAAAGTGGTGGTGCAAAGTAACACTGCCTCTTAAGGTATTTCTGTCAGGAAGGCAAATCAAACTCATGTTCATGAACTTTTGATATATTGTAATTGAGCTATTCAGCTTTAGTTCTCCAGAATTTGAATGATTCTTACCGACAAAATCAATAAATAATGAATACTTGAAAATCGATCTTTTTACACGCCGCTTACGGGAGTGTTAGCGACATTAATCTTTCTATCGGGAATTAACATACTTAGATCAAAGATAGAAAGAAGATAAAATGTACCGCCAATCCGAACATGATTTATGAATTTTTGCGTACCATAAAAAAATGAAGTCCCGGGACACATTTTAAAGTAAACTAATATTAAAGTGTATGATTCCCGAACGCGTAAAAAGGACAGGACAGAATCCAGAACAGAATCCAGGATGGAGTCTGGGCTGTGTGGGATGGATTGTGAACAATCCAGGATGGAGTCTGGCCAGTCCTGGACAGAGTCCAAGATGGACAATGGGATCGGATTAAATCTCATTTTTACTCACTATTATCCGATTTTCAAGATATCGTGGTAAAAACGAATTTTTCAAATCCGCACGGAAATAATAACTGACTTGCAAATAATTAAGTCAACCTCATTGCCACAATTTTCACAAATTCTCGATTATTTTTGCTATTATCATGGTCACAGTCAAAATGCAATATATAATCAATTTTCGATGTCATATAGATGCTGCTGTTTATGACTCCAGCGTACTGACATAGCTACCTTAAAGCTCCTCCGTATGGTTCTAGTTCAAAATAAACAAAAAAAAAAAAAAATGTCCGAATATCCGCGTCTGTGAATCTCATGTCATGGCTGTTGCGTTCTCATATGTCAGTGTCAGACGGTAGGTTATTTGAATAAACTTACCGACAACCCAATTTACTCGCAATTCGGGCCAAAATACGGTGAATATGTAATGGACAATAAAAAGGATTAAATAAATAAATGAAACTCCAATTTAAACAAAAAATTTCGACTGCATTTCTGATTTAAAACCTACAAAAAGAAAAATATAATTCACAGATGGGAAGAAAAAAAATTTCGTTGCAGTTGGCCAACGCCCATTACATTATTATACTTATTCGTATTTTCCAACTATAGCAGTATCTTTATTCTAATCTGATAAAGTATTTTATTCTTTGTGTAATTGAGAGGTTTTCCGTTCAGAGTTATTTTCTACTATTTTCAACGCGCACTATCAACTAAATGAATAATTAGAATTTAAAAAATGTTATTACTTGAAGAATATTCTGATTCACCGAATCGCATGAGTGTTGCAGAAACGATAATCGATATTTGTTCATCAATGCACATTAGTAAGGCAATTTAACAATGCCAACAGTATTATTGCATCACTTTTTTCCGTACAAGTTTATATCCTGAATAAACAATCTGCAAAAGAAAAAAAAATGTTGTTTACAAAGTAAACTACGGGAACGATAATTATAAGGCAAACCGTTCTCAATTTGTCGCGCCCAACTAATCTTAGAAACAGTCTTAAATAAATAATGGGATATCAACAATGCACGGTGCGCAATCATCGCAATAGGAGTGCGAGCTGAGTCTGCGTGGGAGGAGATGTGCCCGGGCGGCATTAACGTTAATCTTTCGCGCCAGTGACCCCAGTACGGCGGCGACATATGTACAAGTATAGTACTTGTTACCTACGTATTTTCGCGCACAATAAATTCTGACTGGTACGGGTGGGGACTAGGACTCCCTCGCCTGCATCCTCCCAGGTCGTTTCTCCCCCGTCGCTTCCGTATTTCTCTCTCCGATAATTATCACAAGTATGGACGGACATGTAACCGGCAGCTTTATTGAACTAACAAAAACATGAAAAAGTATGTGTGAATAATAATACCTCGATTGTGTACAGAACGTCTAAAATAAAGAAAATCGAAATATACATAAATAACTAAGAAAATAAATAAATACAAATAATTCTCTTACTGTAAGTTTTACAAGTTATTCAGGGTTACCCTTTTGTTACCTGAAAAAAAATTAGCTGAGGTGTGATTGTTTTTTTTACGATTTCATGTCAGGTCTCTCGAAATAAGACATCCAGAACAGTGCTTCAGAAATAATACAGACTACATACAGTCATTCAAGCCTTAAAATGTTAACCTTGAAAAATCAAAATGTCTATGTTTAAAAAATTACTAAATCGATAGGCCTCAAATTTTCCAAATCGATGAAATAGAGAAGTTTCTATTTCTTCAGTATATTGTTCGACAGAATTATAGATGGATAGTAATTTTATGAAGTTTTGAATTTCGTGAAAATGTCTTTAAATGCTTCAGAATATAGCTTTTTAGGAATATAGCTGCCCATAAGTGTAGTAATATTTAAGGGTAATTAGAATTGAATTAAATCCGAATCTATATAAGAAGTTTTTTTTTTTGCTTTGCTTTAAAAAAATGACGCTTCGATTTAAACATATATCAAGTTCGACAAGTTGTACTAAAATTTTCAATATTAATGAGGTTATATTGAACATTAAAAATCATTTGATTTGGCAAAAAACGGTAAATAAGTTCAGACTTCTTAGAAAATAATTGGCATTTTCCCAGTTTTTACCCGTTCACTTTTCAATTATTCGATCGAACGATCTGAAACATTATGATTATCTTAATTGCTTGCCAACTAAAATTTCATTGTACTTTACTTTCTACATGAAAAAATATGTTAATTAAAAACATACAAATGACTTCGTCGTTAAATGCACCTTTTACCAAGATTCTATATAAAGATGCAGTATTAATTAAGAGACTTCTTCATGGAGGCGACATCATGAAAAGTGGAAAACAATGAAAAGGCAATATGCTGCTATCTATGTTGCTTTGTTTATATTTATTAATATGTTGTTGTTTACGTTGCTTTTTATGTTTGACAAGCTTTTCACAAAGAAACTTGGAACTTCATTGTTCGAAAAAAACATGGTTCAAGATATCATTGTATACCTCATTGTCATCTAGATCCACCAAGGGTATCAATCTCCGTCGAGCGTTCGACAGTTCGTGAGTCGAGAGAGCGAGAGATTTATAAATTGCTATGCCCCACGCGACGGCAGCCTGTTGCAGTAGCGTGAAGCAGCTTCCGTTCCAATGAAATATCATTCTCCAAGGTAAAAAGTTGCATGCGTAGAATACGTTGCAATGTCAAAACTCTAAATGACGGTGAAAATTTCTGTACTACTATCGTTCTTCGATACACATCGCCTGATCGCCTTTGCATTTCTTCTTCGACATTTTTATTTATCGCAAAGATCGACGAATTTTAGAACATTATGCAATTCATCTTCCTTGTAGTCTGGGCTGTTTAATACGAGAGACACTCCATGACTTTAGTCGCTTCTGGGTCTCACCCCTCGTATTCGTACTCGTATTACCGCGTTGTGAAAGCAGAAGATTGATAAAAAACTACGGCACCTTATTCCGTTCACGGTTCTTCGCCTCTCCGCACCTCAGATCAAGTCATATATATTCCACGAGAGTCGGGTTCTCCTTCATTCTCAGGAGCACCGCGAGCGCTCGATATCGCGAATATTGCCCAAGGGTAGGAAACTCGGAAAGACCCTTGACGCCAATCAAGCTCGGGGGTATGTTTGATCAGTTAGTCATTGCTGCCGAGACCGTAGAGCCATTGTTACCTTCTATCTCTCTCACACTCTTCCTCTGTCAAGAACTAGCAGCATATAATATTCTTCATCACGGCGATCAAATGGGAAAACCATTCTCATCACTAATTTGAACAAGTTCAAAAGCCACCACTCGAAAATTTCGAGAAGACGTGGCAATATAAAAGAATATTCATTCTCTTCATGAACGTCTTCGGAAAATGTGTATTTTCTTTTTAATTACTCTGAATATCGAGTCGCAATATATTTAAAGAAAGAGACGTTCTATCGGAATATGATTACTTTTCAAGCACACAAAAAAACCGTGTATTAGACACGTAATACATTGGAAATACATGACATACCTAATCTCGCCATTGAAGAATGTGAGAACTAGTAGGAATGTCATAAATATTGATGAATTTAGTTGCCAACCGACTGAATTTCAATGAATTTGTAATCTCTGTTGTAAATTAACAGTACACTTTTTTAAAAACAAAGTGGGTTTCGGTGAAAAATTTTCTGAAAAATATCTGTGAGTGTCAATGGGGGTGTTTGTATGCGTGTCTGCGAGTATCGATATGGAGTTTAGGAACACGTAAGTATATTTGATCATTATGTGGATTTAAATTGTACTTTTATAATGTAAAGCATGGTGCGGTGATCAATTTTGAATTATTTTATTTTTGTATTTTTTGCTTTTGCATAGAAGAAGCTTTGTTTACCTGAAAAAGAAAAATTCGTGATTTTTATGTCAGGACACTCAGAATGGTACAAAAGTGGTTTAGAAAAAATAACCGAATCCCGTGCAAAAATTAGTTCGGGCAGCCGCGATTAAATAAGGGGCCTTTTTAGGTATAAACGTGGCAGCCACAATAGGGAATCTACTCTACTACTAGGCTCAACAGAGGCGGCCACGACAAACTTCGGAGCCTAATCAGGCTTAAATGTGGAACCCTCACTAGGGTCGCCCATATTGAGCCTCTCAAGGCTCCGTACTTCAAGCGGGACTAACCTAGTAGGGCCCCTAATAGAACTGGGGCAAACTAGAAAGGGCCGAGTTGGAGCCCCAACTATATTTCTGTGCGAGATGTATGTGTGTATGTGTGCAGGGCTTAGAAATTTCAATCACCAATAACTCAAGAACCGTTCAACCGATTGAGCTAAAATTTGGCCCACAAGTGAAGCAACTACCTTTCTTTGACTGAATTTTGAATTTTCCCAAAAACACGTGCGCTCTTAAGCTTTCGCAAAATTAGCGATATTTCGCTGAATGATTCTTTAAAAGTGCAGGTATTTTTAATGTTGTTTGTTATTGAATTTTACTGAAATCGGAAAAGCAGTTCGGATTTTACGTAATTTTGATTTCTCTTTTTTCAAATCAACGTTTTCGCTTCAACTTTCATAAAAGTCCAACGATTCAGCTGAATAATTCTCCGTAACTGAAGATATGATCAAAGTTGTTTAGTATTTAATTTTAACTAGATCGGTAAAGCAGTTGAGATTTTACATGATTTTGAATTTTTTTTAAATTAGCGTTTTCGCTCTAGGTTTCCAAAAATATGAGAAAGTAATCCAAAACTGTGTACATAATAAAAATATAATGCAACGGTATTTGTTACTTTGATTATTTTTTATACTACACATGTTTTCAAATTTCTAATGTCCATAAATACAAAAATTCAATTTCCCAATAACTTTCGAACGGAACGATACTGAAATTTTGCATCGAAGTGGAGTATTAGCTCATCTTCAGTTACTGTAATTTATTATGAAAACTATCCGCAGATGAAATTTGCAATTTTTTAAATATACAATGTGTTGAAGGGTCAATGAGAAACCATATCTATGGAAGGACCTTAAATGATTTTAATAGTCTAAAACTACCGCGTTACTTTAAGAAATACTTATATTGGTAATAATTCTGAACACCGTGTGATAATATAGTAACGGCGGAAGCGTCGTTCAAGGCGGAAACGGTCGCTCGGAATAACTGATCGTTGGCATGACAAAAAATTATGTATCGCGCGCGAAACACATTGGAGGACAAGTAGGTATGAGGCAAGTACGTGGGCGACGTGGCCTCCTGAGTCTCGAAGCTCTACTAATTGAACGCGTAATTGATGAGGCTGCAGTCTGTACTTACACAATGCTCCAATTGTGCTCAGCCAAGCGCCGGCAGCAGCAGTACCGGCGGCAGCACAGTGTGCCAATATTAGCGATGCACTCGACGTCCCTATAACGGACCCTTCTAGAGCACAAATAATGCTCCAAGTACCATAAATACTCGTCAGCTCCCGCAATATGCCACGCCAAGGAATATGCGCACGTTGTATACAAAGCAAAAAGTTCTGAAAGCCGCGCCTCCTCCGACGTGCCTGCACTCGCCGCTGCACACCCTCAACTTCGTCCTCCACGGCACCAACTAGATTCATATGACAAATCGTTGGCTCCCATTTCCCGCTAATATCCGAGGTCATCGTCCATTAACCGTCCATTTATTCCTATGTTATTATCGTTACTCCCATACGGAAATAAACCCGCCGCTCGCGAACTTTTCCATGCTCGTTAAATTCGTTATAGTGTATCTTATTATCGTTCAACCGACGATAATAATCGTTCTTATATACTTTCAATAGAATTTTCTCAACGCAACTACTACGTACGCAGCTCGGAAACTTTGAAACTTTGAAGCCCGCTCTGTGTATATGACAGGAGAACGAGTGAACGCGCTCCCGTTTGCGAAATAAGGTCTTATATACTGTAGAAAACTTGGGCAATAAAAACGCAAGCCAACGGGCGGTCCATAGATTTGTATTTAATCGGCGGAAAACTTTTCCAAGATAAATAATAACTTGGAATATCAATTTAATACCGCGCACTCTCTAGCGCCAATGATGTTACGACGTAATGGTCCCGTCTGCGTGTAAATTTCCTCAGATGGAAGTGCTCCTCAGTTACGACTCGAAAAAATAAAATAAAACTCCGTTCAATCAACGTTAAATTTGTTTTTAATGCAAATAAAAAGGCTGGATATGATGCTAACGGCTTTTTAGTATCAGCCTAATTCACGAAAGCTCCTGGTTTCGTGTGCATCGAACGTGACGTACGAATCTGATAATCCGATTGAACGGACCTCTGTGCGATATACAACTGGTCTGGTACCCACCGCACGTGTCTAATCGCGTCAACGCGCTTCGCCACATGCTGTGTCTCTTCCATTGTGTTATATCCTTCGGATGCGCAGCTATCGCTCTTAGCGATTAGCTTAATGTGAGACGTTAATTATAGCGAGATAGCGTGAAGCAGAACTTCCTAAAAACAAAAGATAAAAAATTACTCATCTCATCTGAGGACGAAGAAAAGAATCAACGGGCCTCTCTAATCTGCTTTACAGGCAGTAATTCCCGAACTAGGGACTCTGGTATCTCTGATGAATCTATATCGGTGGGGACTCGCCCATTTTTACGTTACTTTTATGGACTTTCCTGATGACAAAGTCTAATTAGACGTTCTCCGACAGATAAGAATGCACCGTGGCCATTCAAATTTCCCCTCAGGCGCAAACAGAGGTATACACGCGATGAAAGGTCACGAGAAAACCGAGGGAGCATAGACTCCAAGGTCTATCCAACAGTATAGCAAGATTTCACTCTCTCTATCTCTCTTCCTCTCTCTTAGCGTCTTCTCTATTTTTCCCTCTGGTTTTTCTTATTGCCCGTGTCGAGTCGAAAGGAACGTCAAGTCGTCGGTTGTAGTTGTCGTCACCGTCGTCTAGGCACTCGCTTCTTTATATTCCGTCTAGACCCATGGTCATGTCGAACATTCCCGAACGATATGGGATCCTAACACCCTTGTATCTTTCGACTCATGTCCACGTATCATCAAAACCAGCCGAGAGACATTGGAGAACCCGGCCACTTCCCAATTTCTCTGTTTTCTCTCTCGCACTAGCATTTCATTTCTTTCTCTCCCCGTTTCCTCATCCACTACACTTTCCGCATCCCTCCAGTCGTCATTCCCTCTTTATCTCATCCCCATGTGTATTTTTTTTTGCTCTCTTCTCTATATCCCTTCCATTCTTTTGTCATCCACGTGCTCTGTACACCCTAGTTTTCCACTCGAGCTTCGTGCCCGACCGAACTGCTCGTTCTACCGACAATAATGCAATTTATTCAATTTCGGTGCTTCATTACGCGCCTCCACCCGTATTGTTTAATCGCACTTTCGCGCGTACACGAGTACCCAGGGCGAAAAAAAGAAAAAAGAAGGAAATAAATGAGCGTGTGCTGGGCGTGAGGATATAGTCTGGCAGGTTGGCTCTCGTTCGGTTTTGTTGCGGAACAGCGGGAGTTGGAAACGACACGAGCACACACGGATATTATCGTTTCGCTACTTCTGCACTTCGTAACAGTGGTGGAGATCTGGACCGCGACGTACAGCAGAGTGAAGCACTCAGCAGTAGCGGTTCAGGAGGAAGGAAGGAAGGTAGGAAAAGTAGAACGGCGGTGGCAGCCCGTGTACGAGAGTACATTATATGGTTGGCCAACCAGTAATGTAGTAATTAACGTTTCTTTCAAGTTCCCCTCTTTGCTTTCACCTCTTTATCCGCAGCCGCAAGCTTCTAGGAAACATGTGTGTGCATAAGAGTTGAGCTCGGGTAACCCTCGGCAGCAGCGGTCTTTCCTGGTAGTGTCGTGTGTATTATATAGCGAAAAGAGCGGGAGTGTTGGTCGACTAGCCGAGCGTCCGTTGCTTCGTCAGTATGTATGTACTCTAGTAGCAAAGCCATCCTGGGGTATACCCGACGTAGCGCCCCTTCGACCGACGTCAGCCTGGATGTATCGCACATCCCCTCTGCGTCTCGCGCGCTACGGTCCAGTGGAAAAAATAATTACCCCATAAGCCGCGACTACCGCCACGCTCGCAGGCCCCCCGCACGCTCATCTCGCGCGCGCCGAGACCCTCTTCGCTACTACACTAACCAGGCCACAGTGATATGCTGGTACACGAATGACTCCGGGATAAAGGGATTGCCAGCATGAGCGGACTAGGGTGACCTCTCTTTCTCCCTCACGCTGACACCACATCCACCACCATTTCTTTCGACTCCCCGAAAAAGTAAAAAATAAATACAGAGAAAGAGAAGGAAAGGAAAAAACAGCCCTCGCACGGTCCTAATTAACATTTTTATTACATGGTACCGCGACGCTCGAAAGGACCGAGCTAACCGGAAGTAACGCGTGCAAAGCTAGGTTGTAGACTTCGGTAGATAGAGCGGTGAAGTATAGCATGAGAGTTCGGTAATTCCACCTCCGGAATATAAATTTTTGGAACTTGGAGTGCGGAAGATATGCGGGTGGTGTGAAACATTTCTAGGTATTTCAAAGTATGCATAGTGTGTGAGAGAATTCTGTTTTACAGCCCGTCTACTCGAACTATCGATTTGAAAGGTTTTCACATCTGACGTTTCATCATTTGTTGGATTTTGTATAACGTTAAAGAGTTATATATCTGAGTTATAAAGTTTGAGGCTTCACTTTGCAGATTATCTTCTATAGCTCCGGGCAATTAGAATATTTTAATTATTCTTTAATTGGAGTTCACAGCTTTTTGTAACTCTCTCGCGCGAAAATTGGATAATCAACGCGACACGAGGGCTTCGAGCGAGATATAGAAAGATAATATCCTCCAACGGGCAATATCGTGAACTGTAATACTTCATGATTCAGAAATATTTTAAACCGATAATTTGACAAACTATTTATACAGCTCCATGCTCGGACGTTTAGTTACAAAATTAAATAAACTGAAATTATCCTTTGAGCTGCAACCTAAATATTGTATACACTGAATAAAATTACAATTATATAATAGATCTTCAATAAACAAATCTATAATTTTAACTATTGGTCACCCTCACTTCTATACAATTATCTAATTATTTATGTGTACAATGTTAGCATATCCGTGATTAATCATCGCAATCTAATTGCGATTTATCGATTCCAAGACGGCATATAATGACAATTGATGTTGGCCATTATAAGCATGTCTCTCTTATAGTAAAATAGTATCTTACCACTGCGGTATAACTTGTTCTGACGAGTGTGAGTGATAGTGGTGCGACATGAGACGAGAATCTTGAGTGTCTCGCTTAGGACTCTCATCTCGATCGTTTGCCGTGAAATTGAATCAATGTCTTGTCTCGGTTTAGCTCGAATCTCGATAAATATGTAATCATAAATATGTATCATTTCACAATGTTAATCCCACGAGTCCACACTGGTGTACTACACGAAGTAATACTCCGAAAAATTGTGTACTTTCGGAATCAACAATGCTAAAGTAAAAATGACAATTGTGATTAATTTTTCAGCAAACTTTATTTCAACTGGTTACAGTTTACATCAACATAGTGCGAGGCGCAACGTTCCCGATTAAGGTGCCTTTTAAATCCGGTTTTGTTACCACTCTTCATCGTGATTATCTTTGTAACTCCGGTATATAGATAGCATTTAGCAAATTTTAAATTGTTCTTGACGATAGAGTAGGTGAAAAATTCATCACGGCGATGTTTCGAAGAAGTCGAGAGCTTAGTTTTATCCAAATTTCCGATATCGTGATCTGAAATTGTGCAACACTCTCTATTTACACTTTGCAAAGTCTCGACGTGATTTTGTTTTTCTTTTCTTATGAACGGGCTCGGATTCTAACGTTTGCTCCATCATGCACGCTGGATCACTCATACTCAATGGGGCATTTATGAGAAGACGAGCGAGAATATCGAGATTCAGACTTTCCACAAAACGAGATCGAGACAACATTACATCTTGCTTATCAAGTTAAAAAAAGGATGCAAAGTAGAACCTCGCACATTGCTTCCCATTCTTTTTCGCTTTTTACAAAGCCGCCTCTATGAGGAAGTTTCTTTATTTTTTTTTACTTCCTCATACAGGAAGCCTTGCGAAAGATGAAAATTATTGAAGTAGTTGATGATTTTTGACGTTTTACGAAATCCATAGCGACACTCATGAATTTTTAAAAAATTCAAAATCACGTACAAACCGAACCGCTTTATTGATTTGGCCCAAATTCAATACCAAAGGTCGTATCAGTTTGGTCAATTTTAATACGATGTTTCTGCCCGATAGCTACAAATTCGCTCGAGCTAGAGAATTTACGTACTTTTTTCAAAATTTCAAAATTCTTATAAAAATGACATTCATGAAGCGATTTTTGTAAAATATATACCAATTGAAGATTAGCCAGTACTATACATGTTGTTTAAATTTTAGCTGATTCGGTAGAATACTTTATAAGTTACAGTTGTACGAATTTTTGGCCTTTTATCAAACACACACACACACACATACATACATCTGGAAAATTTTTCTAAAACACTTTTTTCGATGTTTCAGACCACTTTAAAAGTTTTGACATGAAAATCTCGAAAAATGTTTTTTTTTCATGAAAACAAAGCTTCCTCTATGAGGAAGCAAAACAAGCTTCGATATCGATATGTTCAGACTATCGATCGGATATGTCATTTTGACAGACACTCTCTGTCTGCCAAAAATATGCGTCTTGAAATTGGCGTTTTCTCATCCCGTCTCGCTCATTGCATCACTAGTGAGTGAGTCACAAGTCAAGACGTTTTAGGCTTCAATGTTTCAGATCGTTTTAAGTGTATTGACCGGAAAATCTCGAAAAATGTTCTTTCATGAAAACAAACCTTCCTCTATGAAAAAGCAAAAACAATTTGGAAACTATGACGGTCGCAGGTTAGAACACTATGACAGATTTTTCGATAATTATTTGCGAATTTTGAACCAGCGGCTCGGAATAACAAATCCACCATCGAGGACTTTTGAATGGAATTGTAGAGTAGAAACCGGAGCAGCTAGTCACGGAAGTTAATAAACCAGACGTCGGCTCAGCCTCTGGTACCTTGATGTAGCTACATAGTACACGCGTGCATGCATGAGATTACCGCATTTCCCAGGTACAGAGCGAGAGGGATAGAGTAAGACCACACGGATGCTGCTGCCATTTATTCCATGAGCTTAAATTATTTCGTCTCCTATTTTTCCTTTCGCCTCGTTTGCTCGGCTCTCGACGGCTCGTCGCATGCCCTTCCAGCCGAACACTCTACTCGCATTTTCTGTTGCATCTGGCTCCCTCCCTCTCAACTAACCTGGAATTTTTCATAATTTCAACTCTCGCATGCGATATATACTGTATACACCCGAAATTCTACGAGGCTCTCGCAGCTGCCTCGTTATAATCGAATGAGTGTGCGAGAGGTTCTGTTGTATGCGCAGCTATAAAACCACCACGTATATATGTATATAGGTTTTTACCTTACTCGACTTCTCCACTCGTTCCGAGTACCGAGAGGCCAATGTAATTAGTCCAGTGCTGAGATTAATTCATCGGAACTAAAAATGGACTACAAAAAAGCGCCATTCTTCTTTCCCTTTTACCATACACATATCTACTTATGCATATGTGAAATGTAAATATTGTATTTCTAATACTATGTAAATTTACAGAACGAACCTTCAGTATAATTGACAGATCTGTAGATTGAGGTTGGTATTGAGGGTTTCGTTTTTTTCTCAACGATTCAGGCACGAGAAGAGAGGCTCCAGTGCTGGAGACCTGAAGAAGGTAGAGATAGAGCATAGGGTTGATAATTGCCCCTGAGACGTATCTGTCACGGGTATACACGGAGTAGAAGGTTGTGCAGGCGGAGTTGGCGTGCGCGCGGGCGAGAACCTATTAATAAGGCTACTTAATTGCTTAGTGGGTTCAGTGATGGTCCGCTTGGGATAAGCCGAGAGTCCATGCGGCAACGTAAAGCAACTCGACTACGTCGACGTCCAGCATGAGCTCAGCGCAGCCTCTCAACGTATCTCTCTCGCTCTGATTCTCCGTCGCTCACGTATATAACTCGCCGTTCGGCTTGCCTTGTATAATTGATCGCATTGGGAAGGCCTGTCCATAACTCCGAGCAAATAATATGTCCCAGTCGGCGCTAATTAGCTCCCGAGTCGTATGTATAGCATATATCTGCATGCCATGGTTACTACTTGAGTTCGCTACTGCCAGCGCCCCCGGGATCTATCTCGGTTCTTCTTGCTCTGCCCTCTCGCCATAACTCCGTGAACGTCATTCACGTGCATTCTTGTACCACATTATTTAAAATTGCCAGACAAAAAAAAAGTAATGATGTTAAGTGAAGCATCGCGAGTCGATGACCTACAGACTCGGTTGATCTACTTTACAAATGGCCGTAATATATACTGCTCAAGAGTCAAATGAAGAGGGTGGATGTGTCGGTTGAGGCCACTGTACCATTTATGGCCATCCCCAGTATTTTGTAAAGGTTATCAATTTAGTAAAATTATTTTATCTGTACTGATGGAAAGGTGGGGCAAAGAATGACTTGAGACAAAAGGGGCGAGTAAAAAAACTGCCTGTCTGGTATTTTTATGTGCAGGCGTATTCGTCGAATCGGAATCCATCGGCTTCAAATTAGCATATGCTAACTATAGACGAGGCATTTATATCGACAAATTTTAATGTGTACCATCAAAGCGACAATAGGATATTATTTTTTAAACTAGAGTGCAATGGACCAGACTGGTATGAAATTTTTTTTAAATTCGAGGCTGATTCACCATCTCTTTTATAACAAACAACCTCGAGAAGAGTAAAATTTGTAAACAAAAATGATACATTTTTATCTTGACAATATTATTTCATTGAAAAACATTTGCACTTATTGAACATATAGTTTTGTTTTGAAAAGAATAAGAAAAATGAAAAATCCTTTTTATAGAAAATTCAGAAGGCCTTTCTCTATAATGAAATGAGAAGCCCAGAAATCTAAAATTCATTAACAAGTTTGAACAGAAAATCGCATAAAGCAAATAATTTAATACTTTTTTCTCGAATTTCATATTGTTCTCCATTTTATGGCTGAAATCACTTATTGATGACATGTGCTTCGACAAAGTTCATGATAACTAAAATACACTACATCGTGATCAGAAAGAACTGGTAATATTATGGCAAATATTATTATTTGCAAAAAAACTGCACTGCCACAACTTTTTCTTTTGTGAAACAACTTGTGAGCCTAATTTTTCCTATTATACGGATTAGAAGATTTATTTATGCCCCGTGCCATTGTGCAAAAGAGTTCTTTTTTTTAAATTGAGTTTCTTAATATTATCCAGCCCCATTGCCATTTAAAAAATGGAGGGTGCGTTAACCCCCGTAAGAATATTGCATGGTGCTCTGCATAATATCGCCCGATTGTGAGGCACAAAAGATATTTTGATTCTACGGGTACTTGACTCTTTACACACACTGATTAATCGGGGCACCTCCATTACTTCTGGGATCGTATAACCGACACAGAATAGTGACTTGTAAAGCGAGAGGCCAACATTGCCGTGGGGCTGTAACCACGTACATTTTATTCTATTTTTCACTACTAAAAGGTACTTTGCAACGCCTAAAAGCAAATTCGAGCGATTCATACGTTTGGTATTGCCTGGGCATGCGTTACCCCTCCCCGCCCCTCTCGTCGCGTACACCACTTTGCGTCCCCTTTTCTATGCCGCGAACGCGCGTTACCACAATAGCGGGCCCGTCAACCCAAATGGAACCTACCCTCTTCTACCGTCGGGTAGAACCGTATTAAACGTTAAAGTATTGTCGGGTGAGAGAGAGAGAGAGAGAGAGAGCGAAAGAGAGGTACAGCGACAGAAAGCGAGAAAGAGCGACGAAATCCAGGGTTGTAGTAGCGCCCTGTTCGCTATAGTCCGTAGACACAATGCTGCAGCGGAATGCGTTATAACAGCGTTATAGGAGTACACACACTATAGGCTAAAGAATAGAAAACTCAAAGCGACATCGCTCGGATGGAAATACGATAAACCGGTAGTAGTTACGCTGTCCACATTTTACGACACCACATATTACCGGAACCCCTGATACCTGAGTATCTCCACTGTACTGTTCATAAATCAGATCCTATTTGAAATCAGATTTATTTCACACAATCGACAATGCCCACAGATATAAGTGACTCCATAAGCTTTCTGAATGTAGCAAATCTTGCAATAAGATCTGTAGCGAAGTTAAACTTTTTTTTATGTTGGAGATCATCGACGTTAAGTAATTTACAACGATACAACATCATAATCATAATATTTATATCCGTAGTAAAGTATTAAAATGATAGTAATGCGCAATCGGTAAAAAGGACTTTATGTCCAATTTATGCACAAATATGAACATAATAAAATTCGGCACTGAAAGAAGAAGGTATTCGATTTAGTTAGAGTAACTAATACGCGGTACATCATATTCTGAAATTGGTTGCCATATTGCTTCCTTTTCCGTGTATAAATACGGATACCCGTAACGAAATACGGACATACCCATGCGGAAATATTCATAAGCGGAGAATCTACATAATAATACAGCACACTTGTGCATACGTAGATCCGACACTCACAAAAATGCTCAGAACCAGTCACGTATACTTACACACCCACTCACAAGCATTTACCGGCACGCATACTCACAGACATCTTGTAAGTGCAATATGTGAGTGTCTGTGACATTTCGTATGTGTCGTCAGTGAATGTCTGTGAGAGTGATTGTGAGTACTTATGAGTATCTGTGACTGTCTGTGAGAGTGATTGTGAGTACTTATGAGTATCTGTGACTATCTGTCATAGCTCCTGGGGATACTAGGGCACTCAGTAACACTCGTCAAAAAACGCTTGAGTGGCTATGTGATTGCCTGTAAATGGCTATATTTAACGTATGCCAATCTGGAAATATAAAAGTGGTATGCGTATGATTGCTTCGGTGATGTCTGTCTGCAAGATAGAGTGAAGGATTTTGTTATCTATACATTTTTATGTTGGTTTGAGCGAAGCTAGTATCGCTTATGTTAGACATTTCATATCTTTTCGGCAAACACTTTCATAATTGAAATATCAATACTCTATAAGTAAAAATTGTCGTACCAAATATATACTTTTATTTATATTAAGTTAAGAAATAAAGGAATTACTCCAGTAACTGCAACACATGAAACACCTTTTCTTCCCTTCCGAACATGCGAGGCCCATGACGGATTTAGAAGTATTTTGGGGGACTTATAAAAATTAGGACTAGATTGAGGGATCACATGCGAAGGCTTAAAAAAATCAGGCCTTGGTGCCGGGCCTCATAGGGAGAGTAAGAAAAGTCAGCGCTTGAGGCGGTGACCCAGCCAAGTACTAACTCTTACAGCCAGTACTTGGAATATAGAGAGATATTTAAGATATATTTTGCGATAAATTATATTTTTTTAATTCACATATATTTCACTTTCTTTAGGGGTAATATGTGATAATAAATTGTTCGATTATTCAACTAAAGCAGCTTAAAGTTGTTTCACAAAGTTAATATTAAATAAATAGTTAATCAGTAGAAGACCAAATTTGTCTTGTACTCTTGATCAAGAGATATTGCCGAGATCGAAAAAGCTTCGAAGCCAGTAATAAACTGTCGCACGATGTATCAGACGCAGACTCGCCACGAGAGTCCCCGGATACCTCATATCGAGGAAGAATTATATATAGATAGAGAGATTAATAGAACAAGTTTGAAGCAGACATAGAGAGTATAGGTACTACTACATTCTCATATTCTCTTCGAAGAGAGGAAAGGAAGGATCCAGCGAGTTACGAAGAGAGATGTCAAGATAGCACCGTCAGCAAAAGGTAGCCGAACTTTTGTCTGTGTGTATATAGGTATGCCCTGTGTGCAGTCTAGAAACTGCTATCGGGTTCGGCCACCTCACGGATTTGTGAACGACGAACACACAGATTTTCACTCATACACGCGCTCCCCATTTAGTACCATGAAGCCACAGAGAACTTCCTTACACGACAGAATCGTTCTATTCGAATACGACTGAATAGTAGTTTTGGTAGTAATAGAACGTAGACGACGAAGAGTTATAACGTCAGGGGAATAGAATGCATACATGTTGGTAACCATAGGTAGGTGCTGGTCGGCCTCCTTGGTGTCAACCCTTCGCTCGCTTGGATCGAGAGAGACTAAGGGTGGGAGTAGAGCACGATCCAAGGGTTGCACGATTTTATCTATTGCATTCTTTTGCTAAAGGGTCTTTTACTTTGTTGTATCGTGGTTCTTTGGTTAGGCGTGCAACGACCCTATGCACGACTGCTGGCATATAGTATATACAGTCAATAATAGGGTCTCTCTGGGGGCTGCGTGCTCTGAACTCTTTTAGAGCACTTCGTTTTTTTGTCTTCCTTTCTCATGTCTTCCTTCTTGCTCTCATTAGAAGAACCTTCTTCGCGACACAAGAATTGTCGCTCTGTCCCTCTTTCACCTACCTGGCCCGACACGACGCAGCAAAGCGGAGCAGCAGAACGAGCGTTGGCGCGACGACGGCTTCGGCGGTCCCTCGTCCAACGGCTTTTAAAGAAATCGAAAGGAAGAGATAATCTCGAGACACCCGGGGACCCTCATCGTACTCCGTTCTCCGAGATGCGACAGTGTCAGCGAGTTAAGGTCCTGCGCACACCGACGAGCCATGCCTCTTAACCTTTGCTTTTTTCTTCTTTATTCTACCTCTCGGTTTTTTTTTTCTAAATCTCCTTCAAACACGTCCTACTCTCGTTCTCTATAGGCAGTTTCCTCCTTTTACCTCTGGTGAGTAGTTATATGCCCTTCCATTCGCACTAGTATCGCTAAACGGATCAACGATTGGGCCCACTCGCCTGATTATCTTTATGAGGACTTTAAGGACTCAATAGATTTATGTCCGACTTTGCGCGATGGAATAGGCATTCGTTGCGAGTTACTGATGTACTCATGCGAGTTCAGACTGTAGAACTGGTTAAGGGTGATATAAAGTGGAATGGTTGGGTTTTTTTAAGGATACTACATCTAGCTAGATATTTCGAACAGTGGTCTTCACCTGGGTTAGAAAAAAAATGAAGTCTTTCGTAACTCGTCGGTATCTAAAAAAAATTGCTGATGTGACATAAAGTTTTTTCCACACGAGCGTTTGGGAAAATCAACGTGGGCGTAAGTCTAATCTGACCGAAGTATTTCGCGAGAAAATATTCTGAAGATTCTAAATATATCTGAAGATTTGAAAAAAAGTCTAATATCACATGAAAGTCATGGCTTTCGTGATATTAGACGTTATTGCTATTATTACTTGGCGTGTTATCGCCATAACCTCGAATTGACGTTTTTGTTTTTCGTTCATATTATGCTATTAGTTTAGTTCCGTTGGCCATTTACGGTTTTTTTTTCAATCAATAGTGTTTAAAACAGAATCAACAATCATCAGAAGTAATCAGATATGTATCATTTTTTATGAAGTGATGATTGAATGTTTGTGCAGCACATTTGTGAATGCGTCAACACTAGATAAATTTTCAGTGATGTCAATAAAAGTTATCATCCCCATATTATTTTTTTCAAATTATGCATTAATTTACTTATTTATTCGTAAAAAAAAACATTTATTAATAATATTCTGTAACCTGACTTGCAAATAATATTTTTATTTTGTTCATTAAAGGTACTAAGGTGCCCCAAAGGTGAAAGCAGCGTAAACATTTTTTTTTAGTGGTAAACTTTAGATGCCATTTGCCCAAACTTGGTTTTAAATCTGTTCTACGCGTGATTCAGAGCAGACTGCTAGGCAGATTGGGCTGGTTGACGTCTCATTTTCTTCTTCATGAAAAGATACACCGGCTAAATGGAGCAAATGTAATATTGCAAATGTATAAAATGCAAATAATATAGCAAATGTATAAAAGGTAATATTTTTTAAGTGACATAATTATTACTAAATAAATTTTATGCTATTTTCTAAATCAGTGATTAACTTTGCTTTGAGAATGAAAAAAAAATAGTTTGCTCCATTTAGCCGGTGTATCTTTTTATGAAGAAGAAAATGGGACGTCAACTAGCCCAATCTGCCTAGCAGTTTGGTCTGAATCACGCGCAGAGTGGAAAACCTAAAAATTTTGCTTAAGATAATGTTGAAAGGTATACGCAAGTCAGATGGCAGTAAAAATCCTTTCATCGAGTACCAACAATATAGTTCATTGGTAATTTTTATATGCAAGAGAATTTGGATAATATTGAATTTACAAATTTAATTTTTTTGACCTGACTCCCTCCCCTTAAATGGATACCCATATCTGGTGTATAGAGATAAAAATAATATAAAGAATCGAATAGAGAATCGATTTTATAGCGATAAAAGTGAAAGAAATAGCAGTAGTTGTTAAGTTGTTAGGTTAGCGGCCAGCGCGTTATGGAGTTTCTGACATATTTTGACACGATTGAATTTTGACATATGCAGCTATTGTTTTCATGCTCTTTCTTCAAACATGGCGCTCAATCTCGTGATACGATACAACTGCGTTGTCAGATCGTTCGTGAAGACCCAGGGCCGTAGATTTGAAAAATCGAAAAATTATTTTTAAAAAAACTAAAATATTCCATATTTTGTGTATCAAGGAGTTTAATCGGACCTTTAAGAAGATTCGCAAATAATTTCACGTTGTTATAGCGTTACATGCTCAAGGATATTACAGGCTCCGCCTAGGCAACCACGAAACCCGCACCTTCGCTCTTGGAATACCTTAAACAAATGTTTGTTGTCTCAAACATATTTTGTGTGGCGATCAAGTCTATTCGAAATCGCACTATCTCAATAAACTCTCAACCAATCGATAGAATTCGGGAATCGGACGAATATTGCCGATCTATCGATAGACGCGATATCCCTACTGCTTAGCAGTTATAATTCATATTTCATTCTCTCTTCGTTCGTCGTCCGATCAAGTACAATTTATTTCTGACTTTCAATAATACGTGGTCGCTCCCGTTTATTATATCAAATAATATCATCAAATCGTTTCTTCCTACTTCAACATCCAGGCCTGGAATTATTTGGATATTAGGACTTGAGATGATAAGTATTTGAAACTTTATAACATTAGTCACTGAAATATCAAAGAAAGAAAAGAGAGAGAAAAGTTATATTTAATTTCATGCTTTATATAAAATTGGATTTACACTATAATAATTGTAATTAGCGTTTTCTCTATGTATGTGTGTGTGGAGCGTGAATGTTTCTTTTTGTTAAATATTCATAATGTGAATGAATTTCATATTATATATTGTAATTGAATGATAATAACTTAATAAAAGGGACAATTTACACCCCTAATTTATAAAATATAAACTATAACTTTTATTAAGACCTTTGACATGCCCCATCGTATTTATTATATACAAATAAATCCAATCGTGTTAATTATCCTAATGGTATTAATATTTACATATATACGAGAATATTTTTCTTTTGTTTTTCAAATTCTAATAAAAATCCAGTGTCCTAAATAAATAAAAAAATTTAAATAAATAATAAATAAATTAAAAAATTCATTACATTTGGTCAACTGACACGAATAATTGTTGAAAAAGTATATTTCGATACAGTACGAAGCCATCGGCGAAGTTCGATACAGGCTTCGTACTGTCTTCACGCGAGCAGTGCGCAAAACGCTCCTTTGGCCTCGTGTATTGAACCATATTTTTCTTTACGAATGCAATGGAAAATCCGAGCTTGTGCGACGTTTACAGACATGCAAAATGAGCTCGAACTTCAAGCAGTGAGCAAAATCCAGGGAGCAGTGTGAAAAATGAGGGAGCCAGTGTGCAAAATGTTTTGCGCACTAGTGCGTCAACCGGCCATTTTGCATGTCTATAAACGTTAGGCAAACGAGGATTTTGCATGCACGAGTAAAGAAAACTAATTTTTTAGGTGTACGAACCAACAATTTGGTCAGACGTCGACAAGCGTAGATTTAGTGAATGTAGCTATATCTTACAGTTGAAAAAAAATCAATATTTCAATGATTGATAAAGTCGTTCAAGACATCTGAAGGTTTAAATTTTGCAAACCTACACACAAACTACCCACACATTTTGTCTAAGCCACTTTTCTCGATGTTTTTGACTATGTATGTATCTTAAAATCAAAGAATAGAATATCTTTCCTGAAAAAAAATCAATCAAAAGTTTATATCTCCACCAGGGTTAGAGGACCCAGGCGCTTCAGCGCCCATGTCCCTTCATATCAGTTTCGATTTGACATTTGACATAAACAAAAAATTTTAATGCATAAATTTGGTTCCGATCTCAGTGTGTCTGACGACACCGCCGACCAATCACAGCGTGAATAAAACGATGACAATGCACGGAGAGAAATTGAAATGGACCTGGTCCATCCATGATTCAGTGATAATTATATTTTATTAGTCCAGTTACTATTTTCGTAGTTACATTAATAGTAACATAGTTGCATTAACAGTTAAGAGAGTTAATGTAACTACGAAAATAATCACCTGGACTAATAAAATATAATTATCACTGACTAGTGACGAGGACCATCTCAATTTCTCTCGGTGTGATTTCGATAAAGTCTCGTTACTCATGAACTTATTAGGTTCGGATAAATAGAACCTATACAACACTTTTATCAGAGTACAATTATTACTAGTAATCTTCGTATTTGAAAGTATTCAAATGTTGTATTTGAAAACTTGATGGTAATTTGTATACGTTTCCCTCTTGACATTTGCATTAATCTTCAAATTCAGTACATTTTTGTTTATGCCTCACGCACCCTTTTAACGTCATACATTTCATCCTCGTGAAACGTATGAAATTATTTGGAGTATCCCGAATTAACTGTTACATCGAGAGTGCGAGTGAGTGCTTGAATAATGCATGAGAAATGTTCATTGTAGTACATTGCGAATAAGAATACTTTAGCACATAGTAGTAATAGTAGTAGTAGTAGTGGTAGAAATGTCAGAGTGGGAGCGAGGGTGCACCGTCGTTGGGACTTTCGAAAATAAGCCACAGCACCCCTGCGGTAACGTACGCCTCCATGCTCTCGTACCAACCATCGAACCCCCCATGACTTATGGCATCGGGTTTCGCTGCTAAAAATAACCAGTACAGCGGGCTCGTGCTTACCAGTCTCTCACTCGCAACCCGAGTTTCCCCCGATAAGCCTCGATTCCAGTGTCGAATGTCAAGCGTACCGACATTGTGCGTTGCTAAGTGCCTCCTGCACGAAGGCAAACTCTCTCTCTCGGCTTTGGCTACTGCACTCCTCGGTATCCAAACTACTATTCCCCGTTCAATTTTCCTCGGTTCGTCTAGCCGACCCCATCAACCCGTATATAGCGTCGATACAATAAGGGAAAGTGAAATCCATTTTCGTTATTAGTCCTCGACAATATATTCGTTGTTTTCTTAACAGTTGCTGTCGAATTCTTTGTGAAGCTTTGTCGAATGCACGCAAATGTTCTGTGTAGCAGATATATGAACGAAATAGAGGTTATCGCTTATTCAAAGGCTTTCACAGAAATAATCAAGAGACGCGAAACCGCTTGGGTCACTTTTTTAACTGACGAGACATTCGAAGCCTCTCTTAAGCGCGTTTCCACGTTTGGGTCACTTTTTTCGAGGTTAATACGTAATATTTTTGAAATCATAAATTTTTGAAAACTTTTTCTGTATGTAATTGAATACTTTTGATAAATATCTACAAAACAATCTACAATTAAATGAACAATCTACAGAATGTTTATTTAATGTAAAACCAGAGACAGAAAAATTAAAAGATTTTGACCACTTATTGTAAGAGTGAGTAAATTATGTCAGTTTTTGATTGAATGATTGACCCGGATTTACGACGATACAACTAGTACAGTTCCCTAGTACAGTAACAACTAGTATCGTACCAAGATTATTGAGTTAATTAGTGGGATTATCATAATGAGATTAATTATATATAATAACTCGTTATACCAAGATATTAGGATAGAGAAAGAAGAAAAGTGATTTTTATTTATAAAAGTGATTCTTAATTCATTGCGTACACTGTGAGAAATTGAGATGGTCCTGGCAACTATTCAGTGATAATTATATTTTATTAGTCCAGGTGACTATTTTCATAGTTACATTAACTCTCTTCACTGTTAATATAACTACGAAAATAGTCACCTGGACTAATAAAATATAATTATCACTGAATAGTTACCAGGACCATCTCAATTTCTCTCAGTGTAGACGACAGATTTTTAGATTTTTTAAATTTACATCAAAATTATTATATTAGTTATTTGTATTTATTTAAATGTGTGGTTTATAAAAGTAGTTTATAATCTAATATGTACGCATATACATAAATATTTAACGACATGGACATCGAAAAAATGCTACGCATATTCGCCATTTATTTCACCATTTTTCGTACTTACGCGTACCACCCGGGAAAAACGATTCATATATAATCATATATAATCATATATAAACTGCTCATATATGATTGTATATGAATTTTGTCTCTATATGATCATGCATGATCATATATGACTATGCATGATCATATATAATCATATATAAACTGCTCATATATGATTGTATATGAATTTTGTCTCTATATGATCATGCATGATCATATATGACTATGCATGATCATATATAATTGTATCTGAGCATATACAATCATATATAGTTATATGTGATTATATAAGACGATGCCTAAATAGATATAATCTTCTGAAAGTTGGAGAGTATATTTGCAAGACACCAAATCTCTTGAAGAAAGTAATGTAAAAATACAATGAAGTTGAACTTCATCACGATATACGGTTAAGAAATATCATTACTAATGTTATATTTCGATTATATGTACAACGTATAAGGTCCCGAACTGTTCGTGTTAATTTCTGTGCACTATTACAATAAACGATTATCACGATCCTTTTATGTTGATATTATTTAGTATAGTAATCTTGATCATTCTTATTAATATGCGACCGTTTCAATTCATCAAGTGGAAGGTTTTAATGAAACGTCCGCCCAGGAAAGCCAAATATCTTCATTAATCGTTGCGAATGAGCATGTGATTATAAAGAAAAGAACCGCATATGCAAAAATACCTATAACTTGAGCGCTTCAAACAAAACCGGATGATTCACGCATTTACAAAACGGATATTAAATGCTTAGTTATATAACCATATAACAAATTTTACATCCGTATATAAATAAGACGTGAACATCGAAATAATTCGTGAATATTATATAACAATAGATTATGGAATACCATATAATCATACGTGCACGATCATACATGAGCTGTCAGTTCTCTGTGCGCAGTCATATATGATTGTATATGATCATATATTGCACAGTCGACACACAGAATAGATCTCATATACAATCCTATATGATCATATCTGTTTATATATGACATGGTAAACAGGCAGTTTTGGTGTTATATATGGTCATATATAGGGTCATATATGCCAATGTATATATACATATAAAGTTATATACGCTCATATACATTTGTATATGGATCCACATACAATCATATATGCGCTAAAAATGGGCGATATATAGTTGTATATAACTATATATGATCATATCTGTTCATATATGACATCGCAAGCTGGCGGTTTTGGTATTATATATGATCATGTATACCACTGTATATGTACATATAAACTCATATATGCTCATATATGTTTTCATATACAATGATATATTACGTTATATACAATTATATATAATTATATACAACGATACATGAAATTATATACAATTATATATGATTATATATGAACCGTTTTTCCCGGGCACTCAGGTAAATTTACTGATCTCAAGTGTTTTGCAAATTCAATTTTTTTGTGGTATAATAATATACGTAAAAGAGGATCTGCAGATTCTCGTGTAACATTTTTTCTCAATCTTGGTAAAAAATTACTATAGGTATTGATGTTATATTAAAACTTTTAGTGGTACAATCGCACGAGATAAGAATACGTTTGTTGAACGAGTATTGTATGAAATTTTATTTCACAAGGTGCGAAAATGAGGATTTATGTAAAACCGCGTTTCGAGCACCGAGTGAAATAAAATAAATTTTTACTATAAATCTTAGTATATTCTACAAGTAGACTTGAATTCTATAGAATAGTCAATAATTTGAAAAAAATTCTGAAAACTTTGTGAATTCACAAGAATTTTAGTAAAATTCCTCCTAAATATTAGTACACATACAGCATCAAATATAATTTATTTAACTCGGTGCGATAATCTACGTTTTGCCCACGCTTTATGTGCAAGAAATCTCTTTCTCTCCTGACTGCGCTGAATAACATGATTCCGTGCCTGAAAAGCGGGAGGAAAGTCGCCGATACTTGACCGCGAGTAGTGCGCATGTGCAGCGGGCAAGAATATGTGACAAAACTCCCTAGGGCATCTTGCCCCCTATTTTTGCCCACTTCGAGGTGCCCAGCGGGACCGCCGCGTACGCGGCGTGTTCGGGGTACGCGGCGCTCGCGCTGCGTACCTCGAAGCGCGCAGAAACAGGGGCCACGATGCCCGAGCGAGTCCTGCCTCGTATTTCTGCCTGCTGCGCGTGCACACGGCTCGCGGCCAGGTATCGTCGAATTTTTCCTCTCGCTTTTCAGCGACAGAAATCGCGTCATATTTCAAGGCAATCGAAAGAAAAGAATTGTATGCTATGCGGGAGGAAGCGCGATATTCACCTCGTGCTCGGGCAGCAAACCTCACACTCGGTGAGAATCGCGCTCTTCCCTCCCTTGTAGCATAATGTAATTTCACACCTCGCAAAGTAAAATTTTGTACAATCCTCGATTGAAATTTTTTTTTTATCTTATGTGATCGTAAGACTCGCCTCCAGCTCGTGCTGCAAACTCACAGTCAGAAAAAAGATTTTCCGCGCTTGTACTATAAAATACTATTACGTTACACAGTGCGATAATAGACGTGCGTAACGAACGTAATGTAATGGACTCGGTGCATATTATATATCAAAATCATGCGAAGTAATACATGGTTCTGAAAAAATAAAAAGGAAAATTTCTTTATGCGGCCTGTAAAGTTAACGATCTTTGTATGGTTATTGAAAAGCGAACCATTACAGTGTAGAACCTTTTGGTAGTAGAAACCTAATTAGCATTACGCAGAATCCATAGATGTCGCGTGCCCATAAGTACGTTCGTCACGTTGAATATCATGTGATAACTAATTATCGTAACCCATATATAATTGGATATAGAATATGTAGGGATTGAAATGATAAGGGGAAACCTCCACCAACTCGGTAATATGATTCATTAGCAGAAACAGGAAATTGAAAGGCGCTGCATTACGGTAATGATGGCCGGAGGCATTCTCAATATTATCACAATTCGTTCAGAACTTTGACTATACAATGCGATATATATATATATATATATATATCTGATATATTCCTGGCAGCATAATGATGCGAAACCATTGTACAAAGATTTATGTTACATGTTTTGTGAACAACAGTGAAAAGATATCGTCATATACATGAATTCTACGGGTAGTACATCCGTTAACATAATTAATGGCATTACGATATTTATAATTCCGTTTATTTTAAATCTATATTATCGGATTCTTTGTAAATAATTGTATCGCTACAATTATTATGATGAATAGAAAGAAGAACAAAAATCTGGCGATATCAAATAATTCCTGACGTTTATAATTATCTCGATCCCGTCGGTAATCGCCTTTTCCATGTAACATTATATTACTCGCTTTTTCCTGCTAGTATTATTGAAATATACTGCAGAAATATTTTCACGTAATATCTTGTAACGAATAGAGGAATGTGGCTTCTGACAATAATACTTACAGAGTTATTTAATATCAAGTGACATACGTCTCCGCAGATTCGGATAATTAGTTATTTGAGACGGAAGTCCAAATAACTATATCGGGATAAATATGCCGCCAACAAAAGTAATGAAAATGAAGGGAATTTCGTGAAATACAATTAGTTCTCCTGTTACTCACTCGACCCACGCCTTAGTACGCCGTTTCCCCTCTCCCATTTGCCCCGGTCGAGCATAGTCTCTCGCGCAATATAATCTTATCACCCGCATGATTAATCCTGCAGCCCTCTCACTCTCATCGGAGCAAACTTATCTTCCCTGGAGTTGCGTGAGACCCACCCTACCACTTCTGTTACGACTACAAATAGTCTCAACCTCGAGAATCCTGTGAGATTCAGAGTGTCGAGAGTTCGTCTTGGCGAAAGGGGTACTTACCTCCCTCCCCTCCCCCTCCGCTCCCCGCGCATCGTTATCACCCTCGACTAAACTTCTTCGGAGGATCTCGCGCTCGGTCGCTATTGCTTCTCCTTGGTTATCGGCCAATTTGTCATCCAGTCTCCCGTATCGACGTCTCTACCTCGTTCACTCAGCTCCCTGGGCAATAAACCATGAAACCGAAAGAGGTTGTTGCGCAGTACTCAAGATCTGAATGGAGCTATGAAATGAAAACAACACATAACTAAACTTGAAATTTAAATTCATATTCCAAGTGAAAAATATTATGCTCCTCGGCCGATAAAGTCTGGTGAAATGGGTATAAAAGTAAATTATTCTTTGCACAAACTTTCAACACCAAATTGGAGCTGTTTAAACGGATAAAATGGTCTATATTTAATGTACGATATTGCTCGTACACCATTCATTGTTACACCTTGCGTTATGATGCCGCTTAATTATTAACGTAAATTCGTTACAATCTTATGTTCTTTTATACCAGGAGTAGGATCATTAATCTCCATTGGTTTCTGAAACCATAAATACGAAGTGAAATATGTTCGTACATTTTTGTAATATTTGTTTTACACAAGCAACCTTTTTTTTACAAAAGTTGCTATTGTGAAAAATATAATATTCTTCAGTTTTTCTGGTAAAAGCTTAGTAGGACCGCCTTTGCGTGCCCTCAATCTTTTGCCTTTAAAGGCCCTCAACACGTAGCCTAGAAAATCCAGGAATAAGTAAGCGTGACCGTCCCTTAACAAATCTTATGAAGCTTTCACATTTTGGCATCAACATAAAAAGTATTGAGTAAACTTTGTAGCTTCATAATTTTAGATGAAAAAATATTATTTATTACTCTTGGCGTAGCACGTTAAAATCAATATACGCCGGGTAGAAATCTGTTAGGGCTTGCCTCCGCAGGATCAGGCTCCGATCGGGGAAACCCCCGGCTAGCCCTATCATAGAAAGCCTTGCATGGCCCGGATCGGGCGATGCCATGGCTAACCCTATTATGGAAAGTCTTGTTTGGCCCTGATCCGCCAATGCCACGGCTAGCCCTATTATGGGAAGCTTGACCAGGCCGTGATCCGGCGCTATCCGGAGCTGCCGTATTAGGTGTAAGATCAGGCAACCGTGAAATGGCGCTGATTACGCTTGCCATACGAGTGCCTCATTTCTTACTTTATCCCGTGTGACTCAAAGTAGAATTCAAGCAGGTATCATATTCCATTTCTATTATACTTATGGATTGTTACCGTAGAATTAAAGTATAACGTCTGGTTCCAAATAATCTTTGGATCGAAACTGTTCGTTGGTAGTCGAATTGACAATGCTCGCAGTGTTCCCTGCCACGGATACGCCGGTGTCAAAACATAACCTTACTGTCGCATTCTTGGAATACTAGTGTCAGGTCAGTAAAATCAACTATTTGAATTTGAATCTTTTCAAATATTGTTGGTCCGCCATTTTGATGTTATATGTTTGAAATTTAAATTCATAATAAAACTAAGATTGTTAATTTTCGTCCGACATTATTGAACCCACCATATTAACTTTACGAATGAAAAATTCAAATTCGCAATCATCGAATTAAAAATATCATTTTAAAAATCGAAATATCGCATTCAAGGTGGCGGACAAAGATGCTTTTTGCAACAAATACATTTCATGCAAATAAAGTCCGTTCTTGCTTTTTCGACCGGCATATTAAATCCGCCATTTTGATTTTACGAATTTTTAGTTAAAGTTACTTCTGTGCCAGAGAGATGTCTTATAAGGTCGGCGAATTTCAATCCCAAGTTTTTGGCAGAATCACCTTAAAATATTGGTTCCATATATCACCCTCTCACTTCACTCCCTTTACTGTTACTGTAAAACGAACTGTTGTAGAATTATAGTATGACATATCCACATAGTCGGTTTGGTCTAGTGGTTAGCGTGCTCGGCTAGGTAGTTAGGTAAATAGGTAGGTGCCGTAGGTCTTGGGTTCAAATCCCGCGTGCATTACTTCTCGAATGGTGTTAGGAAAAACCGTCTCCGAAGATGATTCCCTTTTTTTAGTTTGCTATGTTAATAGAATTTTATTGTTCATATTACTACATAATGCCCTGGAATTAATAATTAATTGTAATATTCTTTATAATGAACGTATATACAGCCTTTGAAAGTTATTACACTGAGAGAAAATAATGGTATTAGTAACTATAAAGTGACAACTATTCATTTTCAATTCGTACGACCAATGTTTAATAGTTGCCACAACTATGAAATAGTTACTATAACTACCAAATAGTTACCATAACTATTTTCCTAATTACCGTAACTATGAAAAAAGTTGCATGGACTAAAAATTAATAGTTGTCACTTTATGGTTGACTGTACTACTATGATTTCTCTGAGTGCAGGCATCCCTAGCGCAGCCTTATAATAGCCTGGTCGGGCAGCCTGATCAGGGCCATATGTGACACAGCTTCGATTCAGGGCGCTATCAGGTTGCCATAAAAGCGCCCTACCAGGGCAGTCAGGCGACCTAATAACGCCCTGACTAAGGCCCGAAGATAAGTTCTATCCGGGACGTGGCACTTTTCGAGAACACTCACTCCATTTACGGGTTTTCCAGACGCGTCTTTACCATTTTTGGAGGACACTTTCCTCCATTTCCCAATTTTTTTGGAAGAACCGTTATCCTTTTTGAGGATCTTTTGCTTTATTTTATAATTGTTTTAGATGAGCCGTTATCTTTTTTTTGGAATACTTTGCTCCATGTTGCAAATTTTCGCGTGGTGCTGTTACGCTCTTTCACATGAGTTTTGGACGAAAAAAGTGAAAAACGAAAAACCCTTAAAGATGCTATCACATCAAGATAAATTTTTATGAAAATTCACACTCCGATTTTACAAAATTATTTCTTACTGAGCAGACATGAGCCTATGTTTACCTCCTCACTTGATTCTAAGAAATCTCCAATTAAAATTGTTCAAACATTTCAACATTACGGCAGCCTTGAAGTCTGTTAATACTAAAATATATAATTAAAAACAAAGTCTGTAAAGTCCAGTTTATCTTTTATATGAAAGTTGAGTGCATTCCAGTAATAACAAGGTAGAGACAGAAGATATAAGAACAACGGGAATGCGTTAACGCGTGGCGCATAGTTGGAGTAAAGGAGCGTCGAGCAAAGCTGTGAGCGATGAACGATCAGAAGGATAGGGGTAGAAAGAGAAAGAGTGCTGGTATAATCAGCCGACGAGGAGGCAAGCAGGCAAGCAGGCAGGAGGCAGGGCGGACAGACAGATTGGGAAGAGGTGGCGGTAGGGTAGAGAGCATGATTCTCTCGCGAGAGAGCGCGCAGCGGCAGAAACGTTTAGCACTGCCATGGATCATGGGGCGGTAATGACGCCATGAATATGTATGCCGGCCCGAGAAAGAACGGGGAATGGGAGATACTTATGCCGTTGGCTCTGCGCTCGGTATATAGGCTCCCCAAGATCTGAGGACGATGCTCGGTGATACGTAGGCCACTCCAGAAAGAAAGAGGCCGTTCCATCATCGGTAGATCGAAAGTTGTGAATAAGGTGAGACCTACAAGGACTTCAGTATAGAGGTACTACCACACTAGTGACTACCTACATAGAGAATGAAAAATAATAACAAGCGAGACGGTATAGAAAGAGAAAAGAATGACGTGTGCGTAAACGAGGGCGTGCCCTTGCGGCGCTGCAAAACAAACGAGGTCCGTTAATGAGACCAGCGTCCAGCCACAGAGAGAAAGAGTGAAAAAAATAGTCCCGAGTCTCCGTGGTCCGGAGAGCGAGAGCTACAGCAGGAGCATAGGCAGCCTCACATCCAACTTTGCATAGGAATTCATTCCACGTCGTTCACACTCGCCCTTAATACATAGCCGGCGGGTGGGATACGAAAGAGCGGTCGAGCGAACCGAACGCGGTGCGCGCGGTTTGATTCGGGCAACCGGACGCCCAGACGCCTCGACGCTCATCGGCTACTCTACCGAAGCTCTACACCAGCTCGCCAGAAACACCACTAGGACTTCTAGCATAACGGTGGTGCCGATGGTGCCGAACGGCCCCTGGCTTGTTGGACATCGCCGTTCAACCGTAGAAACTGTAAAACCTGGTGTGTGCTTCGCTTCTGTCCGCCATCCCGAACGGTCCAGCAGCCGGACTTTCTTTCTCGCTCACCATCTTTCTCTCTCTCTCTCTCTCTCCCTCTCTCTCTCTCTCTCTCTCTCTCTCTCTCTCTCTCTCTCTCTCTCTCTCTCTGGCTATCGAATTTCAGGTTCTCTTCGCATCACTTCCTCTTTCGCCTCCTGCGACTGAAATAGTAACGACGATTGTTCGTGAATCTTCAGCTACTGATATTTGTAACTGCCACTGCCGGCTCTTCTCTACGTTCCCAATATCGTTCCCATGAATTTAATTGTTTTTAAGTGAAACTACTGTGAGCTGAATATGTGACGAAAGTGTGACGGACGAGCGTTACGCAAAATAAGCTTCTATGAGTACAGTAAATAATTACGGCCAAGTTTAAGTTAACTTCTTGCATAAATTCGAAGTTTATTTCATGTTTCGGCCCACTTTAGTTATGAAAACAAAGCCTATTGTAAATATAATTTTTGGTAACACATGCATGAACAGCGTTGCTTTTTATGGCAGTTTTGTGGGACTAAAGTGGCTAATTTCATGGCGGTGTTGAAACGATAGGTCGGCGCATGCGTAGTTCACGAATCCTTCACTTTCGTCCCTAGAGCTGAAAATTTGTAACCTCACTCTTTACGTCCCGCAAACCTACCATTAAAGCACTACCATTCGTGCACTTGATGCGAAAAATATAGATGGAAAGGCGAGATGATCGGCTACTGGCGGCCTGATTAAAGATACGTCTTTATCTTTTAAACGTTTCGACCCTGATCTCCGTCCTCCTCAGTACTTTCTTTTATAAAATTCATTGTATTGTCTACGTTTATATTGTTCTTTGTGTGTGATGTAAGTGAATATCATATCAATCATGTCATTTGATTACCGGGCTCGCCGGCTCATGTGTTTGTAGATTTGCAGGTTATTTTTTAAAATATATTGTAACGCTAAGTTCTACTTGTTGAGCCCGAGAGTCTAGCATTCTGCTTGCAGCATTCATTACACAAAGAATTTAATCAAAGAAAGTACTCAGGAGGACTCAGATTAGGGCCGCCAGAAACCGATCATCTCACCTTCCCATCTTTATATTCCGGCCACAGTAAGAATAACATCAGCAAAAAATATAGTGTGCAACACGGCCCAAAATTGCCGTTTGAGTCGCGTGTGATTGTATCTCTCGCTTCGCTCGGGTGGCAAAGCTCACACTCGTCGTAATTGCTATCTTTCGGCCCTTCATGCATAATATACAATTATTATTACAAAATTAGTTAAATTACAAATTCTTACGATAATTTGACTCGAATTGTTTATTTTCAACTAAATTTAACTGAAGCATATGTCAACAATTGAAAAATGCAGTCAAATTTTGTAAAAGAACAAATATTTACTTTAGTTGAAAGTTATTGAAAAAGTTCCGTTCAGCTACGAATTGTTGACAATATTTGACCTTAATTTCGAATTCTCGATTCAATTTGAAATTAGCATATCTGACAAAATGTACACATCAAAACAAATTTTTACAGAATTCATAATTTACCGTAAATTTTGTCAAAAATTTGTAGTGTACCTAACTCAAATTTAGTAAAAAAAATTGTAATTCAACCGATATTTTGTCAAAATTTCGTTGTTGAACGGAGTTTCTCACAATTTAACCACGAGTATTCAAAGTCTTGACAAAACTTTCTGTCAAATGTGAAGCCTGGTACGGTCTGTATTTTTATCTTTTGCTTCCTCATAGAGGAAGCTTTGTTTTCGTGATTTTTTTTAATGACGAATAAATATTGACAGCTGAAATATTGACATTTGATTTTTCGTCTCGTCGGTAGGATTTATGATGGCGATGGACGTCTGTCTGTGTACAATGACATACAAGTCTGAGCAATGAAAATTGTAAATCCGATCAGAATGTTAGCGAATGCGTCGCGTTTCCATCAAAGTGCCTTCATCAGACTGTGTAAAATAATGATAAAATCGATAATGTAACGAATAATATCTTCAGTGATGCCCGAGTTAGGCCCGGCACTAGGTTGGCTATTGGAAGGAATGATGGACCATGCGGTTCAGCGTGATTGACGTTATTGCCACATGCGGGACAGTATTTTTCGGCTTGTCTGGTGGAGCCTAGTGTAGAGTAACCCGATGCCGGATCGCCGTGTGTGTACAGAGGGAAATAACATTATGGTCTCCCGAGAGCAGGTTGTGCGGTTTACCGACCCTCTCGTAGACCGACGAATAGCCTCTCACACAACATTCTGGAGCTTTTCACTTCCATAATTTTTTTTATAACACTCGAATGACTTTCCACTATATTAAAAATGTCCCTTCTCCATTTGCTCGTTCTCAATGTGTCTCTCTTGTTTTGTATACATCGCTTTCGCATAAAATACGTGACAGATGTAAAAAAAAAGTTCGTTACAATTTATAATTAATGCGTCCGTCTTTCGCTTGTCGTTTTTGAGCGATCCAGTCCTGTTTCTTCGTTTGTAGCGAATGTGCTATTCGGGGACCAGGGTGCGGGTCCTATAACATTCGTCGCGGCTTAATTCGATTCCAGAGCGAGTTTACTCGAACCATTCCCCGACGGTTCAAACCCATCACATCGAAGCCGCGAGTTGCTCCTGCCGCTGCCAAAGTCCTCGGCGTCTACTGCAGAGAGAGAGAGACAAGGAGAATCGCGAAATTTTTTAAGCCTTACGAGCCTCCCGCTAGCAATATAGGGACTTCTTCGAATCTGTTTCCGATATTTATCGCCGTCCCACCCGTCGCTTAATTCTCTTTCTTCGAAGATTCTCTAGCGAGTGAAGAAAGAAAGAGATATCTCGTCGAGGCTCAGAGAGAATATAAAAGAAAAAAAAGAAAAAAGAGTAGCATCTCGACGGTTAAGCTCCAAAGGGATATATAAGGTCCGACGGCGAACCACGGTTACGCCCGCACTATGCCCGACGCATATTTCGAAGGTTACATCTTCTCTCGCTTTTATTCTTCGCATTCTTCTCTAACCCGAGGCACGGGCGAAGGTCACACCATCGCTTTTGATACGTTTGTCCTAGAGCCACAAGGAGGAGGATGCTAGTGGGCCGTTTAGTTGGGAAAGTAAATTGGCCGTATAGCCGTGGCGCAGCCCGCAGGAGCCAGCGTTGGGATGCCCAGCAGAGCGAACTGCCGCTGGCCGCCTCTCTCTTCAACGTTGTAGCAATTTTTCGCGTCGGCAGTAACACGACCTGTCCACCAACGTGTGTGCCAAGCTACATGCGAAAAGATAACGACGAGCTAAAGCCGCTAGCGTGGCCAAACCCCCGTCATGCTATCATGAAAACACTGAAGCCTGTTGGTGTGGTGGTGGTTTTTTTTTAGTATGTACAGCTAGAGGTAGAGCTCGTACGCTCGTTTAACCAGCCTGACTGCGGATTTTCCAACCCGTAGGATAATACGAATGCGATAACGATGACTTTTAATACACTCTATCTCTCTTCGTTTTTTACGCCCTCGCTTTCGAGCTGTGTTGTAACTCCCTCACTCGACACGCTGTGCTTTAGGTGCTACCGTGGTACATATATTCGCTTGATATAGTGCTACCTGCCAGCTGCACTATTGGAATGAACGACGCGGTATGGCAAGGAATATGATATATTTTCTGCGAGTTCAAATATAAGGGATTAAGAATAAAAATTTAAATATTTTATTATTCACGATTTAATGGCAATATATAATTTAAGCAACTAGATGAAAAACACCACTCGACAAGTACATATAATTAAATGTTTTCATGCCGAAAAAGTTTATTGCAACCCAGTTTATTGTTGTTGTTATTTTGTTAATTCCCTTTGCACAATCACTCTGTCTGATCCGAGTATAAAAATATCCATGGGCAATTTTTTTGACAGATATATTCACTGTTGAAGAAAATTTTTCCTTACGCAGTAAATTTTTTATCAATTTGCCTGTGCTTAAGAGCTTCAAATAGAAATTTATATATTCGTATTGGAAAGAATCTTCTCACCAAGAAAATACGACCTGGCAATGACATCGGTGCATTTTCAAATCTGCTACACGGCGAAAACGGAAACAAATATTTGTAACGGTCTTCTGAGGTACAAAAAGAAATGCTGTTATAAAAGTTTTTAATTATTTTAACACTATCAAATAGTATTTTTTACAAAGTTGCTAGGTTTCATGACTGTATTTGAATATCAATTTTGCTTACACGGAAAGAAATAATTGGTTGCCCCAACCAAGTCGCATGGCTAAATACGCTCCAAGCGACTAAGGCTCGGTTAACCATTTTTTTTGTCGGACCGACAAACTAATTGACACTCAATTTCTTAGTTGACAAACAATTAATTTGCGGGCCTATCCAACTGATATGTTCCTGTAACCAACTAGTTTATTGTAGCAACCAATTTTATCGCTTCGAGCTTATTCAACCAATTTTTTTTCCGTGTCGGCGTCTTTGTTAATATTAATTCGAAAGAAATACTTACGGGGCTCATCTTTTATTTTATTGAATATTTTATCAAATTTGTGGGTAAATTAAAAATCAGGCATCAGATACCTGGACAATAACGAACGACGTGAACCACATTATGCTTGGATGGCTATTTTGCCCTGGACGTAATCATGTTATTATGAAATAATGAAAAAATAACCTTAAAACTTTACGGTTATTGAAAATTTTTCTTTAAAAGTGTTGGTGTGATGAAGGAGTAAATGGTGTTCACACTGACGCCTGTTACATTATACGACTTCCCCTATACGTGCATCGGCGATCGAATGGCAAGTGATAATAAATGTTCTACAACGATCATGTTATGCGATGCATAAGCCACAAGAGCGTTCAGTTAAATATTGATATTTTGCACTCTGCGCTTTATAACGCGTATTCACCCCTGAATCGGCAACGAGCTTGAAAAGCGAAAGGGCACATGTTCATGTATATACGTCAGTACAAAATATTTATCATGCAAATCTCATTGAAAATTCTGCAAGCATTAAATATGTTTCATACGATTATCCGAGGCATTCATTGATGCGTGAGAACTTGCAGTATTTTATCGTGGTTGGTCGATGAAATCTCTCGCGCGCGTTTCGATTCCCGAGGTGCGCCGCTATGCAGTATTCAACTGTGTTATAAATGGAGAAATAAAAGATGCAGTGAGAAAGAAAGAGAAAGAGAACGATTAGAAGTTTATTGTCTTTACGAGGGCAACACTGTCTCGGGGATTGCGGCCCAATTAACTTGATGAGTCAGGGAATAATTAAAGTGCGGGAATTTATGCGTTCGAATAATTTATCGTTCTCTTCGGCAGGTATATTCAGTGGTCTCGCGAGTAGCTCACTGGTCGATACCTCTCTGTTGTGCAGTTCGTACCGCGCAAACTGCAGCCCGCGCGCGCGGCTCTTAATAGCTTTTTGAATTTACGACGGAACCTGCTCTTCACTGGCGAACAGCACACAGGCGAGTATACATACCTGCTACCAGGAACAATATAGCTTTGGCAATGGCAGCGGAGCTCCATCGGCCTGAGACCAACACGGCGTCTCACGTACCAGACTTGGGTGAAGACTCAACAGGGTCTATACAAGGTGCTAACTTATCGGCTCGTATTATTCACAACTGGTTAACTTTAACTGACGGGCTCGGCCGGGCCAGCGAACCTTGTTGCGGTGTGCGTACGGTTATCCCCTCCAATCATCGAGATTATATTATAGTGTATACGCGAATACAGCGGGCCACAAGATTTAATTGGATTATTCGCACCAATGTTACCGCGATGTTATACGTAGTTGCGGGAATATAGGTACACAGCTTGCTCTTATGAAACTCATCTTTTACACGTGCGTGTTTCTGTAACGAAAATATAATCATGTGGCCAAGGTTAATTATCACTGGTGGGTCGCGCACTTTCACATCTCTCCCTTGATGTTCTCGTCTCCGCTCTTTGCTCTTCTCTTTTTTGCGTGTCTCTCCACGCTTTTTTCATTTTATTTTCTAATTTCGTTCGCCAAGGCGGTCTGGCAGTGGTAAAACATGCGCGACGACCGGGTGAGCACGAGGGAGAACGTGAAATGAGAGAAGGAGAGAAAACACGAGAGAAAAAGTAGGTGTTTTCGTCAGAAGCAGCGACGTCCTCCGGCGCTCGTCCCGACAGACCGTAAAATTGCGTTGCTCGCACAGCCAGCATCATCCTACGATGCGTGAACGCAAAATAGCAGCTCGTCGTGTACTGCCGGCTATACCCGTTCGCCGCGCGAACGACCCATGAATCGTTTCGCATTCACTCGGGCTTTTGCTGATTTTGTCGGTAGTACGAAATGTCTGTGACTACCCTGCAGCGCTGGCAAGTCAATGAAAATGGTTTGTGACAGAAAAAATAAAATAAAATAAAATAACTGACTAGTTCACTACAGCAAAGTAGTCGATCAATGAAAGAGATATATAGTCACTTAATTTATAACAGAACTTCGAGGAAATGCGGAAAATTAAGTTCAAAGAGAAATTCATATTGTGGAGATGCTTTAAAAATTACTTGTGCTTTCGCTCCAGCAGAGCAAGCTGACCTTTTAATTATTTTACCATTGTGCAAATTATAATAATGCTGTATTTATAGATTGTTCTTGAGAGCCTTTTTCTCCGTCATTTATTGTCTTGAGCGAGTGCAAAGAACCCAGTGGCTGTAGCTAGGTCACTGGTTGTTTGTCATATGATGCGAGTTTCTCTTAAATTTCCCAACCATCTACTCTTTAGTTTTTGTAGAACAATTAAATGGAAGTTTGTGTACTATTGTTATTAAATTTAATTCTCCGCGATTCATTTTTCCATCAGTATATTAAGAATACAATAAGGATTTATGTCAGTATTGATGTGTTTGAAAATTAATATTTTCACATTTCATTATTATTTGATATTCCTCAAGTACACCTATTGGCTTTTACTATCCCCGCATCTACGTTTTCCATTTCATTCCTGGAGGCTAGGAAATGTATTCACAAAAAAATGAAATCTCAGAAAAAATGCTTGTTCGATTTCTCAATCAGCTAAAGTGATCCGTACAGAAAAAAGCAACGTTGTACTCGGTGAATGCGTCTTTTATGTCATCAAAAATTCTGAAATAAAAATCCACAATTCAGACCATCCTATGGAGTATAATTCACAGAAAAAAAACTTTGGAAAGTTTAAAGAATTTAAGTGGGAAAATAATAATTTTGTGAAAAAAGATTTGTTTTGTCAAACATGATTTGCGCGAGTTCTAAATATTTTTTTAACAATTCCAAAAAATTAGAAAATATGTGACTGACATAGAGGAACACGTTGCATCATGGAGGGCCCGAAAAATAAAAAGGTTTTTCTAGGTCATCCTACTCGAGACCCATCTAGCCTTGACAACAACAAAGGGTCCATTAGTAAGCTTTTAGCACACTACTTGATTTTCATTTTCAGGCTTATGATGTTCAAAAAAGCATTCGTTGTTGAATGATAATCTTAGTAAAACTACGAATAGGCTTTCGATCAATGGTTTTCTGGGGTATAGTGTTATCCATAGCTACTCTTCCTAATGCACTGCTGTATCGCATTTGCACGAGGGCACATGGTAACTGCGGAAAACCTGACCGATACAGTCGGCTTCATTTTTACTGAGTTTCTCCTATATCAGAATACATTCATAAAAAACTGCCTCACGCCTAGCAGTCGGCGCTCAGGTCAGTGCGAGGCACAGTGGCCACCCATCCAAATTACGGCCGCAAGAAATGCTGCTTAACTCGACTTCTCTCGATTGTCCGAAAATTAATAATTATTGACTAACATTTGTTTTTTATTTTATTTAATATTTATATTTATTTTTGTAATATCGATATTTTCGATTTGTTCGGTGATGTTTTAGTTTTCAGTACGCACAGGTCTATTTGAAAAAAAAATGTTACTATTACACTGCAAAGTTGTATAAGTGCTAGAGACTGTAATATACTGAGGATATTATTGTCTACTCATATAGATATACAGTGCAATACAGTGCAATGGCCCTAAATCTACCCACTTGTATTCTTATTTGTCCGCGGATCAGCCATGAAAAACCGCGGGCCTAATATCCTTGTTGGAGTTCCCAGAAAAGTAATATTCACTAAATGAGTTTCGCGTTGGTTTTTCTCATCTTTTACTTCTCTTTCCAATTCGTATATGTTCCTCGTTTTCTCTCTGTCGCGCGGAGCTTTTACTTTTTCTTCCTTTTGCGCGACGGCCGTGAATCCGCCCGAACAGCTACTCGTCTCCGTCGTGCCTGGTCGTGAAACCAGCGCGAATAGTGCTACGGGACTCCAAGAGGAAACGAATAAAGTTGGCAGCTCAGAGGGGTTTTCTCGGAAACTCCAGAAGAGTTTTATACTCGTTCTCATAGCTGATGCTGAATTGGGCTTACTTGAAAATCGATATCCTGTCACTTCTCATCTCAAACCCGGTGCCAATAAAAAAAAAGTCCTTGGATCTATTAAGCGCACCTGTCGTGCTTAACCCTCTCATGATTCAAACGCGCACAAGATCTTATTCGTGTGAAAAGAGTGGGGTAATGTAGTAATGCCTATGCCTGAGACATGGACGAGATTCGCTGAACGTGAAACAGACCCACCCAGAGTTATGTAAGATAGAACTTTAAAAGCTTTAAGGTAGTTATGTCGCAAACGCCATTTTAACTACCTTGCCCGGATTTGTTTTGTATGCAGTTTAGGTTTTCCTTTTTATACTGACGGTTCTGAAGGTTGGTAACCGGCTCTGAACAATCGAAATTATACACGAAATTCTTGATTCTTAACATCGTGTACAAAGTAAAATGTAGCATTTCTATTTGTAGATCAGAAATTCATACCCACATTCTTACTCTTTTAGGCTAAATTAAAGGCATTTATTAAAAATATAGAATTGGCGGGAATGAAACATACAGTTAGCCATCCGCTATTAGAACTCATCGGAAATTCATAATAATCCAAAAATATTGAGTGGTTTAGAAGAAAAACAAAGTCTGTATCTATGATAAAAATTCGATTTTCTATAACTCAAGAACCTTCATAAATTTTCACTAAATAGAAAAATGAAATAGTCAAAGCTCTCTGTTACACTCGACTGCCATTCACAAAATTTCTGCTATGAGGTCGTCAAATACAGACAACTGATTTTTCCATATCTAGTGGATATGACATACGCATTTAATTATTTTTCCAACATAACAAAATATAATTGAGAACAATTTATTTAAATGAACCATTGGTGTAACAAATTATAAATTCAAGGCGTATAGAAACAATTAAGGTGTAACATCGCACGTGCCATTTTAGCCTCGCTGCCTTCAATTACTCGCACCAAAGTAGCAATAATATGATGCTGAATGGAGTGAGGTGGATGATTAGAGGTGAGCATACAGAAATCGATAATTTAATTCCTTGCCTAGCAACGCGCGTACGCGTGAGAGCGTTCTCGCAAAGTCTGTATACATATATATATATATACATATATATATACATACTGAACACTGCTATATACACATGTATTCCATACACAACATCGAGTAGAGCATCACGGGTGTACTGCTGTTGATGTGGGGCTGCTGCTAGGTGTGTGAAAACAGACATATGTTGCCTGATCAGAGTTCGAATTAATTCCGCATGGTCGGGCCTGCCGAGTGAAACAAAAGCAAAGAGAAACATCAAACCGTTCATAAGGGTTCTCTAGCGTATCTGCTGTATACGTGCATTCGAGTAGGTATCTGCAATTCATATTGAGAGCATTTAAAAGTCCAATTCATACGTGAACGTTTATTCATTGACGGCTCGACAAAGTCTAAGACAGCTTGCAATAGGCGTGACTATTCTGTTTCGAGAAAACAATTAAAATACAATGATTATCGTTGAATTAACGAGAGCCAAAATAATATCGCAAGACAATTACACAGACTGTTCAAAAGCCACAAATTTAGCAGTATCAAATACTCTACGTACCCGTCGCGGTGACAAATTGTATAAAATGAAATAAACGTGCCTTAGAGTCGTACAATATTGAATAAGCTGAAAATTGGTCCAAGAAACACGAACGGGTTGTCATCACTCGTCGAGACTTTGTTGGAGAAGGATGCTCAAGTTCTCCATTCACAAAGGGATGAATAGTAGGTAATTCATTTAATAACAAGATACACCAAAGCGGCATTTACCGTTATGCTTAAGACGTATTATGCAAGGCTCTTTCAAATAAATACAAGAGAAAACATGTATTTCGCATTCTTGGCTCAATACAAACTTTTGATAACATAAATATTAAGGTGATTTGATTGTGAATCCACCTTTGAACTGTAGAGACAAGACTTGGAGTGACATACTTTATGAAACATGACATTCTCTCTAAACCATTTTTGTCGATGTATTTGACTATTTTGAATATGTTGATATAAAAAACTTGCAAAACATAAAGCGTCTTCTATAAGGAAGCAGTATGCAAAATAAGACAAAATAATTTTGAAAAATCGTTAGTAGTTTATAGTGTGCCAGTTACGTATCGTTTAATGTATTGTCATGAATATAAAGATTAGGCTTTATGGGAACACAGGGTATGACGATCGACAAACGAATACTTGATATACTTCAGTAAACGGGACAGAAGAGTCTTGACAGGACTTGGACTGCGAGCAGACGTGCGAACGAAAGCGATCAAGATAAATAGAACCCTTTCCAAAAATCTGGAAAACGGGTATAATTATAACGCTACCAAAGCCTAATCAAGACCTTAGAGAAACTACCGTCCTATAACGCTGTTACCTGCCGTCGGAAAAATATTTGAAAGAATCATCAAGAACAGAATAGAAGGGGCAATAGGAGCAAGCATTCCATTATATCAATTTGGCTTCAGGAGTGGGAAATCAACGTTGAATGCGCTTACAATACTAACAACAAACGTAGAAGCAAGTAAACTCTCGAATAAAAAAACAGCAGCACTCTTTCTCGATATTGCTAAGGCATTTGACAGCGTCTGGCATAGAGGGCTACTTTTTAAACTCAACCAATTGCAGTGTCCCAGATATCTAATAAGTATCATAAACAACTTCTTGCAATCTCGCTCACTTATAGTCAAAACAGGAAATATACTATCAGAATCATTCACACCAGAACAAGGAGTCCCACAGGGCTCTCCACTATCACCGTTGCTTTACAACATATACTGTAATGATATGTACAATGACAACACAAACAACAGGCACACAATCGATTTCAGTCAATACATACTGCAATTTGCTGATGATTCGCACCAAAACATTACAGACCATACAACAACTTGGTCAACAAATGGCGGCTAAAGCCCAACCCTCGTAATTCGCAACTCTTATCTTTAATCACAAAAGTACACCCCAGTCACCGACAGTTCGTCTACTTAATATTGAAATACCGGCTATAGAACATGCAAAATATTTAGGAATCAACATAGATAACAAACTTAACTTCAATCATCATCTGCAGCAATGTAAAAAAAAATATTACAAAGAGCCTCACACTTCAGGAAAATCACCTTTAAAAACAGAAAGATTCACATAAAACACCTAACAACAATATATAAAGCTATATGTCGGCCAATATTGAATATGGACACCCTATTTTTCTTAACTGCAAGGAAACAGTAGTAAAAAAATTAAAACTGCCGAAACTAGTGCCATAAGGCGTCTAACACGATTACCCCAACAACCTACTGCACAATCCGCGTAACACCATGCTCTATGAAATGACAGGCATCACACCAATAGAAACAAGAATAATAGAACTCTCCAGGAAACTTGGAAATGTACAAATAGAAAATATCAATCCGTTGTGTATTCAACCTTCGCAAAACATAGTTCGTAGAGTTTACACACCCCACACGCACTACATATCAACGACTAGAACTAATGGCTTACCAATAAGTAACAATCATTTGTAATATTACACACACACACACCAAGTAATATAAATATGCGCTTAACATACTACACATTGTAGTAATACAATAGTACAAAAATATGTATAAAACCAGGGCTGAAGGACTTAGGTCGATGGCCTATTGACAATAGGCAATATAAAACACAAAATAGTGAGATAGATGTTTATATGTAAAGCTGTAACCTGTTATGTATTGTCAATAAACTACTACTATTACTACTACTACTACTAGAACCCTTTGTAATTAATAATATCCGCCCCACAAACAAATATCCACTTTATTCATTCGCTCGGTCGTAACAGTATTATATCAATGTGCTAAATGCTTGATAAAGATATAGAAATTTCAACATCCCTCGTTAATAAAAAAATTACCCTATTAGTTTGGTACAAACCTGTTGTGTAACATGTTACCTTGCCAGTTTTTATTGTATGGAATGGCAAGTTTTACCAGACCTTCGCTCCGTGAATTAATTTATCTACCACATCAAAACACTATCAGATAATAACCCTAAAACGAGACAACTTTCCAATTATTCACCATCAGCATCACTGTAGAGTTTCCTCGTAATAGAATTTCAACTTTGTAGTCTAGTTTTATGGTCGAGTAATATAGTAGAGTCGTTTCGTGGTAGATAAATTAATAGTAGAATCATAGATGTACCGTAAAGTTTTTATATCTTCCAAACGGGACATTTTCATCTCTACTAATTATAACGGTATAAATAATCAACTTAGAACCATATGAGTGGGAACCTCTACCCGATTTACCAGCAGCTCCGAATGTCCGGTTTATTTCCAGAAAATTGCATTCCGGCAGAGTTTTAAGCGGAGAGAATTATACTTTGGTAGAATTACGACATAATAGCGTATCATCGAAGTCCTGAATTCTGGTCGTATTGTGATTTGATAGAGTTATAATTGATAGAGATGTAAAATTGCCGGGACTCCAACGTTTTACGTGAAATTGTTATGATGTTCAGTTTGCATAGTATATGGTCTATGACAGCAGTATCCAGATTGCATTTGCACTACTGGGAAGTATAATCTAACGGCACTAAATAGAGTCGTTTTCCTCTGGCTTGGGCCCTATCGCGACTATATGGCTTGGTGAAATTTCGGTAAGCACACAGTCAGAGTTATGTACAGATTTGGCTTAGAGATTAAGTACGAACGTCAGAGCCCACCTACACTTGTATCATCGTCTGTGTGTTACGAAACTTGCCATTGGTGGTCCACATTGGAAGCTAGAGAGCTCGAAGTTGACACGTCTCTGTATCGCATGTTATACGCGCGCAAGCAACCCGCTAGAGTTCTGTTTGCGCTTGCGGTTCGCATTACTCGGAATGTCGAAGGACCGTGTGACTCGGAGTTGAGAAAAGCCGGTATCCTCGTCATAGCCGGTTACCGAAGGTTCCTTCCACCGAAGCGAAGGAGATGGAATAGTCGTAGGTTGCTGACATTAAACAAGCTAACTCCACAGAGCTATCGCCTTTCGAATTCATCTCATGCGTGCATCAGATATCGGTGCTACGTGTACCTTTTGCACGGGGAGTATATACCGAGTCTGCTCTACTCGACTCAAAGGGAAATGGAAAGTGAGCTTGCAGAGTGCTCCCTTCAGTCTACCGAGTCAATAATTTACTACATAATCGATATCGACACCTGACGGAGTCAAGCTCCCGTGTCGTCTTAGCAGACGTAAAAGCCTTCTACCTCCTATCCTTGAATACTTGAAAGTCGACGAAAGATGTTCGATGTACTTAAGTGGAACTTTAGTGCTGCCAAAGCGTCTTCGGAATATATTCATGCGTACTGTACAACGTCTCTTTTCAGTCTGTCTCGCCGAAAAATCACCGACCCACGAACGCTGCAGCACTCAACATTTTAAAACTGAATAAGGTTTTACCTTTTCGGTTGAGATTCAAAATGACATACCTTTGAGAATTTCTTATCATACGTTGAAAGCTTGAACAAGATTTCTGTTTGCAAAACGCATGCGAGCAATTGCCGAGAAATACAACAAAAATAAATATATTGATTGTAGAGGGCGTAAAACAACAGCCACTTCTTAAATGTTATTCACTATTGAAATTTTAGCATCTTGCCGAAAATAAGTGACGCAGAAGGAAACATTTATTCAATTGTGGTTTCTCATAGAAGAAGCTTTGTTTCTGTGAAAAATGTATATTTCGTTCATGTAATTTTACTTAATATCTTCTGTAACATCGAGAAAAGTAGGCTAGTAAAAGAAATGTCCGGTGCTTGTATGTATGTTTCATGAGCATACAATTAATGAATCTCACCAGGGCGAGCTCCAACCCCCTCCCAGCTTCATGCGCCCACCTCCCCGAACTTCAAGACACTTTATTTAGGTTTCTCCCTACATAAAAAAAACATCTCTCCGCGGTTACGCTCTTGACAATATAACAAGTTATCGTAAAAACTACTGCTATAGCAACAAAAATCCAGTCTTGGGAGCCCATGAGGGACTTAGAAAAATCCAAACTTGCCCCCCCCCCCCCTCGCAATTCTCCTAAAAACTTACCCTAGCGGCAGCGAGCGGCAAGATAGTCTTATTACATGGAGAGATATAACTACAGAATGGACGGGACTATCAGACTGAAATTTGGCGCGCAACTGCAGCATTTCTTACCTTTACAACGTTGTAAATTTAATTCAAATTAATTTAATTAATTTAATTAAATTAATTACTTAAGCAAAGGTTAATTAAAATTCGCCGTGTTCTCCATATTTCGTTCCAGTTTAAGGGGGGGTCAGGTCAACAATTTTAAAAAATCGATTTTTTTTCTGTGAAAACATTCATTTCCATGTAATCTATGTATTAGAAAAGTTATAAGCCGGAATTCGCAAAAATGGCCAAGGTTCTACGGTACCATCCATATTTAATTTTTTCAAAAATCGTAAAAAAACTACCAGAATATAATATTTGAATTTTAAAGTACTTTATTTATTTATTGTTGTTATATGCAGACATTATGGCCGATTTTTTGTTCGCACAAAATAATTAAAGGTGTTGAAAAAAAAAATGAAATATATATATATTTTTTTTTCTTTACTTTTTCGGTAGTTTCATTTAGTTAAGTATAACCTCTGAACCTATAAAATCTTACACATGAAGCCGAAAAAATAGCCGATATCTCCAATATACCTGCTTTTTTATGATTTTTTTTCTATATAATAAAGAATTTATTACGTATTTGTAAATAAATTTTTATTTGTTTACCATTTTTTAAACCAGTTAACGAAACGCGATATAAATGACGCGATGGCAGTGTGATGTCTCCAACGCAACACGTAACATTTACATTATATTCGAATTCGCGCGAATAATGGAACATGCGCTGTGATATCTTAGCGTGTATCGCATGCGCAGCGTGTTACTGCCGCGAAAAGTTACTTCTGCTTCACTCGAGACGCATAACCTCGAATTGACGTTTTTATTTTTCGTTCATATTATGCTATTAGTATAGTTCCGTTGGCCATTTACCGTTTTTTTTTCAATCAATAGTGTTTAAAACAGAATCAACAATCATCAGAAGTGATCAGATATGTATAATTTTTTATGAAGTGATGATTGAATGTTCGTGCAGCACATTTGTGAATATGTCAACACCAGATGAATTTTCAGTGATGTCAATAAAAGTGATCATCCCCATATTATTTACAGGTTTTTTTCAAATTATGCATTAATTTACTTATTTATTCGTAAAAAAAAACATTTATCAATAACATTATTAATAATATTCTGTAATCTGACTGGCAAATAATATTTTTATTTTGTTCATTAAAGGTACTAAGGTGCCCCAAAGGTGAATCCAGCGTAAACATTTTTTTTAGTGGTAAACTTTAGTTGCCATTTGCCCAAACTTGGTTTTAAATCTATTCTGCGCGTGATTCAGACCAAACTGCTAGGCAGATTGGGCTTTTTGACGTTTCATTTTCTTCGTCATGAAAAGATACACCGGCTAAATCGAGCAAATGTTAATAAAAGGTAATATTTTTTAAGTTAATCAGTGATTAACTTCGCTTTCACAATGAAAAAAAATAGTTTGCTCCATTTAGCCAGTGTATCTTTTTATGAAGAAGAAAATGAGTCGTCAACTAGCCCAATCTGCCTAGCAGTTTGGTATGAATCACGCGTAGAGTGGAAAACCTAAAAACTTTGCTTAAGATAATATTGAAAGGCATACGCAAGTCAGATGGCAGTAAAAAATCCTTTCATCGAGTACCAACAATATAGTTCACTGGTCATTTTTATATGCAAGAGAATATGGATGATATTGAATTTACAAATTAAATTTTTTTGACCTGACTCTCTCCCCTTAATTTGCTACACGCGCTAACTCATGCAAATTTTAATTTAAGATGTAATACCACTCTAGGGTTTGAAAAAGTCGATTTACATTTCTTGGCTTAACCAATACTTTAGAATCATAAAAACATTATGGTTTTATAGTGAACATGAAAAAAAAGATCCAATTATCGTGCGGCGTCTGTTGAACCATTACGAAATGGAGAAGCGTCGCGAAGATTAACACATCGGTTAGAAAATTATCAGCAATCGATCCTGACATCTTTGAAGTAGTAGAAGGCTTTGGTTACCGAATTTTGAACTTTTTATCAGGATTCTCCGCTATATCGCAAATTTTTGTGTGCAAAAAATACAAATCTGATGTGACATTAATGGAATCGGATAAGTGCTCGTAAAACTTTAAACGCGCTTTTCTCGAAAACACTTTTTTTTTCAAACTGGGGGGACGTATTCCTTGAACACCGTTGTATAGATAGATTTGAATTTTTATAGTACCTTCACAATTACATTCTCTCTCGAAGTACACTGAGAAAAAAATATGGTCAGAGTAATCATATTTTTACTATAAACTATGTTTCCCAGAGAGGACGATAATGTTTTTATGGTTATCGTAACCAATAAAAATATAGTTATCACGTGCCATATTTTCGTAGTTATGTCAACTATTTCTGTATGTTAGTGGCAACTATTCGTTCTTTTACTATTTATAACGTATTTTAAACCATTGTAGAACAACAAAGGCATATAAAATATATAGTTATTTTCCAGTCATGTATATTTATTCCTATCATCCTGTATAGTCAATGATGATGATGTCCATAGTTCAACATACTTACTATTGTTGCTAGATTCACAATACTTTTGTGTACTATAACGCAAACATGGTGTAGAGCGAACGCTTCTATGTGGATTTATATACCATGTGAAATGAGTTCCTGTGAATAGTATGTTTTACATTTATTATGGTCCACACTCACTATCGATTTCGTTGATAAAACGAAGTGTGTATGGCAATAAGTCTTTTGTATATAATTACCAGGAGTAACAGCCCGTCCAGTCAGACAAACAAACCATAGTGTGAAGGCAACATTAATTTCTTTTTTAACTTGGCGTCGAGTCGCTACCGCGACTCTTGATAAGTAATATCTAATATTTATATCTTTACTATATTCACTGATAGTAGTGAATATAGAAGAGCGAGATGTCGGCTTAGAGTGACTTTTTTTCCCAATACTCACTGTCGCCGCTGCTCAGTTGCGAGTCGGACGTCGGAGTTAGACAAAAATAAGAAGTGACGAAGATTGAATATTCCACCTTTTATATAGGGGCCAGATGACAATTCGCTTGCGAGAAAGTCCTATCCCGCTGGTCATCTATCGGAAGCGAGGGAACTAGGCAGCACGTGAGACTTGCATCATAGACGCTTGTAATAATGCATAGTATTCGCTGCAATATTTTATTGTTATATTCAACATCAATTTTTTGTCCGCAAGCGTCCATGATGCAAATCTCACGCACTGCCTAGTTTCCTCGGTTCCGATAGATGGCCAACGGGATAGAACTTTCTCGCGAGCGAATTGTCATCTGGCCCCTATATAAGAGGTGGAATATTTAATCTTCGTCACTTCTTATTTTTGTCTAACTCCGACGTCCGACTCGCAACTGACCAGCGGCAACAGCGAATATTGGGAAAAAAGTCGCTCTAAGCCGATATCCCGCTCTTCTATATTCACTACTATCAGTGAATATTGTAAAAATATAAATATTACATGTAATTATAAACAAAACACTTTTTGCCATACACACTTCGTTTTATCAACGAAATCGAATGTGATGGTAGACCATGATAAATATAAACCACATCCAGTGGCACATGCCGCCCAAAGATGGCGATAGCCAGGAGGAAAGGAGAAGAGGAAGAAGAAATCCACATCCAAGCGTTTGCTCTACAGCATACCTTTGTTATAATACACAAAAGTATTATGAATCTAGCAATAAATAGTAAATATGTTGAACTACTAACCGATCTCATCATTTACTATACTGGATGATAGGAATAAATAAACATAATTAGAAAATGACAATGAATTTTATATGCCTTTATTGTTCTACAACCGTTCAAAATACTTTATAAATAGTAAAAGAACGAATAGTTGCAACTAACATAAAGAAATAATTAACATAGCTACGAAATATGGTACATAGTAACTATATTTTTATTGGTTACGATAACCGTACACGTAAAATATAGTGAGTTCTACTATACAAATAGTTATTCGTATCATAATTTAGTCGTTGGTTACAATACTTATTGTTGCGGTAACAATAAATCATTACCGTCCTCTCAGGGAAATATGTTATAGTAAAAGTATGGTTACTCCGACCATATTTTTCTCTCAGTGTTGATTTCATAAATGTGTTAAATATATCATAATTTTATTGTTACAGTTTTAATGATAAGTTATAGTATTCTTAAGTGTGGCGCACATTTAGATTCACTATCCAAACTGCATAGTTTCCTTAACTTCACGACAACAGTTCGGTAAACCATATAAAAGCTGATTCAACTATAAAATATGGTTCCACATATTATAAATTTTTTACTATGGTATTGTTGTTGGAAATACCATGGTCTTTTTTTTCAGTGTAGGTAGCCGTTATTTGATTTAATGTAAACTTTTTTTTATAAACAATTTACTGCTAATTTTTTTGGCAAAAAACCAATTCCTTTTTTTTTCAAAAGTGCACCATTTCTACAAAAATTGGTTTAAAAGAATCCCCTACGTAGTTTCATAGCCGACCGTATATAGATTATAATTTTTTTTGGTTTTTGCTTCCTCATAGAGGAAGCTTTGTTTTTATGAATTTTTTTTTCGAGACTTTCATGTCAGTACACTCAGAATGGTCCGAAACGTCGAGAAAAGTGATTTAGAAAAAATGTCTATATGTGTGTGTATGTTACAGTTACTTTATAACTCGGGAACGCCTGGAGGTATCGAGCTGAAAGTTACACCATAGATAGAGGGGTCAATCCTCATCGTTCATACCAATTTTTGTTAAAAACCCCATGATCGTTAAATGTAAACGCGGTTTTGATTCTTTTTCAAAAATGTCTGTTAACGCGATATCTCTTTTACTTTTCGAGATATTAAGCTCAAAATTGGGACATATGTGAGCTTTCGTACACCGGTGATCCCTATTAAATTTGGTTAAGATCGGTTTAAACGTTAAAATTTTATGAGGTTTTGATTTTTTTTAATTTTAGAGTTAAAATGAGTTAAAATGAGAAAGAGTTAAATGAGTGCCAGATTCATGATTAACAGAAAAATACGTCAGATATAGCCCAAAAATATTGAACGGTACCATATTTTCATAGCGATGTTGTACAGTCTATATTGCGAAAACTAGGGCTTTATGTCGTATAAACTAGCCATATCCTTGCTTCCCAATGAAATTTCGGATAACACCGGTTTCTATCGTGTTCTACAAAAAAAAAAAAAAAAAAAAACAGAGAACATAGAGTATTCGAAGGAGTTTTCGGACCGTTCGTCCTTATCATATTCTCACAAAGGGGGAGTGTGCGCTTATTTATTTGTTTAAAACAAGGATGCAAAGTAGAACCCTTTGCACATTGCTTCCCCATTATATTTAGCTTTTTACAAAGCTTCCACTATGAAGAAGCCAAAATCAATTACCATACTTCCTCTTACAGGTTGCTTTGTAAAAAGCAAAATATAATGAGGAAGCTATGTGCAAGGTTGTACTTTGCATCCTTTTTGTTCTAGGTTTTATACTTTTCTTTAAAACCGTCTTTTAAAAAAGACGATTTTCAAGATGGATTCTGACGCCGCCATTTTGTATCAAAATGATAATAAGAAAAAAAAATGTCATCCATCAATGTGTGTTAAATAAGCCCTCTGAAAAGAAATTCTGTTCCTTTTTTCATACTCCCAAAATAAATCGTGAAAGTTAGGTCTTTTTTTCTACCGCTAGAGTGCTGTTACCCAATGATCTGAATATTTATACATACTTACACTTCGGACCAAGGTAAATGTTTGCGCTTTTTCGCAGAATCGACAAAGCAGTTCAAAGGTTACGATCTTTTGTTGAAAATATGCTGTTTTCATTTATTCCTAATAACTCAAGAAGGGCTCACCATATTTAACAAAAACTTAGCGTGGGATTGGAGCAGATATGTCATGGTTGTTGCGGTAAATTTTATTGGAATCGACAGAGCCTTTCAAGTTGTATGGGTTTCAATGTAAATAAATAATGCGAAACAGTGTTAACACTCGTGTAAACAGCGTAAATTTCATGATTACGAAGCGAAAATTTGTACATAAATAAAGTTATAATTAAGGTTGGTTGGCGTTAAGTTAGTTCGGGACTAACAATTGCAGACACAAGCTATGCAATTATTTTCCAGATTGTACATAACTTTTCTATGTGAAGGCCAAAATAGTTCATCATAGATTCTCATATATGTCGATTTTTTAAATCTTTGTTCTACTTTGCACTGTTTTTGTTTTAAATCATTGATGTCGATATTTTTTCAATTGTTATCTTCGTATCTCAAAAATGTATAATACTCAGTTTTGTATTGACTATTTTATTTCATTATACTCAACAAGATGACATGTTGAATTAGCGTAAGCTATAAAAAATTCAGCACTACTGTATATAAAAAAAAACTTTTTGTAAACAGAATTTAAACTCATTAATGTCACTGACAACATGCCCAATTTTCAATGTAGAATGAAACAACAAGCAATTTTTTATCTATATTTCAAAGTCAAAAGAGTTGTCGTATTCTTTATTCAACGACAAACAGCGACGTTGGATTTACTGTATCGTTTCAACATAGTAATTTATCACGACCGACTCCGCGTACTGGAATAGAACCGGAATACTCAATAGCGTGTTGAAATGGTGTATCGTAGGGACTTCATCCTCCCATTCTACACCTCTTCCAGAAGAGCCCCACTTCGCGGAGTCCACTCTGATTTTATGCAGGGCGATACTCGAGCGATGTTTGGCAAACAATACACGTACCGGTACCTTTTTTTTCGACAGAGTATAAACATCGGTTTGTGCACGAGGAATAAAATTCCGGATGGTCAGAAGGGATGCAGGAGATGGTGAGGTTGATCGGGATGCGGAGGTTGAGGTTAATGTAACAAGCCGCTACTTTATTTGCTCTCGTTACATACTAAACAATCTTCCCTGAGGTTTTATGATAGCATGGAGAGGAATACTGGTGTGCGTGAGTCACGAATTTCCGATCTCGGGTTGAACAGAGGGCTATTGTAAGCGTAGAGATATTGGCGAGCTCGTAAGTCTGTGAGAGTACAGGGCCCCTATCAAATCTGACCTTGGTTTCGCACTCCGTTTCGATGCACTCCCGCAACTTTGTCGGCAGCAATAAGACAACCGTGGCCGCTAGCTTGAGCTCCCTGTGATCAAGTATAATCTCGACGACTGCTTATTTACACCCTGAGGCGTATGCGAGAGGCTCGAGAACGAACGAGCGAGAGCTTTTACGCGCCAGCACAACGAACAGCAACGACGTGGCGCGGGGAGCAACGTGAAACAAGAGTCGAGGCCCACTCGACTGAATAGCCTGAACCTGAGCGCCCAGCCGTTGCCGCTGCCGCCACCGTCTGGAAAAATGATAAACGCTGTGTACACACGCGAGCATCTCGTATGTACACAACTTCGCCCCGGACGTTAGACCTTCATTATTGCTTGCAAATATTGTCTCCCTACTCGAGACACGCGAGGAGAAGGAACAATGCATGGGACCCTGTAACCGTGAAGCAGGCGCGCTTTCGGCATACGTTTCGCTCCGAGCAAAATACGCTCCGAGCCAACAGCAGCAACGAAAGGCTCATCTCCGTCGAATGGGACATCCGCTACGAGCGATGTATACCGGTAGTGAGGATATAAAAAAAGCCCTGGGTTTAAAAACCCTTCACGACCTTCGGCAGGAAAATGAGAATTCCATTCTTCTCGTATTCTCGCTTACTCGACGTATATACTGCAAGCCCTCTACGCGTGCACGCTTCCCATTCCCGTCGATCCACATTGACTCGACGAGAAACACCAACGGTAACAACAATAATAATAAGTAGGTACTATAGAATTTTATTGACCGTCTGACACCTGTCTTTCTGAGTCTTTCTGCGGTTTCGTTGAGTACTGCTCCCCATGAGAGACTCTGTCCAAGGAAATAAATTTCAGTCACGGCATATACCGTGACACGTGAATCCTTAGAAACGATTCCTTCCGGACTCGTGTATGAGCGCTCCGACTGGTCGTTGGTGCCTTGTATGTCGCGAACGAAAGAAGAAGAGAAGATTGAAGACCACAAAGCTGGAAGCACACATGCTATCGTCCTGTGGCAGTACAGTAGCTGGAAAAAGGAAAAAGCGAGCCATACAATGACGAGTCCTTCGAGTCTCGTTCTTTTTATCTTTTTCAAGCCAATTGGTATTGGAATAAAAGTGAACAATCGATGGACGATGGCTGACAATCGTATACAAATTTTATTCCGCTATCCGTTGACGGTGAACCCTTGAGTTCAGGACGGCGAAGCGTCGAAGGCACCGACCATAGCATATATACCAGCAGCATGAAATAGCAATAATCGGTTGGAGTTGCCCAGTCGTTCGCATTGGGGAGATGAACGTGGCGTGGCGCGGCTGGTGTGCAGATCACAAGCTTCGCATCACGCTAACAAGCCTCGAAGCTCTCGCGCGGACCACCGTCCGCCCATTCTCCTCGTGGCCAACACCAGCGAGCGCTTGCCGTCTCTTTCGCATGGGATCTTGCATCTTCCATCTCTCGGATCTCTTCCCGTCACCTCCACCCTGCATCTTGCTCTCTTCTCTGGCTCTCCACCACTCACTCTGTACAGTTGTGCGTGTATGCGGTTATGTGTTCTATGTACTCGACGAAGTATCTTCACGGACCGAGGTAAATGGCGAGTTCGCTCGACGCTCCCAAACACGACCTGCCATCATCGATATCGCGCTCGGTCCAGCCAACGCGTCAGTGTTTAATATCACGTGACAAGAATCTTCAAGGTGGAAGTCGCGTGATGAGACACGCCACGGTGTACCTTCAATACCAATTGGTATCAGCGCACAGCAAACCCTGTCCGATGCCTTGAAGCATCGCTTTGATCTGCAGGCTTGCATGAAACTACTTAAACCCTCCACTATGCTGTGGGGACGCTCAGATGCTGTCACCCCTTAAAATAAAAACAAATAGTAAGATAAATACATGGCAAATTTAAAAGCCTTCTGTAATATTGAACACTGAAAAAGAAATTAGATGGTTTCGCTAACACCGACGGTCGCCAGTTGTGAAATAAATGTTTAATTATATCAACTAATTTATTCTCTTTAACACTCATTCGTTATAGTACATCGGCATATTTTTTAAGTGAGCAAAAAATGCAACTATAGTTTTTTCAAATGGTGTCTATTAGGATTTAGTTTAATTAAGTTGAGATATGCAATAACTTTTTGTTCAGTGTATTTTTACTGTATAAATAATGTGTAATGTAACTATCCCTCTAATCCCAAGAATAATATTAGCTTCTATTTTCGGTATGTTGCTTACAAGAGTCATGCGTTTTTGCGATTGTTATCGTATATTGATAGAATATAGTATTGCATGTGCAGTCGTAGCGGGGGCAGAAAACGAGAACAGATGCTACCTGATGCTCTCACGATCCAAACTTCCAACAGAGCGCGACTCTTATCCCCGTACACGTCCTCGTCGATTTCCGTAACTGTGTTTTCACCGGGCACGGTAACTACCGCCGTTAAAACTTTGCCTGATGTGGCAAAGTGGACCCGGTGGGGGATCCGGCGCACGAGCCCACTCAACTGTGTGGTAACTTTCACTAAAAACGACGGGGACCACCAGACTGCATTTATTCGTGACGCTTGAATGAGAATTGTGTTGTTCGAATTAGGAGCTTTGATCGTGTCTGCTGGCGGCAAATAAAATATCTTGTTGTCGATGACATATTGGACTCTTGTAGTGTTATTTTATATGTAGCATATATATCGAACTATCGTACATTTAACTTCAGGTATGTTAACTTCACGCATGGTGTATCATTTTGATTAATGTAGGTGACATTTGGTTGCTACACTGAACACACAATGAACAATAATGTGACACAAGTGAGGGAGTCGTGCCTTTTCGCGTGCCGTTTGATGAGGCAACGGACTGCGCAAGCGAGAAAAGGGGCAGCATAATGCGACGTAGACTAGGCGAGCAATAAGCCTGTCGCAACTGTCTTCCCCTTTAGACTACATACAATTTACCATAGGAAGAGAACAAGAGGGAGAAATAGAGATTCAGTACTAGCAAGTAAAGAGAAACTCAGGGTTATGGTGCAGCGAGTAGAGGCACGCCAAGCGACTTGATGGAAGACAATGCCGAAAGCTGTTTCCAGTCTAACTCCGGCGAAGGGGTTGCAAACCGGAAGTTGGCGCGTAAGCTCGCTTCTGCCGGTTTCACTCGCTTACTGCCTCGCTGACACATGTTCACGTCAGACCCTGACTATCTCTCTTGCTTTATGACGGCGATATGACGTAAATTCGGTGTAATTCAGAATTCAGAGGGTCTGATTGCGGCTCCGCTGACACTTACATAAAATATCTGTACACATACCTCGAATTTTAGACTTTGTAATCGCACCTCCGCCTAACAACATTTATGTGATTGACTTGATATTAAATTTGATTTCACTCAATTCGGTTGAACTGTCTTGAATGGGTCCTGATCGCACGCATGACTCGATATTAATTTCGCTCTACCCTAGTGGGATTTATGGTGGAAGATATTAACGATGGACATTGAAAAGCTGCAACTTACCGTGAGATATCGAAGAACACGAATGGTGAGGGAATGTACGCGAGTGGTACTTCTCCTTACTTAGAGTATGATCGGATTCGCAGCCATGCGGACAGGATAATTACGAGATAGGAATTAGCGTGCATTGAGCTTCATCAAACAAGAGTCGGCTAATTGTCGGAGCTAATGAATTAATTAATAGGATGAGGGTGTTACGAAGAGGGACACAAAGGGAAAGGCCTGATTATGATTCCGCTCGCGCCCCTCCGGCACCGACTGAATTATATGCAATTCTGTTTAGGAATTCATCAAGAGAATTTATGCTCACTGGAGTTTTAATATGGAAAACACTCCCGTTACGTGAAACAAAATCACGAAATATCGTTTACGCGCTCCTGCTTACCGTCGTTTCATACTTTCATCCCATTTTTTTAACATATTTCAATTCCTAACACCGAAGGAATGCGAGTTTTCGCATTTTGACGAGCCATACGAACTGCAAGGGTTTTGATTCGTTCAGATTTCCGTGGTATTTTAATTAACTTCCAAGCTCGGTACGAATTTACAGCGGTAGGAAATTTGAGCTCGAACGAGGTAAAGCCTTTGAAGGCTTTACTCATTGCTTTACTCATGTTTCATTTGCACTTACTACATACAATGGCTACATTTTTGCTTCACCTTTTCTTGTCGGCAGATATGTACATAGATTTAACCTTTTTTTAAGCCGTGTTGTTTTCAATTTTCTTATTCCCACAATTTATATCACTGATAATTAATCTGTATATTGCTGAAAGTTGTTTATTTATTTATTCACCCTCAGCACAGGGCCAGATTATTCTCTACGTGCCTCGCACCCCCTAAGGCCTTGATTTTGCTTATTCTAAGATTTTCAAAAACTAACTGTAAATTTGGAACGACTGCGAGTGCACACAAGTTAAAATAACCTAATCGTTGATTTATCTTCAATACACAGATTAGAATGTTTCATACGCGCGCACACACACACACACACACACAATTCTTTTGTAAACAACTGCTTTCGTCGTTTTAGCCGATGTTTTGTAGTCAGAAATAAAAACCCTCCTCTACGAAGTTGGTAGCGATTTTATATCGAAATATCGCAATACGAGTTGGTCAATGTTGCCTTTTTATTCGTCCTGTGATTGGTCGGCGGTGTCGACAGGCACATTGGATTCATGCATTGAATTTTTTTGTTTATGTCAAATGACAAACTTTATATAAAAAGGGTGCTTAACCCTAGTCATTCTAAGAAAGACATAAAAAAAAGCTTCCGGTATAAGGAAGAAAAAGATTATCGTCAGAAGCTTTCGGTTACTCAGAATGCGACTGCTAATAATGTCCTGCGATTGATATCTAAACATTCTTTATGTAAAACAATTTACAATACTTATGGTTCATTTTTATCCACTTATTCAGTTTCGCACCAATAAATAAGAAACATTAAAATAGCAGAGGATTGCAAACGTCAACAGGTGCTGATGTACGACGTGCTTTCTCATCCAGTTGCATTGTGGTTCGAAGATCCACGCATCTGAAGATATTATCTTGTTGGTTGTTGTGAGCAATAGCTGGAATGTTTATACCGCATGATTGGATCACGTTCGATCGCGGGATCTTGGGCGCAGATAAACCAAAGAGCGTGAAGAAAGAATCGATGGTAGTGGGTGCAGAGAGGAAAGTGGAAAGTATATGCATTATCATTTGGAATCGGCGAAGCGTCGAGAGCACGCCCGGTGAAGCTCCTCAAAGACGTGATAACAGCAGAAATTTCCCAACGGAACTATTCATCAAAATCCTTATCTCACGCTCCCCCGGTTTCCATTCCGACATTCTCCCTCTCTTTCCGTCTCTTACTCTACCTCCCTGTCTCCTGCTCTCACTCTCTCCCTCTTACGAGTTCGCACTCTCGGCCAGATATGAAGTTGCATTAACATTGTTACCCGAGGATTACGAAACACGAGCCAAGTTGATTCAATCTTTTTACAAAATCTACGACGCAGCATCGAGTTCGGAAATGCGTTCAGAGCATAAACATATATATATATAATGAACAGCGACGTAAAAGAGAGCCGGAAGATCGGGAAATTGAAAAAGCCAAAGAGGAGCGCCGAAGCAGCACATAAATTGGCAAAAGCCTCGTTCAACCTCGTTCGAAGCCACAATTAAGGTACGGCAAAGTAGAGCTTTTCCCTAAACGTCGGTGCGATGCCTTTGCCACCTGGCACCATTTATTCGAGAATTTATATTACCCTGGGCGTGCACAAGCTAAAAGCCCCCTCAAACAATTTTCTAAAATAAAAAGTAAATTACGAATAACGTTCGAGCGTACATCGATTCTTCGAGGAATCGTTTTCATGGTCGTTAACGAAACATACTTAAACAAACCCACGTTTATTGTATAGAATCGGTAGATATATATCATGCTGTAACTATTATATTGGAGTTATAGTTGAAATTGTGTAGCTGGGAATTTCACAAACTTTGGCAATGAACAATGTGAGTGGAGTAGTGTGAGTGGGTACCAGAGAAGTGAGCGCACAATCGTGATGCTTGAACTTGGCAAATTATTAACAATCAGGCAGGTGTTTGGGCGCCCTACGAGATTTGCTAACAAGGCGGCCCCTCTTCGAGGTGCGGACTTGAGGCATATAATTATATGCCTGCCAGCCAGCCAGTCTGCCTTGTTGCCTGCCTGTACGCATGCACGTCTCGATATGTATTCTTGCATACCGGGTGGTCAATTGGTATCGCTGACATATTAATACTTCACTACATATCTTTGTAATAGAACATTGTACAATTTATAACGTCAACATCAACTTTTATATGAATCAATACGACTTCATTCTTGAAAATCTATCAACTAAAAATAAAGTGGTTATCACTAGAAAAACCCAGGTGTGATAAATAGCTGTACCATGTGATAAACGTATTATCATAATTCATTTTTCTTCTAACTTATTAGTTGCGAGATCCTCCGAATAATTTATCGAGAGCGCAATTTTATTTCCTTTTTTCTTAGGATTTTATAATAAGTTTCATAACTTTTGAACGCCAATATTGATCCAAGCCGAGCTTATTACTGAACAACCTTATTTATATCTAGAATGTGCACAAAATTTATAATTGATCACGACTTGCACGCATTGCTGCATTCACATCGATTTATTTTTTATGTTTAATTAAATTCTCGGTAAATTTTCAGACTTAATATAAATTTCAATTGGTTTTACAAGAATAATGGTATAGTAATTGCTTCACTTCCTTGCCAAATACCAACTCGATATGTCCAACCTTTCTGGAGCTCTAAGGCAATTGAGTGTAGTTTTTTTTAAATGTTACAACTTTTTAACCCCTAATCATAATACACGTTACCTTTGGTTAAAGTGCACTTGAGGATAAAGTTTCAGTTCGGTATTTTGCACAAGTTAGCGTAGTTACATCGTATTGCATTTTTTTTCACTCCGCAAAAATTTTGCCCATATCAAGTTTAATAAAAAAGATTGTGAACTACGAGAAATGGCCACGTTATTAGCGCACCTAATGTTAGTCCAGTAGTTCAAACGGTTCTTAAATTGTAAGCGATACAAGGATGAAAGCCCAAATTTATGCATAAACACCACATTTTTAAACCCTTTTCAGATCATTACCGACGATTTAAAGTACTCTGACCTTAAAATTTGACAAAAACATTTCACGAAAAGAGAATTTTCTCTACGAAAAAGGTGAAAAAAAAGAAAGTATGTTGCTCTTTCAATATTGATAAAATAAGAACTTTTTTTTGGATTCTCACTAAATTCGGTATCGAATATCGACATTTCTGTAAAATCAGAACTACTTCATCGATTTTGCCCAAACTGAATATCAAAGATCGTTGCATTTCGTTCAATTTTCCCACGAAATTTTAAACCAACAGTTAAAAATTAGTTCGAGTTAAAGCGTTGACGAATAATTTTCAAAACGTCACAAAATATTTATGCATCAATCAATATTTATAAAAGATATACAAGTACAAAAGTACAAAATTGCCAGTACTCTATATGACACTGATATTTGAGTTTACCCTGTCTAGTAGCCCGCGTAAAAAATATGCGGTGTCCAGGATCGAGTTTGGGCTGTGTAGGATGGATTCTATACAATTCAGGATGGAGTCTGGGCAGTCCAGGATGGAGTCCAAAATGGACAATGGGATCGGATTAAAACCCATTCTCCATCCTGGACTACCCGGACTCCATCCCGGACTGCCCAGACTCCATCCTGGACACATCATTTTTACGCGGGAGTTTATGAGATATCTTTGTATGAATTTTAGCTCGTTTATCATATGCACACACATGAATACATCCGGATATATTTTCTAAATCTCTTTTTGCGATGTTTCAAACCAGTTCGAGTATATCGACGTGAAAAATTAGAAAAGAAATGTCATCAAAACAAAGCTTAGTCTACGATAAAGTAAAACTATAGGATATCCTGAGTGAAAAAGATGTAGGTACATAACTGTGATTTAATCGAGTTGCAGAGGAGCGACGCCCGAATGTAGGGCAATCTTGTACAGAATATAAGGCACTTAAAAAAGAAGCGAGCCGAGAATCTATAAAAGTAAATTAGCCAGAAGCGGTGGTGGCTTGGTTGTTTGACTGGTGGTGCGGCTGCTGGTAGCCGCATATCCCACGTAATCTTCTCACCCAGTATAGGCGCTTTGGTACACGAGCGTCCGGTCGGCGTTGCGGCGTGAAACCGGTGGGTATGATTACCCACTTGGAGTTAACGATCTCCGTAGCCTCATGCCGGGCGCTTCACCCCGGTATACGCGAAAAGAAAACCGCAAGAAAACCATAAGAACCGAGTGGAAGTCAGCATTCGGCGATTATATTCGCCTCGAGCGGCTTTGTCTGCAATCGTGTTTCGTCGGATGCTGCTTTTGCTGCTGCTGCAAACCCTGCTTATGCCCGCCGTACACTATATTACACTATACAATCTTTCCTCCACGCGAGGAAAAGCGAGATAGCAAACCGCACTCAATGTTCTGCCACGTAATGTCCAACTTTCAAGAGTGACCTCGTCGAATTACGACCAGGAGAGTGCAAATATTATTTCGTCTCTCGTCCGTTCCGAAATCGTTTCGTCAACCATCTCGTGTCTCTGAAATTACAAATTACATCATTTTTATGGTTCCCCTATGGTTATTAAAATATTCGCAAATTATATAAGTTTTCATCATCCAAATTTTCATTACAAGTAGAAATATATGATCCCCAATATAATTGGCAGACATATTACGTTTATATTTTAATTATAAAACTTTTTAGTGAAAAAACGTATTTTGAATTCATGAGAAATATATTCTGCCCTCTGAATATTAATAATAGGCGAAATCAGTTTAGATATGATAGGCATAACGGCTTATGCCTAATATCAAGTTATTAATACTAATATATAATTAGTTTGTATTTTATTTATTTATATTTCGGTCAGTTTCTAGTAAAAAAAAAAAGCTCTCCGCATTTTTAAATTCGACCTAAAATCGTTCGAAACCTGTTTTTACTTTTTGTATCTACAAAATGAAGATCACCAACCTCAGTTTCTTTAATTTAATTAATAATTTATTATTAATATGATATTAACCTCTCATGTGTCTAGCTAAGTTCCACTGAGTCCAAGAACTAGAGAACATCACAATTAGAAATATGGGCTCAGATGACATCTAGAAAAATGTGTCCATGTGAGTTTATGTGAATACTTCGTGTTTTACCTCACAAGTCCGGTTTTTTACGGTTTATTTAAAAGCACATAATACATCCTACTTTAAAGGGAAAACATGTTTTTTTCTTCGTTTGGGATGAGATAGACTATCTTGAACGCCGATTTCCTGTCGCCCTGGCCGCAAATTAATAATTGTGAATATCGAATTACTAATCATCGACCAAAATGCTACTACTTACATTTTATTGGGGTATGTTTATACCTCAGAATACCCGTGGTTCACCGGTCAATAGAGATTTGCATAAGTGACGCCAGTCGCTGTAGCTGTCGTATATAACTGCTTCCTGTTCATAATGATGCTCGAATGATTGCTAATTTTTTTGTTTTATCAAATTCAGTCTATAATTTGGTCTGTAGTTAGTACATGAAGTACAGGGTAGAAGATAATTTATAAAATATAATTATGTTTTGTACTTGAGGTATCTTGGCACCCTTAATATTAATTAATATGTAGATTATATGCCAGAAGCTTCTGGCCATTGATCGGTCACAAAGCTTCGGCCACAGGTTTCAAAGGAAACCATGTAATTGCCGAGAAACGTGACAAACGGGTGATATATGGGCGGAAATCCACCTATATATATATGGGATGTAGCAAAGCCCATCAAACGTTTGTTTCAACTCCCTTGTATCCCTAACGAGTAATTATCATTACTCGCTAGTCGTCAGAGTCCTGTTGACACAACCCTGAATGATACAATTTACAGGCACAGCACGTGGAATCCACCGAAGCATATATGTGCGCCAAACATATTCAGGAGCGCGCACGAGTGGAAGCGATAACAGCTCAAGTGGCCACTCCATCTATATCTGGATATTCATCGAGATTTTCATACATGAACAAGCTATCAATGTTCTCTACGAGTGGGCTTTACCGACTGTTGAAATCGAAAAATGTTAACGCATTGTCACTGCAACGTTCCATGATGTTATTTTGATAAAAAAACGGAGCGCCTTTGTGCTAATGATAAGCAAAGTTGGCCATCAAGGTTTACATCATGAAAAAAATGTCATATTTGCGATATTTCAATCGCAAAATTTGACATACAAGTGAAACCGCAGCCCGTATTTGATTATTGCATTTTTAACTAAATGTATGGACCCATTGAGATATTATATATTTTTTGATTAAAAAGAAAAAGGCGTAGTGGCTCCAACTTTCTCAAAATTTACGATATTCCGCTGAATAGTTCGTATTGAATCGAACTATTCAGCGAACTATTCACAATTCGAAATTGAATTTTCGACCTCAGCCAGATTCCATTTCGAATTTTATGGTTTTTCGACATTTTTTAAAACATCACCTCATTGCATTGACTTTTGCAAAATGAAGTAGCAAGCCCAAAAATAGAAAACGCAATTTAATGGAGATCAATACACGGAAAGAAAAGACTAGTTTCCGTAACTAAAAAAAGAGTTGACACTATCCATCGATTATTCTATTTCCCTGACAATTCAAATGGTCCCACAATTGGATTGGTTACGTTTACTAATCTCGCAAGAACTAATCGTGTGAATAGTTGAGGTTACTATTGGATATGATTGAGGCAACTAATCTTTGAGGGTAGGCGGAAAAAAAACCCCGGGAAAAAAACCCCGGAAAAAAACCCCCCGAAAAATAAAAATCGTGTAGTTTCCTGGTAGTCGGAAAAAATACCCCTGGAAAAAATACCCCCGATAAAATACCCAAAACCCCCCGATAAAAACGACAAAATATCACAATAAAAAATAGTCACAATGACAAATTATCACGTGAATCAGCCACTTATACTGACTTCTTTAGGTTCTTCAAGGCGTTAGTTAGGTTGGCATTCGTTTCTTTACCGAGTTAATTAGTTTGGTATATTCCTTATATTTGTTCTTTAGGTTCTTTAGGGCGTTAGTTAGGTTGGCGTTCGTTTCTTTAGGGAGTTAGTTAGCTTGGTATTTTCCTTATATTTGTTCTTTAGGTTCTTTAGGGCGTTAGTTAGGTTGGCGTTCGTTTCTTTAGGGAGTTAGTTAGTTTTGTATTTTCCTTATATTTGTTCTTTAGGTTCTTTAGGGCGTTAGTTAGGTTGGCGTTTGTTTCTTTAGGTTCTTTAGGTTCTTTAGGTTCTTTCCTTATGTTTGTTCTTTAGGTTCTTTAGGGCGTTAGTTAGGTTGGCGTTCGTTTCTTTAGGGAGTTAGTTAGTTTTGTATTTTCCTTATATTTGTTCTTTAGGTTCTTTAGGGCGTTAGTTAGGTTGGCGTTCGTTTCTTTAGGGAGTTAGTTAGTTTGGTATTTTCCTTATATTTGTTCTTTAGGTTCTTTACGGCGTTAGTTAGGTTGGCGGTTGTTTCTTTAGGTTCTTTAGGTTCTTTAGGTTCCGGGCGTTTTTTTTCCGGGAGGTATTTTTTCCGGGGGTTTTTTTCCGGGATTTATCTTTGAGACCTTGCGTACAGCAAATTGGAAACGGGGTTGTCACAACCAAACATTTGTTACCGTGTGGAACGGTTTGGTTATAAAATTTTCGCTAAATTTCAGTTTTTTCAATTTATTTAAAACAAGTATGCAAAGGAGAACCTTGCATATTACTTCTTCATTATTTTTAACTTTTTTCAAAGCTTCCTGTATGGGGAAACCAAAATTCGTAAAAGTAGATTTGTAAAAAGTTAAAAATAATGAGGAAGCAATATACAAGATTCAACTTTTTTACACATTTTGTTGACAACACCGGCCCGACATTCTATTGCAAGCCATTTTGCAAATATTGCGTCAAGGTGAAACATTTTAAGTTTGAGTGACATTTTTCCTAAGATTGATGTTCATAAAATTAATTTTCTAGAATTTGATGACATCTATTTTCCAATATTAAGATTATACCCTAATCTCACAATTTTTCCGGCATATACGGACGCATCTATGTGCGTAGTTGAAATATCGCTATTGCCGAAATGTACCTATGTATTTACGGCGTTTGTACGGGAGAATTCAACAATATTTGAAAGCTCAACTACGATTATCGAACGATAATTCGGAAATGAACTATCAATCTGTGCGATCAATCTCATTATTTGTGTTCAACATGATAATCTGGAGTAGCGGATGTATAGAAGAGAATGTAAATTGATGACTCGTGTGCTGTATAACAGTCTCCGTCTATTTAAATGAGGTTTGCATTACCGCCACGCTGAAAGTGTGTATTTAAATGACGTAAATTATTTGTATCGAAGAGAAAATCTCCTTTCGTATATTGATTTTAGATTGTTAGCTATTGGTGTCCGGAAGAGAACGAAAGGAATTTCGTTATTTATACTTAAAACGCGATCACCGACGTCAGCGCTAACTTCCTCAGCGAAGCCACTTATCAACTTTAGTCATTATTCAATTATCTCCGTAACTTCGCTGTTTCGTTGGCGCTAATTTAATCGAAATAATATAATTCACAGTACTGGATAGATGAGGATGAATCAATTTTCAGTACTTCGCATACGCGACCGACGTGTTATATCGATTATTTGCGCTTCAAAAACATTAGTTAGCCGTCCGGTCGATGTACAATATAGTAAGCGCAAAAAACAAAAATACGCGCGGGTCAACGCGCGTGGAACGTGCACGCAAGAGCGCGTATCGTCCGTTTGCACTTGATACCCTATACCGAGCTGCTAGACCGAACGATTTTAATTATTATTATCAACGCTCTGTATCCGGTTGCACGCACACGCCAATTTCGCTGTGCTGTGCCGTTTGACAAAAAAAAAATTAATTTAAAAAAACTAAAATACGTCGAGCGAGCGACAACATTGGGGCGCGACGCGCCGGACGTTCGATCGCGCGGAAGCGAAGAGTCGATTCGGTAGGCAAGAGGAACGCACGCGAATAAAGCGAAAAGAGAACGCACATAGTCACTGATGCGCGTTACGCGTAACGGACGTGTGGTGCGTTACGTGTACGTATATGCCAGAGGGTTTTCGCAAAATCGATGAAAATACGCTACTCGCAAATTACGGAGCTGGAAAACCATTGCCCATCACGTTACTCCACGTTCATCGCGACTCCTCCAGAATTCCGTCGTATACAAAACTTTCTCTGAATTTATACTTAAGGTTATTCGAGGTCTAATGGTGAGCTTGTATACATTTTTTTAGTGCCACACAATATTTTTTAGTTATCATTCCGTGACAATCTATTCGTCATTGTATTATTTTATTTCCTCATAGAGAAAGCTTTGTTTTCATGAAACAAAATTTTTTCGAGGTTTTCATGTAAGGGCAATCAGAATATTCCAAAACATCGAAAGTGGTTAAAGAGAAAAGTGGTTTATCAAAAATGTGCGTGTGCGTGAGCGTATGCGTAAGCGTATATGTGTGTCGTAAGCCCCGTGGGGTGCAAGAACGGCAGCTTTTCGAGGGGGCCAGGGGCGAAGACCGATGGGAGGTTGAGGGCGAAGCCGTTGACAATTTGAGTGTGATTTGTGACCGAAGTGATGAATGATGATATGATAGCGGCAATGGTTTCAGTCGATACACTTTTATACAAACCTCCTTTTACGTTTCGAACATGTTGTGGAGCACACATAGAACCACTTTTTTAAAACTACAATTACATTTTTAAGAGTATTCAACCTGAGAAGACGGTTGAAAGGTCCTATCCGTGTTTACGACCACGGAGATCTGAAAAGGGGATATTTGTGTCTACCCCCCAATAACCGACCGGTTTAATTTTCTTAAAACATAATTTGGTTAAACATTATTTAAATTGACATCAGGTTCTGTGTACCTATTTCTTATAAAAAATACGTACCAGGTTAGGTGTCTGAAGAAGACTCAGATAAGATGTTCTGAAGAAGACTCAGATGAGAATCGAAACGTAAAAGGAGGTTTTTATAAAAAATTATGTATTACGTATGATGATAATACATAAAATACCGTAAAAACACCGGGTAAACGGCGAAAACAGAATTAATTATTGAGTTCAAGTTGAAAGGATCCCACGACACTCACTAATATGGTGGCTTCATAGAATCATTGGCTACATTGCATGCCTTACTAACTACTCCTATAGATCAGAGTAGATTCGGTATTCAGTGGTGCTCATTCAAATTTCAAAACCTCCATTTCGATAATATATTGATTTGTAAAATTCTAATAAAAATTGCAAAATATTTAATAAAAATGAAAAAAAAAAAACTGAACGCAACGTAGCTATAGGCGGAGAGATTAGACGTAACTTCTCGGTACAGCTCGAATGAACAGACTTCGCGAGTCACCCGAGATCTCTATAGCGGGCCCAAGTCGAGACAAGGGCCGCATTCATCACAAAGGAGATGTGACGTAATTGGGAGGCGACTGGTCCATCGATCGGATGACCAGCGGGCAACCATCATCGACACGTCGAGTTCAGCCCTTCGCTTACACTTTATATATATCTACCGCATTGAGAATATTATACTAAACATTGTATATCTTCTTATTTCGAAATATATTCCACAAAGTTATTTCTAACAAAACTCCAATGAAAGTCACAATCCTTGCACCACACACGGAAAAAAAGTTTGGTTGTGGCAACTACGTTTTCGATTTGCTGTACACAATGTCTAAAAAATTAGTTGCCTCAACCATATCGAATAGTAACCTCATCTATTCACGATTAGTTCTCGATTGGATTAGTTAGGTTAACTAATCCAATCGAGAACTAAAGTTAGGTTAACTAATCCAATCGTTGGGACTACCACTCGAATAGTTAGGACTACCATTCGAATCGTCGGTATTATCATTCGAATCGTTGGTATTACCATTTGAGTTGCTAGGGAAATAGGATAATCGATTGGTTGTGTCAACTCATTTCTTGGTTATGGCAACGAATCTTTTTTTCCGTGCAACTCATCGGCGAGACGATCTAATTCTTCGACTATTCGACGACCCGTAACTAAAGATTCAATTTTTGGTTCACTAGAAGAAATTTTCGCTTTTTTCGCATTTCGCACGTTTGTTCTCCACTCTAATTTTCGTTTAGAAATAAACTACGCTTTTTGATGCCATAATCGGCGTGGAGGTTATGACGCTCCATCGCCGTTTTTCGATTAATAGATGTTTATTGTTTATGCGAGTACAATAGATTCTTGGTGATAGCCACAACGAAAACATGATAAAAAAGACTAATGATAAATGTAGAACAACGGGCTACTTATTTGGATGCAGGCAAGCACCACTCATAGGTACACGGAGAGAATTTTCTGGTAATCACAATTCAAAAAGTTTGTCTGACGATGATTGCCATGCAGTACATTAACGCGAATTTTTCGTATCTAGGGTAAACCGACCATTGAATGGACGATCCAGCAGACGACAAAACCCAATGAATGGACGTCTTTTATGCACGTTCTCTTATTGACAGCGTTCAGTCAATGGTCGCGTCCATTTAATGGTTGATTTACCCTAATATACAGTATGGCAAGCGATGCCAGTTGTGTTCACGAGTCATTTACCAACGTTATATATTGCTGATTAAAAGCAACATAGTGCACTGAGAAAAAAGACCACGGTATTTTCAACAATAATACCATAGTAACAAATTTATAATATGTGGAACCATATTTTATAGTTGAATCAGCTTTTATATGGTTTACCGCACTATTGTCGTGAAGTTAAGGAAACTATGCAGTTTGGATAGTGAATCTAAATATGCGCCACACTTAAGAATACTATAACTCATCGTTAAAACTGTAACAATAAAATTATGATATATTTAATACATTTATGAAATCAACACTGAGAGAAAAATATGGTCGAAGTAACCATATTTTTACTTAACTTTTTTACTTAAAATATGGGTGGAGCAACTATACTTTACTATAACATATGTTTCCCTGACAGGACGGTAATGATTTATTGTTACCGCAACAATGAATAATGTAACCAACGACTAAATTATGATACGAATAACTATTTGTATAGTAGAACTCACTATATTTGGCGTGTTTGACCCATGCATTTTTCTCAGTGTATGGTTATCGTAACCAATAAAAATATAGTTACTATGTACCATATTTCGTAGCTATGTTAATTATTTCTGTATGTTAATTGCAACTATTCGTTCTTTTACTATTTATAAAGTATTTTGAACGGTTGTAGAAAAATAAAGGCATATAAAATTCATTGTTATTTTCTAATTATGTTTATTTGTTCCTATCATCCAGTATAGTAAATGATGAGATCGGTCAGAGTTCAACATATTTACTATTTGTTGCTAGATTCATAATACTTTTGTGTATTATAACAAAGACATGGTATAGAGCGAACGCATTGATGTGGATTTCTTCTTCATCTTCTCCTTTCCTCCTGGCTTCCGCCATCTTTGGGCGGCATGTACCACTGGATATGGATTTATATACCATGTGAAATGACTTCTTGTGAAGAGTATGTTTTATATTTATCATGGTCTACCATCACATTCGATTTCGTTGATAAAACGAAGTGTGTATGGCAAAAAGTGTTTTGTTTATTACATGTAATATGTTTGTTTACATATAATATTTATATTTTCACCATATTCACTGATAGTAGTGAATGCAGAAGAGCGGGAGGTCGCCTTAGAGTGACTTTTTTTCCCAATACTCACTGTCGCCACTGCTCAGTTGCGAGTCGGACGTCGGAGTTAGATAAAAATCAGAAGTAACAAAGATTGAATATTCCACCTCTGATATAAGGGCCAGATGACAATTCGATCGCGAGAAAGTCCTATCCCGCCGGCCATCTATCGGAAGCGAGGGAATTAGGCAGCGCGTGAGAATAGCATCATGGACGCCTGTAATAATGCATAGTATTCGCTGCAATATTTTATTGCTATATTCAACATCAATTTGTTGTCCGCAAGCGTCCATGATGCAAATCTCACTCACTGCCTAGTTCCCTCGGTTCCGATAGATGGCCAGCGGGATAGGACTTTCTCGCGAGCGAATTGTCATCTGGCCCCTATATAAGAGATGGAATACTCAATCTTTGTCACTTCTGATTTTTGTCTAACTCCGACGTCCGATTCGCAACTGCCCAGATAGCAAAACGTGCTGCACGCCGTATCGGCACGGTGCAGTAAGGTGCTTTCAAACGAGACGGCATTGTTACGGCACGGCGTGCCGACTAAGCACTGTGCCCGCACGGTATCAACACGTTTTGCAGTGGCACCCCGTACTGGACCCGTGGAAGCTCAGTGCAGCATCAGCACCCCGTGCCGTCACAATGCCTACACATTTGAAAGCAGCTAACGGCACCGTGCCGACACGACGAGCCTTTCCGTGTCGCCACCGTGCTGTCCCCGTAACCAGATATTCCTATCTGGGTGAGCAGCGGCGACAGTGAGTATTGGGAAAAAAGTCACTCTAAACCGACATCCCTTTCTTCTATATTCACTACTATCAGTGAATATAGTAAAGATATGAATATTAGATACTACTTGTAATTATAAACAAAACACTTATTGCCATACACACTTCATTTTATCAACGAAATCAATAGTGAGTGTGAATCATAATAAATGTAAAACATACTATTCACAAGAACTCATTTCACATGGTATATAAATCCACATCGACGGGTTTGCTCTACACCATGTCTTTGTTATAGTACACAGAAGTATTATGAATCTAACAACAATAGTAAGTATGTTGAACTATTAACACCATCATCATTGACTACAGGATGATAGGAATAAATAATCATGACTGGAAAATAACTATATATTTTATATGCCTTTGTTGTTCTACAATGGTTTGAAATACGTTATAAATAGTAAAAGAACGAATAGTTGCAACTAACATACAGAAATAGTTGACATAACTATGAAAATATGGCACATGATAACTATATTTTTATTGGTTACGATAACCATAAAAACATTGTCGTCCTCTCTGGCAAACATAGTTTATATTAAAAATATGGTTACTCTGACCATATTTTTTGCTTCCTCACAGAGGAAGCTTTGTTTTCGTGAAAATTTTTTTTTTCGAGATTTTCATGTTAGTACACTCAGAATGGTCCAAAACGTCGGGAAAAGTGATTTAGAAAAAATGTCTGTATGTGTGTATGTGTACGCGTGTGTGTGTGTATGTTACACGGTCAAAAAATGTAAACCTTTATAACTCGGGAACGCCTCGTGATATAGAGCTGAAATTGACACCATAGATAGAGGGGTCAATCCTCATCATTCATACCAATTTTTGTTAAGATCCCCATAATCGTTAAATTTTTACGCGGTTTTGAATTTTTTCAAATATGTCTGTTAACGCGATAACTCTTTTAATTTTCGAGATATTAAGCTCAAAATTGGTATGTACGTGAGCTTCCATACACCGGTGATCCCTATTAAATTTGGTTAAGGTCGGTTGAAACGTAAAAATTTTATGAGATTTTGATTTTTTGAATTTTTAAATTTTGTTTCTGCGATGCGAATTTTGGTATCAAATATCGAGCTGGGAGTCAAATGAATGCCAAATTCATAATTAACAGAAAAATAGGTCAGATATAATCCAAAAATGTTGAACGATAACATATTTTCATAGCGATGTTGTACAGTCTATATTGCGAAAAGTAGCGATTTATGTCGTATAAACTAGCCATATCCTTGCTTCTCAACCGATTTCTATCGTGTTCTTAAAAAAAAACAGAGAAGATAGAGTATTCGAGGGAGTTTCTGGACCGTTTGCTCTTATTATATTTTCACAAAGCGAGAGTGTGCACTTATTTATATTTATTTAAAACAAGGGTGCAAGCAGAAACTTGCAGATTGCTTCCTCATTATATTTCGCTTTTTATAAAGCTTCCTCTATGAGGAAGCCAAAATCAATTCCCATACTTCCTCTTAGAGGTTGCTTTGTAAAAAGCGAAATATAATGAGGAAGCAATGTGCAAGGTTCTGCTTTTTTTTCTGCGATGCGAATTGTGATATCAAATATCAAGCTGGGAGTTAAATGAGTACCAAATTCATGATTAACAGAAAAATACGTCAGATATAGCCCAAAAATGTTGAACGATACCATATTTTCATAGCGAAGTTGCACAGTCTATATTGCGAAAAGTAGCGATTTATGTCGTATAAACTATTCATTCCTTGCTTCCCAATGAAATTTCGGAAAACACCGGTTTCTATCGTGTTCTACAAAAAAAAAAAAAAAAACAGAGAAGATAGAGTATTCGAGGGAGTTTCTAGACCGTTCGTCCTTATTATATTTTCACAAAACGAGTGTGCGCTTATTTATATTTATTTAAAACAAGGATGCAAAGCAGTACCTTGCACATTGCTTCCTCATTATGTTTCGCTTTTTACAGAGTTTCCTGTATGAGGAAGCCAAAATCAATTCCCATACTTCCTCTTAGAGGTTGCTTTGTAAAAAGCGAAATATAATGAGGAAGCAATGTGCAAGATTCTACTTTGCATCGTTGTTTCTTAGTGTGAAGATTGCTAGGCCGGTTACGTGCCTACTCCTGCGTCGTATACCAGTCAATGTCGGAAATACGTACCGTTAAAATGATGTTTAAATTAAGAGAAAGTAAAGATATACAGGGTAAGTCTTAACTATTGGTTAACCCATGGAGAATAAATATGGTTCAACATTCTGAGTAAAAAAGTATTAGGGTGCAAATTTAAAAAATCAAAATTGGCGGAGATACAGGGATTTGTCGTTCAGCCAATCGCAGTATAACTCTAAAAGAATAGAGCGGCCGCGCCGAGACGCCGGCAACGCTGCAGAACTTCGTTGGACTTCGCTATAGTGCTGTAAGTCAAATGACAGTCGCGGGTGAATTCGTGCGCGAGAGCACGATAACTCGAGAATGCATGAGTCAGAGAGAGACGCATGTCAAATTAGATACTTTCTCTGATGATATCTAAAAAATCAAAGAGGCAATCAACTTGAAATTTGGACACAAGTTTGGGAAGAAAATTGTCTTCTCAACACAATTTCTCGGCTTTTTTTCATTTCATTATCCATTGCTTCTAAGCGAATTCTTTCTAATTGAAACCTATGGCGTTATTGCATGAACAATTTTGCCATTGAATATTTCCGAAGTAAAGTAGACTATCAGAACGGTGCCATTTGAATGCATCGTCCGTAGGATTGTAATTGTAATTGTAATTAATGTAGCGTGTCATTTTCTGTCCAATTTGAAGACACATTTGAAAACAAATCTGAATACAGATTTGAAGACAGATTTGTAGACAGATTTGAAGACAGATTTGAAGACAGATTTGAAGACAGATTTGAAGACAGATTTGAAGACAGATTTGAAGACAGATTTGAAGACAGATTTGAAAACAGATTTGAAGACAGATTTCAAGACAGATTTCAAGACAGATTTCAAGACAGATTTCAAAACAGATTTCAAGACAGATTTAAAGACAAATTTGAAGACAGATTTGAAGACAGATTTTAAAACAGATTTGAAGACAAATTTGAAGACAGATTTGAAGACAAATCTAAAGAGCAGAGTGTGCGTGTGTTTGTATATGACGGTAATACCCAAAATGACACACTACATTAATTACAATTACAATTACAATCCTACGGACGATGCATACAAATGGCACCGTTCTGATAGCCTACTATACTTCGGAAAAATTCAATGGCATAATTGTTCATGCAATAACGCCATAGGTTTCAATTAGAAAGAATTCGCTTAGAAGCAATGGATAATGAAATGAAAAAAAGCCGAGAAATTGTGTTGAGAAGACAATTTTCTTCCCAAACTTGTGTCCAAATTTCAAGTCGATTGCCTCTTTGATGTTTTAGATATCATCAGAGAAAGTATCTGTTTTGACATACGTCTCTCTCTGACTCATGCATTGTCGAGTTATCGTGGTCTCGCGCACGAATTCGCCCGCGACTGTCATTTGACTTACAGCACTGTAGCGAAGCCCAACGAAGTTCTCTAGCATTGCCGGCGTCTCGGCGCGGCCGGTCTATGCTTTTAGAGCTGCACTGCGATTGGCTGAACGACAAACCCCTGTATCTTCGCCAATTTTGATTTTTTAAATTTGCACCCTAATACTTTTTTACTCAGGATAATGAACCCTATTTATTCTCCACGGGTTAACCAATAGTTAAGACTCACCCTGTATAAAGGAAGGATAGGGATAGGTTACAAAATTGTAGCATAACAAAATACACGTTGTTTTGTTTAATTATTAAATATTTATTCATTTCAATAATTTATTTTTCACCAATTTAAGATCACATACAAACGGCATCACTGCTTTCGTCCTGATCTCGGAAGTCACTAAAAAGCAGGTTATGTCACGTTGAAAATAGTGCAGGTTACGCACCGATTTTCTTATAGTATAGACGAAGAATACATAGATAATATTCCGGATACAATATATCTTTAAAAAGGATTTATGCTTGGTTTTTTGTTTTTACAATTCCTTGTTATGTGCACTATACTACCGAGAACAATGGGCGTCTGACGCCGCTGACGATGTAAACATACTCGGCCGCCGTCAAACGTATCGCGATCACCGCACTTCTTTCGTGTATATAGCTAATAGATTGTTTAGAACTATAGCCTGTGGTTGGGGAATGATTCCCAGACGCACGGTCTTAATAGTTACAACGTTGAAGATATCAGAATTTGTTATTTTGTACATGTGAAATATTCGTATTTTTTTCGGAACCGATCCCATAATTATAGATTTTATTGATATATTGACAGATGAATTTATTCATATATTGAGAATCGTAATCACTGTCTGTTGGAAGTTGCGACCATCAGCAAGCTTTGAGATGTCTTCGACAGACTTTTGCATATATATCCGTACAAACTTTGGATTATTTACAATACGGTTTGAAAACTGAAATATAGTAACGATTCTTGTACGGCGTGTAGCACACCGTAAACCACGGTATAGTTAGTGATGCCGTCGAGACGAGACGAGACGAGAATTCGCTATTTTTCGTCTCGTCTCGTCTCGACGAGATCAAGTTCTCGTCTCGTCTTGAAAACAATGGCGAGATATATTTCTCGTCTCGTTTCTCGGAAATCTCGACAAATTCTCGAGAATCTCGAAAAACCCGAGAATCTCGAAAAACCCGAGAATCTCGACAAATTCTCGAGAATCTCGAAAAACCCGAGAATCTCGAAAAAATTTCGAAAATCTTGAAAAATTCTCGAGCATCTCGAGAAACGCGAGAATCTCGAACATTTTACGAGAATCACGAACATTTTTCGAGAATCTCGAGAATCACGAACATTTTTCGAGAATCTCGAGAATCTCAAGCAATTCTCGAGATAAGCCGAGTCATTTTTATTGCTCGTCTTGTTTTGTGAAAATAACGCTTGGTCCCTTGCAGTGGCATAACGAGGATTGGGGGGGTTAGGGGGGGGGGGGGGGATTGCTTTCGATGGGAGACGAGCCCTCGGGTGCACCCACTCACTACGTCACTGGTCCGTTGGCTACTATTGCAAAAAAATATTTTCACAATCTTGAGGTGAGTAATTCCAGAAAATTGCTTTCTCAAAGTTATCTTTCCAGTCGGAGAGAGATTTTTGAAGACATTTTGCTTCCTCATAGAGGAAGCTTTGTTTTCAAGAAAAAAAAATTTCGAGATTTCTATGTCAGTACACTTAGAATTGTCCAAAACGTCCAGAAAAGTGATCTAGAAAAAATGTCCGTATGTGTGTGTATGTATACAACTCCGAAAATTCGAACGCCCATAACTCAAGGACGGTTTTGCATATCGCTCTCAAATTTGGCACACTAGTGTAGCATTTTTCAGCAATTTTCGACAAAATCTGTGCGAAAATTTCGATTTTATGCCGTTTTGAATTTTTTGAAAAAAGGACGTGGTCGCTCTAACTTTCGTAAAATTTAGTCTATTTTGCTAAATAGTTGGTTGTAAAAGTAGTGCACTCAATGCTGTTTGGTATTGAATTTGGCTCAAATCAGTAAAGTGGTTCAGATTTTATGGAATTTTGAATTTTTTTAAAAATTTACATTATCGCTCTATTGTAACTTTTGCAAAACTTGAGATACCGAGCTCAAATTTTGTATATAAATGAAACAATATTCAGCCATTATATATGTATAATTTAGTGACAAACGGTATGAAATTTGTGATTTTATGGAATGTTGAATTATTTTTAATACTATACGTTATCACATTTACTTTCGGAAACGCTCTAATAATAACGAAATAACGGAATAACGAAATAGAAAAAGCGAATTCACAACATTTTTATTTATCTAATTAAAACAAGGATGCAATGTAGAACCTTGCACAGTGCTTCCTCATTATTTTTCGCTTTTTACAAAGCTTCCTCTATGAGGAAGTCAAAATTGAATAACATACTTTTTTGCTTCCTCAGAGAGGGAGCTTTGTAAAAAGCGAAAAATAATAATAATCTTCTCAGTCGCTGAACATCTTTGAGACCAATTCTTTTATACGCTAGGCTTTTTCAAGAGCGACTTTCTAGTCGCAGAGTTTTTTCGAGACAATTCTTTTCATTCGCTTAGATTTTCCAAGGTTATATTTTTAGTCGCAGCAAAACTGCAAAATTATATTCAAACACACCAAATAATTTGAATTCTAATTTCGTAAGTTTCGCCGAAAGTCTCGCCGAGAGTCTCGTCTCGACTCTTCGAGACGAGAATTTTTTTGGTCGAGAAGAGATATTCCTCGTTCTCGTCTCGTCTCGCTGAGAATTTCTCGTCTCGAACCGCATCACTAGGTACAGTACTCTATAGGAAAATATAGAAATGGACGCCCGAAGCGCTGAATAAACCGAGTTTACTATATTAAATCGAGTCATGATTAACAGACTCCGTGTATAAGCTATTCGAAGCGAGTGACATCGTTCAGAAAAATCAATAGCGAAGAAATCTTATCAAGACATATATAGTTAAACGATTTGGGACAATGGACAAATTGCTCCTGATGTAATGGGGTAAAAAACCAATATCATGAAATTCAGAAAAATCTTCTACGCTCCATGACCGTCAAAACACCAGCAGAGGTTGGGGAGGTTGTGGAAACGTAAGTCGAGCGGTTGAGTTCCCACGGAAATGCTAGGTTGTCAGCAGCACATCATATGTTACAGTCTGCGAAGTCAAGTAAGCGATGTAAACGCGAAAGTATTTACAAAAATACTTAATTAATTTTATTATCTATTTCTAAGTGACTTGCTTACTTTCTAATAAAATTTGAGTAAGTATGAGTATTGTCAAAACGTTGGTTAATTAAATTTTTTACTAGACAGTTTATTGACTAGCAGGCGGCGCCCGTGTACATCCTTAAACTGTGACCCGCATGAAGAACTGTATGTTAGTGGACCGGGTTTGTTTATTTATTACTAGGATTTTATTGTGGCTCGCGCGCTGCAGGCGCCCGCGATCACCGCCCACCCAAGTGTGCCCCCCGCAAGGGTGCCCTCCCCCCGCCCCCCAAAGGTGCCCCCCACCCTTGGGGGACCTATGTTTTTGGAAAAGGACTTAGAAAAATACGGGCTTGGGGTCTCACAGACCCCCTGAAATCGAGGGACTTAGAATAATTCGGGCTCGGGGCTTGGCCACAGGGGTGGGGCTAGCCCTAGCGGCTGGAGCTAACCCCAAGCCTTTAGCCCCATCCCCTTCCGCCAAGTCCCAAGCCCGAATTATTCCTCGATTCTTTACATGGCGGCGGTGGCGGCGGCGGCGAGATCTTTTTATAATATAGATAAGTTTACACAAGAGCGAGAACGACTTGGAAAGACTCCACGTTCACTTGTAATACCTTAGCATTTGAGTTCATGTATTAAAAGTTATTTCATTCGTCTACGTTTTCCAAGGATATTTTTTCCATTGTTATTGATTCTGAGTATTGTATTTTCTTTGAATTTCATTTCTGTTGGATTATTCATCCAGAGATATTTTTTCTGTGTTCTTTTCTCCGTGGGTTTTTTTCCACGGATATTTTTACCTAGATTCGATTAACGTATAGCAATCTGCAAAATAAGTTTAAATGCCATTATAAAAAGCCAAAAACGAATTCGTTGTAGAGAAAAATAAAAGTATTTTATTTTTTTTCAGGACCGGCACTTAATTACAATAGGATAAGAGTCATATGTGCAATAGCATTACACCTCAGTTAGGGGCCAAATAAGTTGGCCTAATATGGCCCGCACGGAGAAAAATAATTTTGTTGTTGTAGCTAGTCTTAGTTTGCTATGTCTATTTTGCCGCAACACCATTTCATTTAGCTCATGCAGCAGCTAATTTGGTCTCTCAGCAAATAAGCGTTAGTTGCGGGAACGAAAAATGTATCTCCCACACGGAAAAAAAAGATTAGTTGCCATAAGCAAGAAATTAGTTGACACAACCAATCGCTTATTCTATTTATCGTGCAACTCAAATGGTATTACCAACGATTCGAATCGTAATACCGACGATTCGAATGGTAGTCCCAACTATTCGAGTGGTAGTCCCGACGATTGGATTAGTTAACGTATCTAATCTCGCGAGAACTAATCGTGAATAGTTGAGGTTACTATTCGATATGGTTGAGGCAACTAATTTTTTAGACATTGTGTACAGCAAATCAAAAACATAGTTGCCACAACTAAACATTTCTTTGCCTGCAGATTATTTGCGGACCCAACTAATGATTTGTTGGTGGAACTTATACATTTTGCTTTAGCGTAACCAATCGAAGAAAGTTCCGCCAGCAAATGAGCTGCCACAAAAAAGGCGGGTAGCGCGTCCTAACACGTTATGCGCAGCGCCATAGTTCTGTTGCGATCTATTTTCATTACTGCTTTGTTAGTGCGAAGTTCGTTCATGCCCAGTTCGCATTGTCAGCGTATTCGGTCTTGACGATGAATTTACCAAAAGCGCCGGGATCCTTGCAATCTTTCTTCAAAACGTTCGGCATTAGTGAAGAAGTTATACAAAGAAGTTATAAGTGTAAACTGTTTAAAAAGGTCTAAGCTCAAAATGACAGCTGCAGAAACGACGTGTTTCGTGAAACTATTCGGGGAGACTAGTTGCGGAAAGTAATCCGTATTGGAAACATTACGTGTCATTCCGTGAAATACTCGACCTCACCTATGCTAAACGATTGCCGAAAAATGTTAGTCCTCTGTTGCGAGTACTAATACAAGAGCATCTTGAACTATACGTCAAATTAGGTGGTCCAACCCTGATCACATTCTCACTGCGTGAGTGCGTTTGCGCTCTTAGGAAATCACTATTGCTGTAACATCAAGTTGTTTGTGCTACCAGAAAACTAATTTTGCTGCAACAGCAAACTGTTTGCGCTGCCAACAAAATACAATGGCTGCAACAGAAAACTGCTATTACTGCAATAAAAAATTGCTATTGCTATTGTAGCAAATCAGTACAGCAAATAAATATTTTTGCAAAAATAGTGACAGCAAGTACTTTTGCTGTCACTATATTTGCTAATGATTTTTGCTGCGGTAACTAATCTCATAGTACTGTATCCAATTATTTTTCTCCGTGCGGATGTCAATTTTAGGCATGCCTGATCAGGACGACATTTCATCCGGATTAAACTTCCGCTCAGGTTTTTCTCCACCCCAGTGTGTGTAACGACACCGACGATTAATCAGAGCATGAATAGACCGACTGATCACCTTTATACGACGAATGGCCGTGACTTTCGTTCTTGTCAGGAAAAGGATTTTTTGTTCTATAAAAAGCGAAGTGAAGCTGTAGTCCGACCTTTATCTTTGAAAGAGCGTAGAGCTTATATACTGGATCGCGAGACACGTCTCTTGCATTTTCGCATCTGTAAGCTTTTGTCGAGCGAAGGAGGAGACGCTTTCATGGAAGGAAACTGCTCGCGCCCCCAAATGGCGAAACTTAAATAGACTGGAGCCCTTGCGCCTTTCTGTCGACCCGATGGTAGGAAGTCGCGAGCATGAAATTTTCAACGAAGCTAACCTACTCGTCGATAAAAGGATCGAGCGAGAGTCTTGTCGTTGGTGTTGTCGAGGGGCGGGTATAGGTGCTGGTGAACATCCACCAGCACTCCGCGAGCAACTCCACTTGCTCCCTTAAAGCTTTTCTAATATCTTATTCAAATATGGCTGATGTGTCTAAAGGTACAACATTTTCCGGAGTAACGTAAGCATGTAACGAGCTCGAGTAGCCCCTTAGGGTAGGTTAGTTCGATCGGAAAATACACAAGCCCGAAGGCGTTCCTGCATCCGAACCCCTGCACCTGTTTCTTGAATGCCTGTCTTGCTTCTCCCGCCGTTTCCTTCCATCTAACATCGTGCTTCGTGCCCTGAGCCTCCATCTCTGCTTCGATAAGAGTAAATATTATCGTATCGGTTAATGGTTATTCTTGCCGCTAGTTTTCCGATATAGCGGCTGTACCTGCACCCTCATCCAGGAAGTCGACTTCTCTCTATCACCATATTTCTTGCGAAAAGGTGAGCGCACCGCTAGAACAAGTAAGTTTCTTGTTTGTCCAGCACGGTCCATGTGTACTCTGGATTTTGTTCAGAATTAAATGAAACGTTAATAATAACGTCACAGCAAGAACACCAATTTCATTCAATCAGGGTTATGCGGAATCGGTTCTCCTTATGTCAGATTTTATATAAACCAAACAGTTTCAAGGCATGAATTTAATACCGCGCTATTACATTCGTGCAGTCTCGATATCTGACCACGGCAAATCAATGCACGAATAAATGAACACGGAAAAAAAAGATTAGTTGCCATAACCAAGAAATGAGTTGACACAACCAATCGGTTATTCTATTTCCCTTACAACTCAAATGGTAATACCAACGATTCGAATGGTAATACCGATGATTCGAATGGTAGTCCCAACTATTCGAGTGGTAGTCCCAACGATTGAATTAGTTAACCTAACTAATCTTGCGAGAACTAATCGTGAATAGTTGAGGTTACTATTCGATATGGTTGAGGCAACTAATTTTTTAGACATTGTGTACAGCAAATCGAAAACGTAGTTGCCACAACCAAACATTTCTTTCCGTGAACAACAATGGATTTTGTGACTCATGAACTTTTTACATTAGGAACTAAGCTAATCACACGCGCTGGCGCGCGTGCCTGAGATACTTTTGCGCTGCTGCGCTTTTTCAAAGCTTTAAAAGGTTACGGGAGCTGCAGCGCCCGTCCCCTTATGTCAAATTTGACACCAAACTGAACTTGTTTACTACGGACTTTCCTAGCAACCAATCACAGGACGGAAAAAACGATGACAATGCTTTCCGTTACCCATGAACTTTTTAAAGGAGGATGATTACCTTTATTAGCATCCCAGTAGAGAATTTATCTTCCAATGTTTAATATCTCTAACCTGTCAACCTATAATATTCTTAAGGCTAAGAAGAACAGCTTTTATCGAATCATAAATCGCTTTTTTTTTTTTGCGGTCCATGATTTCATTAATTTGGGCGGCGTTAACGACAAATCATAGATGCTACTGCACTAACTACTGCATGATAAAAATGGCACTAAGAAACATTTTGTCTTCCGCCAGATGACAGCTTCATAACTGCCTCGTTGGCTATAAACACGATGCTAATGTAACCGGTGCATGCAATTATGATAACGCTCTGAAAACTCATTGTTTCCACCCGATAAATTCGTTTTTCTGAAAAAAATAATGAAGTCTTTAGGAGAACGCTATATATATATACATTACAGTTATTACGAGAGCTAAATTGACATCGTTATATTAAAAAATTAATTATGATGAATGGCGCATGCGTTGTGGGCATCATTTGTGATACGTTTAGCGTAGCTTGGTGGCCCATAGTAAGTTTACATTTACGTACGGTTGGCCGGTTTCTCGCGACCCTTTTAGTTCTGCATTCTGAATCTTCTCGCTCCCGTTGCTGCTGCATATTAGGGCGAATGTGATGGGGTGCAGTGTGCATGGCTGTGGGTGACGGTTAAGTAACGGAAAGTCACCCCGTGCGGCCTTCCAACGTGTGTCACAGTCACCTCTGCCTTCTCCCTTAGTTTGATGCTCCGTTGATTTTCTCGTCGAGTATGCGAACATATAATACATTGAACCCACCGGAGTCAGTCATGCGCATCTAATTCAAGCCATGGAAAACTAAATTGGGCTACCAATTACTTTTATACGTTTAGATAAAACATTTATACATTCTTCAATATAATTTCAATTCTGTAATAATCATTATTGTGGAGTATAGTTATTCAAGAAATCTTAGTTCCCTCAAACGTATATTTGTCAACCAATGTGAGTAGATGTTGAACAATAGTACATTACGATACGAGTGCGAAATAACTTTTTCTGACGAGTGTGAATTTGCAGCACGAGCCGAAGGCGAGTGTTGCAAACACACGAGTTATGAAAACGTTTTTCGCATGAGTATCGTACAAAATTTTATTTCACGAGGTGTGCAAACGATGGTTGACGCACGCGACGCGTGCGTAAAACCGCGTTCTACGCACTGAGTGAAATAAATTAATTTCTGAGTTGTTGCAATTCCAATTCAGTTTTTACCGTGTACGGTGCTGAGTGTATTAAACAATTGATATTGAAAAAGCACAGAGACACTGTTAATAACGTCTGTAAATTTCAATTACCGAAAATTGTATTTATCAATTGATGTATCAAATTTAATGCAAATGTGTAGTAAAATTACAATTTTTTTTTTTAGGTTTCATAGGATTTAGTAGAAAGTATTGTAATTTTAGATCTCGCTCGCGTATCATATTTAATATACCAATTTCTGTAAACTACCATCCTTTATCCATAATGGAATTTTACACTATACATTTTTAATAGTGTCGGATAAGCTGGTGTTACGGTTATAAACAGTTTAGTGGTTGTAAATCATGTTCAAGCTATTTCTGGTTGAGAAGTTAATGTAGGCCTTATTTAAGGGGTAACACCACTCTAGGAGTTTGGAAAAATCGTTTTTTTTGTAGTTTTTTGTTGCTTAAACAATACTTTACGATCATAAAAACAATATGCAGTTGGTCCTATAGTAAAATTTTTTTTCAAATGTTGAATTATCCAGCGGCGGCCGTTGAACCGTTGCGAAATGGAGAAGCCAAGCGTCGAGAAGGTGGCACATCGGCTAGAAAATGATCAGCAATCGAACCTGACGACTTTGAAGTAGAAGAAGATTTTGGTTACCGAATTTCGAACTTTTCGGCAGTGTTCTCCGCTATATGATCTGATATTTACCGAATCTGGTAAGTGCTCGTAAAACTTTAAACGCGTTTTTCTCGAAACCAATTTTTTCAAACTAGAGGACGTATTCCTTCAACACCATTACACGGATCGATTAGAAATTTTGATAGTAGCTTCACAATTATATTCTCTATCGAAGCACGTTATTTTCTTTAATGTAAACTTTTTTTTATAAACAATTAACTGCTTATTTTTTGGGAAAAATCGATTCATTTTTTCAAAAGCGCACCTTTTCTACAAAATTAAGAAACCTCTACGTAGTTCCATAGCCAATTGGCTTTTTGTTCCAGATCTTATACTTTACGAGAAAACCGACCGTCCTTGAAGGTGTTGTAAAGGAAGGCGATTTTCAAGATGGACTTTGTCGCCGCCATTTCGCATAAAAAATAATTTAAAAAAAAATTCGTACTTCAATATGTATTATATAATCCCTCTGAAAAGAAATCCTATTCCTTTTTTCATACTCGTAAATCAAATCGTCAAAGTTAGGCCTCTTTTTGTGCCGCTACAGTGGTGTTGCCCCTTAAGTGTCTTAGGAAAAGAGCGGAACTCGGTTTACTATGATATTTTTCTTACATTGCCGGAATTTGGAGTGGCTGATATTAAGAAACCATGGCCGGTGCTGTCCTATTTTCACCTACACGAAACATCTATAATTTAATCACTTGACTGAACAACACAGCGCAGGTCTACGTTTATTTAATATTATATCCATGAAGTCGTTCTTACCTCTTTTCGCATCAAAGCATTCGAGAGGAAAACTTTCGGATGAGAAGAAAGAAAAAAAAAAATGAGAAGAAAAATAGAATGCTACTGCAAAACGTATGCTCGGAGTAACGGTGAGCCGGAAAAGAACTGCGGGCACATTGAAATAGCAGGAACTTTTCAGCGAGCGAATCTTTCGTACTGGACGAATACTATACAGGCGGACACCACTTCGCCGATTCGCTGCCGCCGGGGAGAACTCGCGAATTCTCAACATTTTTCGTGTGCGTTTGCAGTACCTCCCGCGGCAAAGTTTTCTTATTCCATTCCTACTTCTCTCTCTACTCCATATCCACTATACACGAGTTAACTCTACCGTCTTATTCGAGATCGGTACGAATGCAAAGTTCTCCGTTCTGCATTTCATTCTATGTACCTACGGCGAAACAAAATAATACGAATAACATTCATTTGGTAAATACTCATGCACATGTTATTCAAATAACAAAAATGTACACCGACTGCTCGAAATTCCTCGATGTTAAATACTTGGATGTACGTATAAATATCGATTGCGAGTCAGGTGAACCGAAAATTTCTTATGGACAATTGGGTCGACGAATTCGGTTGGTAGGGAAATCCGTGAGCGCGAGCAAGCTTAACGGACTGCCGTTAATCGTAAAACCGGCACCTATATACACCCCAGCAGAAGGTACGCATGTATATAGCAGTGGCAGCTGAAATAGTGGTATAGGTGCGGGTGAAACACGATGCAGAATTGAGTATAGTAACGCGACAGTGGTAATGCCGTAGCGGCGTAGCAGCGCGGAGGTTGCTACTGGCTGAGGGATAACGCATGAGGCGTATAATTTCACGCTAGTGAGAGCAGCATGCACGCGTACGTATTGCGCATACTACGTGTCACACGCCGGTGCCGGTACGTATAGAGAATGAGATATGGCGGAGATTGCAGCAATTATTGCACCTGGCGCATGTGCAAAGGGGAGGGGGGCATACCTTATGGCCGACCTCTCCTCACCGAGAACACCGTCGATTTCCACGTTTATGTATACCGCCACGATACGTTTACAAGAGCGCGCCATGCCGTCTACCATCGATGTAATATACCAGTGTGTACACTACTGCACGTGTACATCTTCGCGTTATATTCATGGTGTACAAAAGGGATGAACATGAGCCATTTCCCTTCAAGTTGACGTTCCCAGTTTGCAGGAAGATAAGTATTCTTCATCGCGAAAATAATTTTAATCATTTCTGTTCATTTAATGTCAAGTCTTAAATTTTGAGAATATTCTGGAGAGGAGAGAAATACTAAATTAAATTTTGCTTTCTCATAGAGGAAGCTTTGTTCTTGTCCGAAAATTTTTTTGTCGAGTTTTTTATGTTAGAACACTGGAAATGGTCTAAAACGTCGAGAAAACGGGTTTAGAAAAAATGTATGGATGGATGTGCGTGTGGCCGGCACTCCAAATTCAAACTTACCTATATCTTAAGAACTGTTCTAACAACCGGGCTGAAATTTAGCAAACATGTGAAGCAGGTCGACGCCTTGTTTGTGGTAATTTTTTTAAATTCTAAAATATGTTCAGATTTTATTTGATCTTGCAATTTTCGAAAAATGTCTGTGCACTCTCTAGCATCCGAGAATTTTTAGCTGTTGAGCTAAATACTTTTTTCTGAATAAAGCTATGTTAAAGGGGGATCGGTATTGAATTTGGAAAGAATCTGTAAAAGACTTCGGTTTTAATGGATTTTTTAATTTTTCAAGAATTATATAGGTAACGAAAAAAGTTGTAAAGTAGAACTGTGCATATTGTGTCCTCATTCATTTTCATTTTTTACATTTTGAAGCCAAAATGAATAAATAAGCGTACTCATGGATGTGGATAAAACGTTGCAAAGTTTTACGTGCAAAGTAGGAAGAATCCAAGTCCTGCGAATGTACCAATTTTCTCTGACAGATTTTATTCTATTTATGTGCTTCGGATGGAACTTCTCCATTTTCCTTTCATATATATTTCGCTAAAACTGTATTAACATCTCTTGGAATTAGCCCAAAATAGGGTGGATTAACATGGAAAGCCTCGAACGCCGGAAATGGGAGGTGAAGAGAAGCAACGCGAGAATTTCCCACATAGTCCGAAAAGATTCACACATACGCGTATACGTATTAGCGAATTATATGCACGTCCGACTAATTACTCATCAGCTGAGTGATGTTACTCGCATGTATTTATACCTAACATGAAAACATAATATATATTCAAAATGGATATTATAGCTTCCCTCATGGAAATTAGATAAGTACAAAAAATTGTAAAATAAATAGAAAATATTTGTGGTACGTATTGTCAAGTAGATGTTGTTAATCAGTCATATGTATAGAGACACAATATACGTATATTTATATTTATTATTTAAAAAAAAGTTAATTCTATTTGAACGTGGTAAAAAAACGTGCATGGTAAAAAAACTTCCCGAGCAGAAATTAACCCAAATTGCCTGAAGTACCATCAGGCCGTGATCAGGCACCGACCGGGCATGCCTGTTCCGGTTATCTAAAGGAGGACCTGACTCCGCCGGGATCTTGCATAGGTACAACATTTCCAATGTGGTTAGACTAAAGTTTTCCATGTCATGCCGGGATCAGGTATCGGTCAGGCATTCCTGATCCGGTTATCTAAATGAGGTCCCAACCCCGCCCGGATTATACATAGGTACAATATGTCAAATGTGGTTAGACTACAGTTTTTCATATCATGCCGGAATCAGGCGTTGGTTCGCACGCCTGGTCGAGCTAGCCAGATGAGGCCCCGTTTTTGGCCAGAATATTTGAATATTCAAATCTGGTTGACTTGAAGAATATCAGAGTACAGGAAGGGCATATCTAGCATTACCGTTGTACAATAAATAAATGAGAGATGTTTTCTGTATAATATCGTTTATTATTGTTTATATCGTTTATGTAATACTATATGTATTTTTATGTATGTGTCTCACACAATTATTCACGTATAAGGGAAACAGCATATATTTTTCCTCGGCGACTGCAACACTTATATCCATAATCATAATTTTACCGTTGATTACTTCTATTATAAATATTTTTGACATTGTATTTTTTTTAAGAGCCATAGTTTAAAAATTGACGGGTCGCATGGTTATGAGTACATAGATTTTTTAAAACAACACACTGTTCTTTTTATTCTATTTTCGTCTTGAGTTTTGTATATATTTTGGATCTGCAAGAGAGTTCCATTATTCAAAACAACTCCGTTATTTGGCAATTTGTTTGACATTATCAGACCTTTATATGTCAATTTGGTTAACTAAAAAATAAAACAGTAAAACTTCATTTTTAAAGCTTCCACGACCATGTATGTATGTACAATAAACGCGCAATAATTAAACTGGCGGTTATGCGTTTCATGTATATTGGACCTTCTTATGTTTTACTATGGACCAGATCAGGAGCCTGATCGCCGCCGGATTGGGGGCCTGTTAGTGGTCGCAGCCTGACAACGCCCGTATTTATAGCCTGATCACGACCAGATCAGAAATGGCGTTACATTCCATATCAGGAACGGATAGAGCCGCCTTATCCGGGCCCGATTACTAATTAAGGAAAACGTGATGAGGCCCGGATCTCAGCCGAACAAATTTCTGCTCGGGTGGCTGTGGCGGCGGCGGCGGCGGCGGAGAGAACTTTTTGTAATACTCGAAAACTTGCGCGCGCGAGTAGAGTGCGCGCATCGTTGCAGCGATCTTATTTTATCTCTCTATATTATAAAAAGAATTCGCCGCCGCCGCCGTGCACAAGATGGTAGTTTAGTCAATCGGCTTAAGTCACGGAGTTGCTAATGTGACGGAGAGGCTACGGGCACGGCGTGGCTAATCTCACGGAGTGACTAACCTCACAGAGTGGCTAACTTCATCGGTTTGATTGAAATTTCAAAAATTCAAAAGTTTCAAAAATTCAAAAATTTCAAAAATTCAAAAATTTCAAAAATTCAAAAGTTTCAAAAATTCAAAAATTTCAAAAATTCAAAAGTTTCAAAAATTCAAAAGTTTCAAAAATTCAAAAATTTCAAAAATTCAAAAATTTCAAAAATTCAAAAATTTCAATAATTTCAAAAATTCAAAAAATTCAAAAATTTCAAAATTCAAAAATTTCAAAAATTCAAAAATTTCACAAATTCAAAAATTTCAAAAATTTCAAAAATTCAAAAATTTCAAATTGGAGAAAATTTCAAAAAATTTCAAAAATTCAAAAATTTCAAATTTCAGAAAATTTCAAAAAATTTGGGAAGCTGACGCTTTGGAGGGCTGAAGTTTCGAAAGGTTCACGTTTCATAGTGATGACGTTTCAGAGGCCTGACGCTTTCTTATGTCGATTTAAATTTTTATGTACAAATTGGAGTATAAATTATCCCTAAGGATAAGGGAGAGGGATAGGGAAGAAGTTCGCGAGAGATAGGGGAGGGATTCCCGAGGGGTAGAAGGAGGTTCCCAAGAGGTAGAAGAAGAAGAAGAGGAGTACAGAGAGGTTCCCCAGGAGGGGTTCCTGTGGAATAGAGGAAGGGTTCCTGAGGGATAGAAGACGGGTTCCCGTGGAATAGAATAGGGATTCGAGTGAGATAGAGGAGGGGTTCCTGAGGGATAGGGAGCGGTTCCCGAGGGATATCAAGTTGGCCATGGAATCTCAAGTGAGTGGTTTCCCGAGCAGAAATTGGGGTCAGGCTGCCTGATACCGTATCAGCCCCTGTTCGGGTATGGCCAAGGCGTCCCCGATCTGGCGAACCTGATGTAGCCTTGGTGTGGCCGTGATAAGGTACAGGTAGCGAAGCCTGACACAATTCAGATAAGGCAAGCTTGATGCTAACCTGATCAGAGCCTTATCAGTTGGAAATATAGCATGTCTGGAGAGGGCTGGTCTATTACTTAACTACTATTATATTAAATAATATAAATAATGAAGGCGAATCGTGTTGAAAAAAATAATCGCTACAATGTTCTGGTAAAATATTACAATGTCAGAATACCTGAAATAATCATGCATGCCTGCGAATCTATTAAAAATACGATCTTTAGTTGATCTTCAAAATCATCAACGTGAGTTAGTAGTTAGAGTAAATAACTTACAGCTATTGATCTCAAATCGTGCATATTATAATTACAGGACAAAACCTGATTCATTTTTGGTATCGAACTTGGCGTAAATCGTCTTTTAGTTTTATAACACTACGAAGTGGTGACAAAAAAAATTGTATAATCGCATGATCTGAATGGCCGAGTGAGCTTAGGCGCAGTGCAAAAACACCATCCCAGAGGGTACCAAGTTCGATTCCCGTGAATGTAAAAAAAATTATAAATGGTTTTTTTCAGCGATTAATATGTACCATCATGTAGAGAAAGACGTACTATAATTAAAGGTGCAGGATACGTAACTAATTACATATGTAATTAAAGGTGCAGGATTACTCGTTTTCGTAAGCACTAATTATTATGTTTTAATTAAATTGCGTTATTAATCTAGTAGGGTCTTAATAGGGCAGCCTTTATAGGCCCTATCAGGTTGGAGGCAGCACGGTTGATCGAATTATATCAGGCCCCGTCAGGCTAGACAGCAGGGCCCTGTCAGGCTACCTCTTCAGTACCTTATATGGCCACTCCGTTACAATACAGACCGGAGCCTGATAAGGTACCTTATCAGGACCTGATGATAAATAAGGCAGGACCTTATATATCAGGACCTGACGTCAGCCCGACGACACTTTCTGCTCGGGTTCACGTTGGCCATGGAATTTTGAGCGAGAGGTACCAAGTTGGCGATGGAATTGTAAAAAATAGATTCCAAGTATTGAACCGAGATCTTGCGGTTCGCAAAGGATCTGAGGTTACTTTGGAATGGTAACGCAAAGTAAAACTTTCATTAAAAGTCTTAGAAATCGGATATTAAACATAAATGCACCGTATTATCTACTTCATAGTGGTGTAGAAACGATAATATTTTGTAATGTGTGTGATTGTGTGTTTGACGATTCTGCGTTCCGCAGGGAACGCAGCTCCCCTAGTATGTGTATACATATTTGTCGACTACGACTCTCTTTAAGGTTTGACACCCCCCCCCCCCCCCCCCCCCCGAGATAAAATCCTGGCTACGCCACTGCCGTAGAGACCACGTCGCAGTTTGTCGTTCAACATTTTAAACCTAGTTCAATATTCGCAATTAACACATAATCCGGAAACCGAGAAATATTATAAAGTCAACCAACTTGGGAATTCAAACCTCCGATATGGTTGACAAAACTGTTAGAATTGCCACTGTCAAAAAGTGTTATACGCAAACTCGGTTCTGGTCTCGAACTGATCTCGCGCCAATTTGGATCAATCACAACGCGAATAACACGATGATAATGGACCAACTTGCACTACAATGAAATCTCGCAACATACTTTTTAGAGAAGGACTTTATGTCAATTTTGTCATTTGTCATAAACAAAAAATTTCAATGCAAGAACTTGGTCCCAGTATGTCTGTTGACAGCGCCGTCCAATCACAACACGAATAAACCGACAACAATTAAATCTCGCACTTTCGATAATAAAACTCGAAAGTCGATATATCTCGCCACCAACTTTTTAAGAGAGGATAGAGAGATAACCAACGCTGAAATTAATCACACCAGTACAGTATTCAATCAACGTTTATGTGTTCGGTCTCTATTAATCTCATTTGAGTTACGCTAGTTTTTCTCTGATATCACATACATGAGTTTTTTAAACATTAGTTTATTTAAACATGTTAAGATATCTGCTATAAAAATATTTCTTTATTTTATTTGGACACGTCAAATTTATATGGTCCTATCATTTACACATAAATGTGTCAAAACGGAAATTTCTATTTCATTACTGTTATTGTAATGGCATACGTCCAGCTGTACACCTCCCAATTCTACACGGGAGTAGGTCTACACAAGAAGTGTGCACCGACAAACTGTAGACAGTGAAAACTTTACACACCATTAAATCTGCACCGAAAAAAGTCTAGTTCGTTCTATTGTGTATTGATATTGATTGCAAAAAGTTATTAGGAATTAACGATTGCTGGCACTCAAACGCCAACGTGGCTGTACTTATAGACCAAAATCAGTAGCACACGGAGAAAACACTTAATTGCCACAGCGAATATATTATCCAAAATTGCCACAACCAGTATATTATACAATGAAAAATGAACCGGCAAACCAAAATCCTTAAAAAGCTTACAGATATACGCAAGAAGAGGCCTTCTGAGGTAAGTATTTTTTTTCCATTGATTTACTAGTAATGTTTTATACTTTTTTTTCTTCAAATCACCACTTACGTCTCTGGAATTTCACTAAATATTATTTAGTGAAATTCCAGAGACGTAAGTGAACGAACTAGACTTTTTTATATCTAAAGCAAGAACAAGAGAACCTGAAGGAACAAAGAAAAAGGACTTTTGAAAAAAAAACCATTATTATTCAGTGCCAAGTTTTCGGTGTACAGTTTCTTAGTGTCGACTTTTCGGCGTGTAGAGTTTTTAGTGTCGACTTTTCGGTGTGTAGAGTTTTTAGTGTCGACAATTCGCGGTGTTGAGTTTTTAGTGTCGACATTTCATCGTGTACAGCTGTTTGGTGTGCAGTCTGTACAATTGCACGGTGTACAGTTTTCGGTGCAGAGTTGTTCGGTGTAGAGCTCCCGACGTGTACAGATATTCGGTGCATACATTTTGCGCAGTTCTGTCGTCGTGTCAAGCTTTAGGTGAACAGTTTTCGGTGCAGAGTGGTTCGGTATAGAGCTCCCGACGTGTACAGATATTCGGTGCATACATTTTGAGCAGTTCTGTCGTAGTGTCAAGTTTTCGGTGAACAGTTTTCGGTGAACAGTTTTCGGTGCAGGGTTATTAAGTGCCAAGTTATCCTCGTGTACAGTTAATCAGTGCTCAACTCTTGTGTAGATCTGTCAATGAGTACAATTGGTCGGCGCACAGTGTTCGGTGTAGATTTAATGGTGTGTAAAGTTTTCACTGTGTACAGTTTGTCGGTGCACACTTCTTGTGTAGACCTACTCCCGTGTAGAATTGGGAGGTGTACCGCTGGATGTATGCCTATTGTAATAATTGCCAAAAATAACCACTGCGAAAGTTGTCACGAAAAAATTGCGACAAATTCTCAAACAGTATGAGTCTTAAAGTCGTTAAAACTCATACTGAATGGCAAGGAGTAGGGGTAGCAAGAATAATTATGCTGAATATTAATAACTGAATTAAAACTTCGTTATTTGCATCATGTATGGAGAATCGCGGCTCATGCTGCAAATAATGAAGCCTGCGGCCTTTTGTACCGTCTGTCTCACTGGGAATATAAAAATACATCTTTGTTAACATAACCTCAATTCGCGAAACCCACATTCTTATCGAGTGGGAATTAAGTTAAATAAGTGCTGACGTCACCTGTCACCTTTCTGCACCTGTTAATTTGAATTTCTCATAAAAATCATATTTATCAAAATTTAAACTTTGATCAGAATTCTGTTACCGCTACGAGAACCGTAAGCAGTGCATAACCATTACTTATATGCTAACCGATAACTATAAAAATATCAGTTCTGCAAGTGGGGAATTCGCATATGAAAACCAGACCAAATCTATGAAATGCTCTAAAACGTTTCACAAATATCTGCAACACCCAGAAAAAAGATTTGGTAATATTAACTAAAATTATCTATTCAACATTCAATGATTTCAAACAACGAAAATTTACTTTCTCGCCATCAAATATGTATTTCATTCAATTTTTCATTTTTTTTTACTTCCAACATATTTATTTATTTGAATCAACTGTCACTGTGTAGCGGACACTAAAAAAATATTCTATTTGTTGGTACTATAAACTTTCTTAATCCGGAAAAAAGATCTAGTTAAAACGACCAAATACATGTGTTAGATATTTTTAATAAAATCAATTGGACCTATCTTATAATCCAATATATATTTATTTCCTTTCATCATTGGAGTTTATTATTATCAACATGACCGACAGCAGTGGACGCGCGGTCGGTGTGTGGCTTCGGCGGTCCCCAGAGTTAAGCAGCATTATTTGCGGTCATAACTTGGATGGGTGACCGCTTAGCCTTGCACTGGTTTTCGCGCCAACTGCTGAGCGGGAGGCAGTTTTTCTGAGTTTCAAATGTATACTCATACAATAGAAACTTAGTAAAAATAAAGCCGACTGTATCGGCCAGGTTTTCCGTAGTTTCCCTGTGCCCTCGTGCAAATGCGATACAGTAGTGCATTAGGATGAGTGGCTGCGGACAACACTCTAGAGGGGTCTCTATGAAGGAACGGGGTAAAGGGGAGAGGGGAAACGTAAAAGCCTGAAGAAGGCATACGGAAGAAACCAATAAAAAAATATTATCAACATGCAACATTTATCGATTTGATTTAATTCTTGTTCGTATATTTATATGAAAATTATATAATCTTTAAATCGGCAGCAGTGGACGCGCGGTCAGCGTGTGCTCGAAGGTCTCCAGAGTTAAGCAGCATTATTTGAGGTTGTAACTTCGATGGGTGACCGCTTAGCCGCGCACTGGTTTGCACGCAAACTGCTTAGCGGGAAACAGTTTCTGAGCTTCTAAGGGATAGTCAAGAGTATCCCAATAAAAAACAAAAATTATTTTTAATCAACATTTATATAACTGCCAACCCAAATAAATATTTCTTAGATTTGAATATATTTACTATTCAATAAGTATTTTAACTACAAATAAAAAAACTTATTTGAAGCGAATCGAAGTCTAGTAGGTCGGCATTCAAATAAAAAATTTCAGATCTTGAAAATTTTAGATTTTAGAAAAAGATCTTGAAACTAGTCCCGTTAACAAGATCTTTTTTCTGGGTGAAAGATAGAATTTATAACTCCATAGATTCGTTTTCAAGGTAATATTTTAAATAAATAAAGACTCATATTTAGATCAATGCTCCATTCATTAGAATCACCCTAGCCGGTATTACCTTCAAATTTAAAAGATATAGGAACATTTTTTAAAAAAATTTATGTTGCAACAATTCATTCATTTATTTATTTTATAGCAAACGTATGCACATTTTAATTTTGCGCATTTGAACGCGCTTCGAAGCCAAATGACGTACAGCCTCATTTTTTTTTTTTGTGCACAGCCTCACAATTCCTCCAGCAGTTCCGCATTATAGAATAGTTCTTATATACGTATAACGTAGTTATATGAAGTGTACCATACACAGGTCGATGCGCGGTATGTACTCGCGCGGGCCCGTTCGTTATTTAGCGAAGCGTGAGCGAGCCTCGACGTTATATGCCCGAGCGAAACGATGCGCCAGACTTCATATCCGAAGATCTCTGTAATGCCCAGGGATAAGGTAACGTATGTGCGCGTTCCATAGCACTATGAGCTTTACTTGGGCCGAGAGCAAGATGCACGATGTTGGCTGCACGAGAGAGCGGTCTAGCACGAAAGAAAATGCGCGCTTTAACGTAGCCTCCTAACTCCCTAGGTCATACGGTAAGTTAACGGTGAAGGACGAGTCTCGAACGTCGCTTTCTTGCGATACACCGTCGAGGCTATGACACTTCACTTCATATATCATTACTGTATTTTATCACGCGCACTTAAACACTGAAATATACGCACCTAGAAAAAAGATTTAGTAATATTAAGTAAAATTTAACATGTAATTATTTTAAAGAAAATTTGTTTTCCCTGGAATACATACGTATTCCATTCAATTTTTCCGTTTCGTTACTTCGAGCATATTTATTTATTTGAAGCAACTTTTAATATGCAGCGGACACTGAAAAAATATTATATTTATTGATACTAAATACTTTTTTTAATCCGAAAAAAAGATCTAGTTAAAACGACTAAATACATGTATTGGATCTTTTTTATTAAAATCAATTAGAAATCTCTTATAATCTAATATATATTTATTTCCTTTAATCATTGGAAACTATCTCTCTGTAATAGATCCAGTTATTCGAATCAACGTTTTTTTGGTAACATCTAATAATGAAAAACTAAACTTCACTCGAATACACGTTTTTGTTCGTTCAAACTCCAATCGAGTAAATTTTTACGCGTAATACATTTTATTTGATGAACTGCAAATGTCTCAGAACACGGAAAGAAAAGATTAGTTAGCCATGACCGAAAAATGAGTTGACACAACCAATCGATTATTCTATTTCCCTTATAACTCAAACAGTAGTGCCAACAATTCGAATGGTAATACCGACAATTCAAATGGTAGTCCCGACGGCTCAAATAGTAGACCCAACGATTGGTTTGGGTACTCTTACTAATCGCAAGAACTAATCGTGTGAATAGTTGAGGTTACTATTTGATATAGTTGGGCCTACTAATTTTGTGTACCTTGTATGCAGATGATTGAAAACGTACTCGTCACAACTAAACATTTCTTTCCGTGTATGCAACATTTATCAATATGATTTAATTCTTGTCGTATATTTATATGAAAATAATATATTGTTTAAATCGACAACAGTGGACGCACAGTCGGTGGATGGCTTCCGCGGTCCCCAGAGTAAAGCAGCACTATTTGCGGTCATAACTTGGATGGGTGACCACTTAGTTGCGCACTGGTTTGCGCGCCAACTGCTCAACGGAAGGCAGGTTTTCCGAGTTTCTAAGGCATACTGAGGAATATCCCAATCAAAAAAATCAATATATATATATATATTTTTTTTAAATTTAAATGAACGTTTATATCAGTGCCGACCCAAATGCAAATTTGTTAAATGGAAAGAAAAATATGTTCGACTGAAATATATGTTTCTTGAATAAAAAGAAAAATATATTTGACGTAAATATATTTTTCTGCAATAAGTATATTACTCACAAATAAAAAATGTTATTCGAGGTGAATAGAAATTTATTAGGTTGTCATTCAAATAAGAAATTTTTTTTCCGATGAGTAGATTCTAGTACCATTGACTAGAATTTTTTTCTGATTGCGAGGGTTTGTTTACGCTGTTATAATGCAAAAAATAAATAAATTTGTTAATTAAGTGCATAAATATTTATTAAATAAATTTCAATTCCGAATGTTTACATATTATCAATGAAATTAATAATTTAATCCTAAATTTTGAGTTTTGCAGAGAGATGAAATCAAATCTCTTTGCAGAGAAAATTTGGAGCCTTTGGTATAGAAAGCGATGGGCTAAGTGCAGTTTCCGTGTTATGAAATCCATTGGCAATCAGGTGTACACAATAATGTACTGATATTTAAGGAGATGCGGGTCCCTCGGGTTGGCCGGGGGGTCTGGACGCGTAAATGTCAACTTGAACATCTAGACCAGCTCCGGCTTCGCTAATTGCTGTCACCACAACGTTGCGCTCGCCCGGTCCACCTTTGACGATCGTAACGGTTGCGTCCGAACCTGGTGCATTGACAGCGGTTACGGCGGTAATCTCGCCGCCAGCGTTAAATCCCGTCTGCGCTACCATCGGCTTTCCAGGCACTGCTGGCTGCAAGCACAAGTTCAGTCGAACATGATTAGCCTGGTCTATTGAGCTCACCTCATCGTCAGCTGCATTACGAGCCTGACCACACAACATCCACCACCACCACTTCCTATGCGCTAATTGGATTCTAATATTCTATTCACTGACGCTACACTTGACATTCAAAGAATCTTTCCAACAAATCACGAAAGTGTAAGATCGAATTTACTAGCAATTCTGTATGATAATTATGCTTTTATCTTGATCCTCCATATGACGAAAATTCTAGTGACTGAAAGAATTAAGTGCTGGACACTTTTGAAAGTTAAGATATTTGAGAAACTGCACTAAAAAGCGACCTTTTTTAAATTGACTTCGCCCCGAATAAATTTTTTTTAATTAAAATTGAAACTTGGCATGCATTTCTTATACATTTCGAGTAGTCATACAAAATATTTAATGTGGTTACCACCTTGCGCAGAAATTATATTTAAGAATTTTATAAAAAGGATACTAAATTTACACACCGAATAAATTACATCTGTAAAGATTATTGAATCTGTCATTTCGCTCGTGTAGCCACACGTACCTTTAATTAATTTGTATACAAAGTCAGTACTTTGTAGTTAATTTGTCAGTACAAAGAATGTAAAATCAATATAAATTCAATTCATATATGCTTTGAATTATTAAATACATAGATATAATAACAATACTCAGTGGGTGGCCTGAACTGGTAACTATTCCATACAGTAATATTAATTACCGTATGATTACATTTTTTCCCATTGGTCAAAGAAGCAGAGAAAAATATGATCATTCTAGCGTGTGCATTAATTTAATATTGAAAATATGGGAAGCATAAAATAGTATGGTAAATAGAAAAATGGAAATCAAACTTACACGAAGAAGACGCCTTGATGAAACGAGAACGTCACCCTCCTGGCGTTCACCAACGGAAATATCGTTGGCGGTCGCATAAACGACCATAGATAGGCAGACAACGGCAACAACGGCGAATCTCATGTTGAGTTGATTGAGTTACGAATTTATCGTTTAAGAGTTAATAGTGCGCGGTTTGAACCCTGCAATGTGAACTGAATAGCACTTGCTGAGTTGTTCTTGTATTTATACTCAATTATCGTTGCTGTTATCAATGCCCCTGGTGGGTTTCGTAGAAGTCGAGTGAATATACACGGAAAGACCTCCCCTCCCCTTATCCATGTATACTCGCTGCACAATATCTTACATAAGATCATATCTGAAACATTGAAGTTTCAATTGCTAGATAACCGTATTAGAGTGTGTCTCGTGGGGTCAATTTTCATTTCCTATTCCATTGTACTAACGTTTTTTACACATTTACTGGCAGTTATGCACTATTCACATTTGAAAAGCAGCAAAAAATATTTGCATAATTATGAGAATGACTCTTTTTAAAGATATCTTTATTTATTTCAATCTAAAGATTCGGAACTTTTTTTTAATTGTGAAGTTTTAGTATAGATGTTACCTACAATTGAATTATCTGTAAGAAAAATGCATTCGTGTATAAAAAATAGGAAAGTAATTTATCATACCCGTGATTTTTTTGACTATTTGGATTCACAAAAAAGTCCAACATTAAAAAATGAAATTTCACTGGACCGAGTCGTTAAAGTACTATGTAGTCCCTCCCAAATAAAAAAAGCGATACTAAAGTGGCAGTTCTGGATGAGAAATGGGATCGGATCACATCCAATACAAGATTCTGGAATAATCAGACTCCATTCTGGACTGTCTAAACTTTATATTGGATTCCATCCTGGACTCACATTTTATAGGCGGGGCTGCTATTAACAATACTTTACCGCCATTGGCAGTGGATATTCTGCCGTTCTAACAATAAGAATAATATTATATTGCAAACAGTTACACTATTCCTCAGCCAGTAATTAAAAGATAAAGTAGAAACATCGAATAATATAAATGACGATTTTAATGATAATCACGCTTTTATAATGTAAAAATCTCGGAATTCACTTGGGAATTCGTATGTGCATTTTTTTCTTATTGTCAGGTGTACTTTTTCACCGTAAATGACAAAACGTAAAGCTAACAATACGAAAAAATGGCAGAAATGACTGCTGATGTTTCAGGATCATCTAAAGAAAAAAACTCAAAATATCCGACATCAGATAATGAAGAACTTAACAAAACTGCCTTAGAAATAGATTAATTGATCGAACTGATGAAAAGGTACGTATACACTGAGAGAAGAGTCTGTTAACAGTTAACAAATCTTGTTTAAATATGGCGAAATGAACCATTTAGTTATTCTTATTGAATCTCACTTGTGCCAAATAAGATTTGTTAACTATTAACAAATGTCAGCGAGCTTCATTTGCGACAAGCAAATTTTATTTAGGTCAAGTGAGATTCAATAAGAATAACTAAATGGTTCATTTCGCCATATTTAACCAAGGTGTGTTAACTGTTAATAAATGTTAACAACCTTTTTTCTCAGTGTAGCTGATAATAAGAAACAAATCACAACAATTACTGCTATTTTTTTACAGACCATCGAAAGAAACTGAAAAAACTAAAAATAACCCCCATTAGGTAATCAAAAAAGTAGAACCTTGCATATTGCTTTCTCATTAATTTTTGCTTTTTACAAAGCTACCTCTATGAGGAAGTATGTTATTCAATTTTGGCTTCCTCATAGAGGAAGCTTTGTAAAAAGCGAAAAATAATGAGGAAGCAATGTGCAAGGTTCTACTTTGCATCCTTGTTTTAATTAGATAAATAAACATGTCGTGAATTTACTTTTTCTATTTGGTTATTTCGTTATTATTAGAGCGTTTCTGAAAATAAATGTGATAAAGTATATTTTTTTAAATAATTCAACATTCCATAAAATCGAAAATTTCATACCGTTTGTCACTTAATTATGCGTATATAATGGCTAAATATTGTTTCATTTATATACAAAATTTGACCTCGCTATCTTAAGTTTTGCAAAAGCTACAATAGAGCGATAATGTCAATTTTTTAAAAAATTCAAAATTCCATAAAATCTGAACCACTTTACCGATTCGAGCCAAATTCAAGACTAAACAACATTGAATGCACCTGCTCATATAACCAACTATTTAACAAAATAGACTGAATTTTACGAAAGTTAGAGCGCGCACCTCCTCTTTTAAAAGAATTCAAAACAGCATAAAATCGAAATTTTCGCACACATTTTGTCGAAAATTGCTACAGTTGAAGACGGTCTGCTGCTACACTTGTGCACCAAATTTGAGCTCGATATACAAAACGGTTCTTGAGTTATCGGCGTTCGAATTTTCGGAGTTGTATACATAGACATACATACATACACACACACACACACACACACACACACACGCACACACATACATACGGACATTTTTTCTAGATCACTTTTCTGGATGTTTTGGACAATTCTAAGTTGTCCTGACATAAAAAACTTGAATTTTTTTTCTTCGTGAAAACAAAGCTTTCTTTATGAGGAAGCAAAACAGAAAAATCTAGCTTGAAAATAAATCAATAACATGGACAGGTCAAAGGTACAGCTGATAAAATGAAAAAATTGGATGCAAAGTAGAGCTTTGCGCGGATATGCCTTCATCATATGTTTTCGGTTTTTACAAAACTACCTCTATGAAGTACGTTAATCAAGTAGACAATTTTACGACTGATTTGTGCCAAATTTATACTCAAATCTTGTTTGATGATAGTCCGTATGAACCAAATGTAAGCTAAATATGCAGAAATTCTTTTTTTTGTTACGACATTTTATTCTTTTTTATGCAGTGAAATCGAATTTTACCGCCGTACTGACCGTTATTTCGACAAAAAATTGAAATTGCAATAAAATTGTACGAACCCCATCGATTCTTGGCAAATTTGGCACAGATCATGGTTACATCTTAGTACATTTGTGTACAGTCAGTTCAATTTCAGCCCGATATCTCTTAATTCTAAAATTATAACGTGAAAGGGATTTATTTTTTATTTTCAAAATGCTGTAAAATTTGAAATTCCCAACCAATTTGCGCCAACTACAAACCAAAATGTTGTTCTACCCGGGAAAAACGGTTCATATATAATCATATATAGTTGTATATAATTATATATAATTGTATATAACGTAATATATCATTGTATATGAAAACATATATGAGCATATATGAGTTTATATGTACATATACAGTGGTATACATGATCATATATAATACCAAAACCGCCAGCTTGCGATGTCATATATGAACAGATATGATCATATATAGTTATATACAACTATATATCGCCCATTTTTAGCGCATATATGATTGTATGTGGATCCATATACAAATGTATATGAGCGTATATAACTTTATATGTATATATACATTGGCATATATGACCCTATATATGACCATATATAACACCAAAACTGCCTGTTTACCATGTCATATATAAACAGATATGATCATATAGGATTATATATGAGATCTATTCTGTGTGTCGACTGTGCAATATATGATCATATACAATCATATATGACTGCGCACAGAGAACTGACAGCTCATGTATGATCGTGCACGTATGATTATATGGTATTCCATAATCTATTGTTATATAATATTCACGAATTATTTCGATGTTCACGTCTTATTTATACACGGATGTAAAATTTGTTATATGGTTATATAACTAAGCATTTAATATCCGTTTTGTAAATGCGTGAATCATCCGGTTTTGTTTGAAGCGCTCAAGTTATAGGTATTTTTGCATATGCGGTTCTTTTCTTTATAATCACATGCTCATTCGCAACGATTAATGAAGATATTTGGCTTTCCTGGGCGGACGTTTCATTAAAACCTTCCACTTGATGAATTGAAACGGTCGCATATTAATAAGAATGATCAAGATTACTATACTAAATAATATCAACATAAAAGGATCGTGATAATCGTTTATTGTAATAGTGCACAGAAATTAACACGAACAGTTCGGGACCTTATACGTTGTACATATAATCGAAATATAACATTAGTAATGATATTTCTTAACCGTATATCGTGATGAAGTTCAACTTCATTGTATTTTTACATTACTTTCTTCAAGAGATTTGGTGTCTTGCAAATATACTCTCCAACTTTCAGAAGATTATATCTATTTAGGCATCGTCTTATATAATCACATATAACTATATATGATTGTATATGCTCAGATACAATTATATATGTTCATGCATAGTCATATATGATCATGCATGATCATATAGAGACAAAATTCATATACAATCATATATGAGCAGTTTATATATGATTATATATGATCATGCATAGTCATATATGATCATGCATGATCATATAGAGACAAAATTCATATACAATCATATATGAGCAGTTTATATATGATTATATATGATTATATATGAATCGTTTTTCCCGGGTATGATAGCCCATTTGCGTGCTAAAGGGAAGAAGATACATCGAAAATTACGACAGTTAACGTGCTTACAAGAATATACTCACACACATACATACGGACATTTCGTACAAACCACTTTTCTCGAAAACTTGAACCATTCTGAGTATCCTGACATCACTTGAAAAAAAAACAAAGCTTCCTCTATGAGACATAAAAACGGAAGCCATGACTGCTAGTAGTAGTAGTAAATGAATATTTATTGATAATGTACAATAGATTGGGGTTTATGTAGATCTTGGGTTTTTTTATTTTTCCGTGAGGTTGGATTGCCAACAGGCCGTCGACCGTAGTCCTTCAGCATTCCATGACTGCTAATTTTTCAGAAACATCGAAAAAACTGAAAATAACTGCCATGAGATAATCAAGAACTAATCAAATCTCTCTTAGAAATGAATAAATTGATCTTAGGGTTATAAAGTTATGTCTGACACAAGTAGGGGAAAACAGGGGAATCATAGTCATTAAGGAATATATGTTTTTTTCTGCAAACAAATAATCTTTTCTGTGAAAAGTAGACTGGAAACGAAAACTTTACTAAATCATCTTTGAAAATGATAACATAAAAATCAATATCGTTCATGAATTATTTATCTTTTCATCGAATATAGAAAACGCTGCATTAAATTTGTAGATGTAGATTTCTACAGGGTCATAACATTGTACAGTTTCTACCCAAAATATGCGAAGAAATGAAATAGTATTATATCACACCGGTGTGATTGTAAGAGTATGCATTGCAAACCGATTTGTGAAATATGTATTGCAAGCATGTAAGGTTATATAAGCATATTCGCAAGCTTCGATACAGTTATGTCTTAAAATGAAATATTTCAATAAAAATGGATTGTAATTTTATAAAGTACAGTTGAAGAATAGAGGTTATGCTTGGTAGAAGTGTATTGGAATGATTTTTCTCGTATTGGAGATAAATTATCCAATGAAATACTTGGATGATTTAAATCGTGATACTAGTAGACAATACCGATTGACGCCGAATATTTTCTAATCATTTAGAAGTGTAAAAGGTTAGTAACTCTTAACAAGTGTACATTTGAATAAATTGTAGCCATTTCGATTCTCCTAAAATATGCGAGTGTATAAAATAGAGTTTTTGTTATTTTTATGAAATCGAGAATGACGTTCAGATTTGAATTTTTTCTTTTTAAAGTTGCTAGTCCGTTATTCATCAAAGTATAGCCAGTGATGCATCAGTTAATTTGACCAATAAAATATATTTGCTATCATAATTTTTCAGTGAGTACACAACGCTATCTCCATGACCAAAATATCTATTCTTATGATTTTTTTCTGTCGATGATTCGTTGTTATTGTGTAAGTCAGACACTAAATTGTATTCAGTCTACGAAGCATCAAAACAGTGCAGTACTGACGTTAAGATTTCATCAGACGATATTTATCTGTTTATATAATTCGGAATCAGGTGATGCTAAAGTGTGACAATTGTGATTCGTAGAAGTGTTATGGCCGTGGAATAAGTCTGATACACCTTTCGAGTGCAGCAAAGAAATAAAAACAAGACGGTAAACACAATTTCTATGATCATCAATCGTGGTTATCATTTTTGTTTTCCTAATCTGACCTCACGCAGCGCACAGCAAACATCTTGAGATACGATCGATAAGATTGTAAAGATTAAAGTCGTTTGACGATCCAAATAAATTGTCTATTACATTTTTTACGAATGTTCATAATTTCGAAGAACAGTTCGTTATCTTCGATATTTTGAAAATACTGAATAGTGTATCCTTACGTTTGTTGTCTATCGGAGAACAGTGTGAGCCCGCATGAGCTTTCAAACGACTTCGTTTACAGCGTCGGCGTGACCGAAAGCGATCTAACCAAAGAACGAGGATCTCTGTGGACACGGGAATAGCATCGTATCGAAGAAAATGTAAAACTCCAAGTGTCTACGTGGCGTTTATCCGCGTGGTAAGCTTATCCACAGCCCATTGCCCGCCCGAAGCAGATCACAGAAGTCCGGTGGCAGCCAATACCTTGTTATGGCGGGTACCGTAGAGGAATGGAGAAAATTCTTGCATCGATATACGAACAGGACCGGAAACTATCGCGATATTTCTCCAAGCGATCGTCTCTACAAGCTGCAAGCCCTGATCCCATCGGGGAATGTGCATAGAGGTAAAAAGAAATAGAGTGTTAGCAATATTCTCACTATCACCATGAAATATTTGTCGTGCAAACATTCAGCGATAAGTCGATGAATACACTGAGGAAAGATATTGGTTCAGGTAATTTTGTCGAACATGTGCTGCGAAACCAATTTCAAGTGGGTACAAAAATGTTTGCTAACCACAAACAAACTGTTGTCTGCTAATTCAAATTACTGTTGAACAAACCAACAATTGCGTTGTCTTAACTAAATTGAATAGTCGATTGAAACCAACTAACCTCTATGTATAGCTCCTACCCATATAGCATTAGATATACGATGTATAATTTAAAAAAAACTAATATGTTTATTCTTTCGTTTTTTTCATTATCCATCGATTTAGATTTCAGATTTCTCGTGAGAAGCTTCGAGTACATAAACGGCAATAAGTTATACATACTTTCTTACACTGAGAAAAAAGACCATGGTATTTCCAACAATAATACCATAGTAAAAAATGTATAATATGTGGAACCATATTTTATAGTTGAATCAGCTTTTATGTGGTTTACCGAACTATTGTCGTGAAGTTAAGGAAACTATGCAGTTTGGATAGTGAATCTAAATATGCGCCACACTTAAGAATACTATAACTTATCGTTAAAACTGTAACAATAAAATTATGATATATTTAACACATTTATGAAATCAACACCGAGAGAAAATTATGGTCAGAGTAACCATATTTTTACTTACCTTTTTTTACTTAAAATATGGTCAGAGTAACCATACTTTTACTGTAACATGTATTTCCCTGAGAGGACGATAATGATTTATTGTTACCGCAACAATAAATAATGTAACCAACGACTAAATTATGATACGATAACTATTTGTATAGTGGAACTCACTATATTTGACGTGTTTGTCCCATGCATTTTGCTCAGTATATGGTTATCGTAACCAATAAAAATATAGTTACTATGTACCATATTTCGTAGCTATGTTAATTATTTCTGTATGTTCATGGCAACTATTCGTTCTTTTACTATTTATAAAGTATTTTGAACGGTTGTAGAACAATAAAGGCATATAAAATTCATTGTTCATTTCTAATTATGTTTATTTATTCCTATCATCCAGTATAGTAAATGATGAGATCGGTTAGTAGTTTAACATATTTACTATTTGTTGCTAGATTCATAATACTTTTATGTATTATAACAAAGACATGTTGTAGAGCGAATGCTTAGATGTGTATTTCTTCTTCTTCTTCTATTTATATACTATGTGAAATGACTTCTTGTGAATAGTATGTTTTATATTTATCATGGTCTACCATCACATTCGATTTCGTTGATAAAACGAAGTATGTATGGCGAAAAGTGTTTTATTTATAATTACATGTAATATTTATATTTTTACCATATATATACTGATAGTACTGAATATAGAAGAGCGGGATATCGGCTTAAAGCGACTTTTTTCCCAATACTCACTGTTGCCGCTGGTCAGTTGCGAGTCGGACGTCGGAGTTAGACAAAAATAAGAAGTGACGAAGATTGAATATTCCACCTCTTATATAGGGGCCAGATGACAATTCGCTCGCGAGAAAGTCCTATCGAGGTTGGCCATCTATCGGAACCGAGGAAACTAGGCAGTGCGTGAGATTTACATCATGGACGCTTGCGGACAACAAATTGATGTTGAATATAACAATAAAATATTGCAGCGAATACTATGCATTATTAGAAGCGTCCATGATGCAAGTCTCACACGCTGCCTAGTTCCCTCGTTTCCGATAGATGGCTAGGGGGATAAGACTTTCTCGCGAGCGAATTGTCATCTGGTCCCTATATAAGAGGTGGAATATTCAATCTTTGTCACTTCTGATTTTTGTCTAACTCCGACGTCCGACTCGCAACTGAGCAGCGGCGGCAGTGAGTATTGGGAAAAAAAGTCGTTCTAAGTTGATATCCCGCTCTTCTATATTCACTACTATCAGTGCATATAGTAAAAATATAAATATTAGATATTACTTGTAATTATAAACAAAACACTTATTGCCATACACACTTCGTTTTATCAACGAAATCGATAGTGAGTGTGGACCATAATAAATGTAAAACATACTATTCACAAGAACTCATTTCACATGGTATATAAATCCACATCGAAGCGTTCGCTCTACACCATGTCTTTGTTATAGTACGCAAAAGTATTATGAATCTTGCAACAATAGTAAGTATGTTGAACTATTAACATCATCATCACTGACTATACAGGATGATAGGAATAAATAAACATGACTGGAAAATAACTATATATTTTATATGCCTTTGTTGTTCTACAATGGCTTAAAATACGATATAAACAGTAAAAGAACGAATAGTTGCAACTAACATACAGAAATAGTTGACATAACTACGAAAATATGGCATGTGATAACGATATTTTTATTGGTTACGATAACCATAAAAACATTGTCATCCTCTCTGGGAAACATAGTTTATAGTAAAGATATGGTTACTCTGACCATATTTTTTTCTCAGTGTACTCGACACACAGACACTCCTACTACTCGAACAGTTGGGACTACCATTCGAATCGTCGTTATTACCATTCGAATCGTTGGCATTACCATTTGAGTTGTAAGGGAAATAGAATAATCATTTGGTTGTGTCAACTCATTTTTTGGTTATGGCTACTAATCATTTCTTTCCGTGTGGGTATGTCTGAGATTATTGTGAGTTTATCAGGATAAAGGAAGAGTATCACGGATTATAACAAAATGCAATTCCTGTCACGACAGCCTCTAAAAATTACAATAAGTGGAAATATCTACAGTCAACGGAGGGTCATGCAGACTGCAACAGAACCTCGACACTCTCCGTAGTCCTACCAACGAAATCTCTATACATCCTTCGTTGATCCTATCGTACAGAGAAAATGGTTTTGCTAGGCCAGCAAATCCTTTGTTTAAATGGTGAAAACATTACATTATTCGCTAGCCTAACCCAAATTTTACGATAAACAGGTTAGGAAACGTTATTTGGTCCGTTATCGTGCACTTTGACCTTGGTTCAATTAAACATTATTCCGGAGACTTTACCTTTTTTCATGATGCATGATTTGCGAATCCGTAGTACTTTTAATTTTTTCTCTATCTTTGATCTAAGTATGTTAATTTTCGATTTAAAGATCAATTTTTCCAGCTCTCCCATGAGTATCATGTAAAACGATCGATTTTCAAGTTTTAATTGTTCATTCAAATACTCGGTAAAAGGCTTCAAGATTTTGTGCAAGTAAAATTGAATAGCTAAATTACAACATGTCAAAAATTCATGCATATGAGTTTGGATTGCCTTCACGACAGAACTACCTTAACAAATATTTTTGCTACCCTAACAAATATTTTAGCTAGGACAGAAAAAAACGTATGCTATTACTATAATAACAAAAGATTTGCTGGCCCAGCAAAAACGTTTTCTTCGTACACGGCTGTGCTTACAGAATATCTCCTCACTGGAAAAAAATGCAATAGTACGGGTGCTCAATTGAACAGTAAGTGTATCTAAAGTATTAGGTTATTCGGTGCAAACATCATGGTATATTCAAGACAACAACATTCTTGTTATTCTAACTTAAACATTAACTTCATCTGAAGGATTAGTGTCTTTGACGTATATACGCTTCAATAGACCATACTATGTTTGCAGCAACCAGCATTTTATTGCTTTAAGGTGGTTCTTGCACTACTTATGAGTCATATGTAGGTCTATTTTCAGCTTCTTTACGAACAAACGAATGGAAATTGATTTTATCGTTAATAAAAGTTACAGATACCTCTAAGTGATCGATTAGCGAGCACTCTTTTCTATATTTGCTTGTTGTTATATAAAAATGATAAAATTATCAGAATTAAGTCGCTCGCTTGACATTTTACGACTGTCAATTTTTGGAAGGTTATGCATACATTTCGTTTGGATTATGGTCTTGAATGCTATTTCATTGCAATACTGTACGGTAAATCAGTCTAGTTTTTCGACACTGTCTTTTTGAATGTTCAATGTCTCGAACGTATAGTTTTGTATCGGTTTATCTACATTTAGAGTTGGAAGTTTTCAAAGGTAAAATGCTGCAGGAGCTGCGTTCCCTATACTTGCCATGTTAAATGAACAATGTCTACAGCAATGTATTTCCAAATCAGTACGGTAAGACTATCTTAAACTTCAGAGACGTTTTCTAGTAATAGTAAATTTTCCATTTTTCATATTTTTAGCGACAAATCTTTATTTGGTGTTAGTGCATGAACCACCTTAAGGTAGTTCTGTCGGTACGCCGGAGTCATAAATCTCAGAGTCTATATAACATTAAAAAATAATTATACGCATCACTTTGACTGCCTCAATAATAATATCAAAAATAATCGAGAATCCTTCGAAATTGTCGTAATCAGATTAAAACGATTATTTGTAAATAGTTGATATGTTTAGTGCGGATTTGACTTGATTTTTACGATAATTAGGTTAGGAAACGTCATTTGGCCCGGTATCGTGCACTTTGATCTTGGTTCATTTAAACATTATTCCGGAGACTTCACCTTTTTTCATGATGCATCAATTCCTGAATGATTTGCGAATCCGTAGTACTTTTTATTTTTTCTCTATCTTTGATCTAAGTATGATAATTTTCAATTTAAAGATCAATTTTTCCAGTCCTTCCGTGAGCACCGTGTAAAAAGATCGATTATCAAGTTTTAATTGTTCATTCAAATACTCGGTAAAAGCCTTCAAGATTTTGTGCAAGTAAAATTGAACAGCTAAATTACAACATGTCAAAAATTCATGCATATGAGTTTGAATTGCCTTCACGACAGAACTACCTTAAGCCCTCATTTCTTTGAACGCCCGTGAACGTCGCTTTAGTCAACACGAATATATTTTTTCTGTACTACTTGCATCAAGAGTCAATCTTTTCGTGCATTTAATCTAACCGCAAGAAAATACTTTTGAGATCTCCGTCCACAAAAGTGAACTTCTCGTAAGACGTCAGGACTCTGCAGCGAAAACTGCAGTTTCCAGACACCGCAAGAAAAAGTTTTATTCAACACTTGAGAGAAAAACTTTTTTTAACTAGTAAATAGTATCATATCCTGCTTTTTTTAATGAATGAAGGGGAAATGATGGTCTCATGCACTGAGAAAAATTCAGGGGATAACAATGTCAAATATAGTGTGTTCTACTACATAAATAGTCACGGGCACCATCATTTGGCAGCCGGTTCAGGTATTTATAGTTGCGGGAACCATAAAGGCATTGTTGTCGTCTCAGGCAACCATACATTTTTCTGAGTGTGCCTGTAAAGTATCTGCATCATTTGTGCGCACGTGCAGTATTTTCTCAGCACCTTACTACAATACACCATTTTTGCCACGCTTTACAGCCACGGATGCAGGACTTACCGTGCGAGAGTTAAAAAACCGGTATTTGTATGAAAAGGGCGTAAAAAGAGGAAAATTTTTCTGCGCTGAAATCTAGTGCACGGTACATCGTTTCATCTTTACAGTATAAAGCTATATGCGCCAGTGTCGCGACAACTTTTGCTGAAAACTTGTGGCAACCGCAATTCTCACCATAGGATGGAAGCAGTAAACAGTTATATAAATAGGAGGACTCGGGACGAACTCAAGTCGTTTGGCTTAGCTTCGAGAAGGAAGCAAGGAACCGAGTTTCTCGATGATCCCACGGAAAAAGGTCGACTTATTATATTGGACGCGACAAGGCGGCGACCGTTCACTTCCAACCAATCTCAGCGGCGTGTTCCGCGACCATTACCGGGAATAAGTCCAGAGAATTATGTACTCGCAGGTGCACGAGTGCCTTTCTTAACTAGTATGCAACCTGAAGACAGAGGCCACCGCGTAATAATACGTTTCTCTTCTCCGTAGAACGAGGGATCATCGGACGACATTCTTGGGAGGAGTTGCGCGAGTCGCCGTCGCCACCATGATGACCACGCTACTGGACTTCCTGTCGAATATCCTGTGTCAAAATTAGAGAGGGAAAAAGCGACATCTTTTCGAACGGAGAAGGTAAGAAAGCCTCTGACTCCAAGAGATATCCACTCCGCTGACATGGTGTAGAGAACGAGGATGACCGTGCAGTGAAGACGGGGGCACCGGCAATCCATCCCCGTAGCTGGGTGTTGCTTCGCTACCGAGAACGTTCCGTTTTGCTCCCAGGTGGTAAAAGAGACTACCATCAGGTAGCAAGATCGTTGAGCCCAACAGCATACACCGGTCGAAGCAGGCACAACGCATCTCAGCGCATCTCGAGCGGATAATAGCAGGGTGGCGTGCATGTGTTGACGGGATCTCGTCGGGGAACCGACCAGTTTGAGCTCACCATAGCAGCGATTTGTTGGCTGTCTTATATTTCAGAGGCCAGTCAACCACAAGATGAACGCTTCGGCAGACGATGGGGCTCTTTACTCTCTGTTTTTTCTTCTTTGTTTTCACTCTCCTGCCAACCGAATAAAGAGCAAACGACGAGGAAGATCCGCCACTAACGCGCATAAGATATACCTCCGAACATTGGCAGTCAATCGATGGCTGATAGTGTTTCAAAATTGCTTATAAATTGCTTGAGTCTTGCAAACACATGGTACATTTATCTACTATGAGCATACCGTATATCGGTAAATGCTGTTGAAACGGAGTGAGTTTCGGAAAGATCAATTTGAAAATACGTTCTTTAAACTTTGTTCTTTTCAGCGTGAAATCGACGTCGAGTTTTTCAAGCGGGCCGTCATTCGCTTTCTGGGTTGCCCTCTCTATCGTCCCATCGACTATGATAAAGGACCACGCTCGACCTCACAGCTCTCAGTGGTAACAGCTACAGGGTGAGGACGTAGAAGGCACAGACGGTGATGCAAGACCCAGAGGGCTCTGATCTGTCCTCAAACTGACAAAGGCGACGCTGGATGGTCGAGCTGAGATCTGGGATGGGCGAGAATCGTGTCGTGTGTGTTGGAGGAGTAGCTCGAGTCCCTATAGGTCCCTTCGAGCAAGTCCGGCGCCGTCTAAGTCTTCCCCACCAGTCAGCCAGCAAACTGAGAAGCATCCTCGTCTCTGATATTAAAGAAGTCCTTCTTTGATTCTCCCCATCGCGCGTTCTTTCGCGTCTCGAGTATCGTCGTTGGTTTCGGCACTGCTGCTGTCACACAGAAACATGCCACCCTCTGGTTTTATATTGAAAGCTACATAGCTCAGCTTCCACGTATATTCAAATACCTCATGTAGACTCATGTAGACAACCTCCTCTGTGCTGCTCGACGCGGTCTTTCACCAGCCGGAACTTGCAATATATATTCGATATTCGTGTTTCATGAACCTAATGCACATTCCTCTTTTTCTCTCGCTCCAACGTCGCGCATTCCATATATGTTATAATGTACACGCGAATTGTTCATGAAAATGTCCAAATAGTAGAGAGTCAGTCAGGCTTTCCATTGCAAATATCCGGCTGCGAAGTGGGAAAAGGAACACCAGCAGCAGGAAGGCCAAATTCTCATCGTAATTTAGACTGACATAAATAGGCACTTCCCTCCACCTGCTCATGGGAGTTCGGTAGCGCTGACCGTGTCGCACTGGCTAACGTGTGCGGACTCGAATAAAGTAACATTTTCAACCCCTCTGTTAGCTCGCGCTCACAGATACAGGCACACGTGAGCGTAAGGCCAACTGGACGCTCGACCCGATACATTTCCACGGATATATAATGTACTATATATGGCACAGCCGTTGGAAAAGCTATGCGAAGCTTTACGCCGTTCACGTTAGAGAGTGGACGTTTTTTATTACATCGGAAAACTGCTCTGGCAGAGGGTCGGAAGGGGGGAGGTCAGCTTTGGATTATATTTCAAAGGTTGAGGATTTTGCTACTTTCATACCGTGTGTCTGTGCTTTGCGCACATGCTGAACGCTCAGCACGTATTTCGTTCTTCACCGTAGGATCCGAGTATTAACAGAGTTTAGGATTGAAGATACATACGCTTTACGAGACTTTGCAAACTATAGTAGCTATGCAGTATGATCTTTCAGAAGTCGATGAACTCTTTTTTACTCCCGACAGCCCGCCGGACAAAAGACGGGAGTTATGCGTTTAGCGGCGATCAGCTGATCGATGCCATTTTCGATGTCACCAATTTTCTTGAAAACGGCACAAAATTGTTTAACCAAAATTGACACATCGATTCTATGATCGACGTTCTATAATCTTTTCAATGAGTAATTAGCATCAGGTACATTTTCGTAGAAATAAAAACATTTTACGCAATCATGCTTTGTATATATCGAAAGATACCCGCCATAACTCAATCGAGCCTTCGTCTGCGGTTAACTTCTCATCACAATAGTTCGCATATTGCTGTCTACTACACTACACTTTGTCGTTAGTGATAATAATAATTATTGTACAACGAATATCTGTAGGATCTATGATATCCATATTACCTATTTGATATAACTTACGGATATTATCAAATAACCTGTTTAAAAATATTATTTTATTAGTATTACTACTTTTGAAATATTGTTCATTGGAAACGAAAATAATACGTGACTTTCTCATCATATTTGTTACTGACGTGAAGTTTTTATGGCGAATTTAGTGGGGTATAGTGAATTTGTGAATTTTGCACATTAATTGTAATCTACATTTCTCGCTATAGTTTATCAAGAACGCGTTTTTAAATTCGAGTTCCAGCTACGAGCCGCACTCACAAGGACGCGCGTGCGATGTTCGCGCCTTCACTTCACATTTCTCTTTCGTTTTGTCAGCACTGCGATAGGTTGACAAGTCGGATTTACATTGCAGTTATTCATATTCCAAAATTTTTTAATCTTATGCTATGTATGAGGCCTCCGCAGGATTTGGAATTCGTATAAAATGCTATGCAAGTGATAAAAACTATGATGCGATGAGTGTACGAGTGTTTATAGTCTAACATCATGACAATTTTTACTTTCTTTTTAATCTAATATATAGTGTGAATATTCATAGTATATTTCTCATTGAAAACTGCTGAAGATCATTAATAGTAGTTCTATTGTTTAATGAATGTGTAACACAATCCATATTTCAGGCAATATATATTTTTCACACCAGACGGTTGCAGAAGTCTTATGTGAGTAATTGAAAAGACCACAAAATCTTCTCTATACTAAATCTCTTGTTATTCACTATTCATTTGGTTGTAATTCTATCTGTATGTATCATACCGAAGGATAATAATTTTTATAATAGCTTGCGGTCCAAAAATAAATAAATAAATTTATTTATTTTTTCAACATTTCAGGTAAAGTATCAGAAGAAGTGAAGATTTTGCATTGAATTTCAATACCAAAACTATATTTTAAATGCAGAAGGCACATACCAAATTTCACTGTGGTTCATTGCGCTCCACAGCTTTTTACTAAAGTTATTGTGTTTTCGGACATTCATACGCCAGACAGGCGAACATACATACAGACAGACAGAAATTAGTGTTTTTTTTTAATCTAGGACACTCAAAACATGTATTTCCATCAAAATCTGAGTTGAACTTTTTTCGGATTCCAATAATTTTTCTCTTACATACTTTGTATGTGATGAGAAAGTAAAAATTAGCGCATTCTTAATTGATAATTTTTGGTAGAAATCTCTACATTTTATTTCCTTTCTTAGCAATGAGTAATTTCTTTTGTCCGTATTTTCCGTGAGTCTTATTGCACAGTTGAGGAAATCAAATATCATACGCATAGATATCAAGCACATAAACTAGTTTCGGGAATTAAATACTTATTTTCGGCATGAACCACTGAACTGGAAAAAGTATGAAATAAAAATTAACTTTTTAAACCCCCGACCGCTTAAAAAAATTAATGAAAAAAAAGTTAATTGATAAAACTCACGACAGACAAAAAAATAATAAATTTTTTTTTTTAAATATTGTAATTGTCGATATCATTTCAATTATCAAAATATTTGAATTAGAACAATTCATTTCCTACGATCACTAAAGTCGGGAGATGTGTCGTAAGCATCGCAATCGCACGGAGAGAAAAGCTTGTGTTTTCACGACATTCCCCATGCTCCTGCAGCAAATTTTGTTTGCTGAAATAGTGACAACATAAGCTTTCGTTGCTGTAACAAATGTGGTTTGTTACCGTTTGATTTGCTACCCAAGCAAATGCATTTGCTGTGGCTTACTTGTAAATTATTTGCTTCAATAGCATATCAACACGTAATAGTAGCAAATCGTTTATTAGAATAAATGCTTTGTTTGCTAGCATAACCCAACCTCTGCAATCCGTACGTTATTGTTTTTCGCGTAAGCCAAAGCAAGCTAATTAATAAATATAATTGTGGAATTAAAAATAAAAGTAAAAATATATATTTTTCGTCTCGAGGATTATTTATTGAGACATTGTCAGTAGTAGTGGATGGGGGAAACGATTTCTGTCGAAGAACATTTTTTACTACCTATGCCAAGATTCGAACCCACGACCTGCCTACCTAACTTCCTAACAACGCTATCGCTACCGAATGTGCTATCGAGTACTTGCTGATTTAGAAAATCTAAATGGCATAATAGTAGTGGAAGCAGACAATAGCGAGAGATAGATGGAGAACCATTACATTCTGACTTACTTTCCTATTTCCAGCATTACCCGACACGGAAAGAAAATAGTACATTACGATACTAGTGTGATGAAACTTTTGCGCGACGAGAGCAAGTTTGCAGCACGAGCCGAAGGCGAGTGTTGTAATGACACGAGACACGGAAAAAAGGCTTGGTTGGAACAACCAAGTGCCTAGGTTATATATGCGCCAGACAATTAATTGGTTAGACCAACCAAGTTATTTGTTAGGCTACCAATTTCTTGGTTGGTCTAACCAAGTCACTTGGTTAGCTTACCAAGTTGGTTGAGCCTTGAGGTCCCTACGCAGCTTCTCTATGGATCGCGCTTCCTTAATCTTGTCTCCTACGCTATATCCATAGAGATAGTTGCCTGCCTGGGCCTTGTCGAGGATATTATTAACCTCGTTTTTCATTCCTGCAGGTTTTGTCTCTGTGACACTTCGAAGACTGAGACTAGACTCGATATGCCGTCCAACAAGGAAACTCCTGTGTAAAGACAAAAGGAAAATAACTTGTATATTACAGGCTTCGGCTTACCTCCAGTGTAAGACCGATTTTGTCCGATAAATAATCGGACAAATATAACGCACGGACACTGTCTCGCCCCTCGTGTGACCCACACGGTGTGACCACTGCCGTCATCGGTACAAGCCCATTATAATGCTGAAAACAATGTAAAATATTTACCGTCATACACATCAACTTCTGAAGGTGGTGGTAACGGTGAAAAACTCGGCACCGACAAAGACATTGAGGTAGGTAAGTCTTTGTGAGGAGATTGTCCGCCATCTTGTGGAATCCCGCGTCTTCGATATATTTCTTTTGACTTCTTGTCCTTGTTGCCCATGTTGGCGGTAAAAAATCCTTACCGCATTCGATGAAAAAACTAAAAATAAATTGTCAAATGAGGTAAACGGCCCTGTTTCTGACGTTGGTCCGGTTCCTGATGCGCTACTTTAGCATAGGCGGCTTCCTCCACTATTCCAGAAAAAGCCAATAGTAATTCGTAAATGGTGGCGTCCCAAACTGCGCCACTCGTTAGGTCCTCGTTTACCCTATGGTTTTACATGGGTAGAGTGAGAGGGTTGCCTTGCATCGTCACAAACTGGGCCGTTTACCTTATCTGGAACGGTGTGATACCGTAATGAACAAAGAACGTTCTGAGGAGCGCGGACTCACGGTATGCTGGGCTAGCCGCTAGGTGGGTCTCCGCTCGCCTTTTGTTTACTCTGAACGGTTGTGGCGACATCGCACGCTGGAAGCGGTACTACAATTTAAACTTATATCTCGAAAACGAGGCTTAACATATAATTAAAATGAAAAATAATATATTATATGCAACATGACCACTTGCTAACGCGGTAGAACTCGTCTCCCGACTGTAATGATGGTAGGAAATGAATCGTTTTAATTCAAATGTTTTGATAATTAAAATGATACCGAAAATTATATCATTCTTTTTAAATTTATATTTTATTATAATAGTTTTTTGTCTGTCGCGCGTTTTACAAATTAACTTTCTTTGTATTCATTTTTTTAAGCATACCTACGTGAGTTTTTCAAATTTTTTAATTTATTTTTTTTCCGATTTCACTCGCTCTAATTCGGAATCCAAATTCTTTTCCGGGGTTTTTGGGGTCACTGAATCTGAAGTCAAAATGCAGAAATTCAAAATGGCAGCGCCAATATGGCGGACAAAAATCGAAAATTTCTGTCGATTTGGGTGAAAATTGGTACCCTGGAGTTTTTGAGATCGGTGATTGCGAATATGAAATCAAAATTTGCAAAATGGAAAATGAAATTTACAAGGTAGTTTGTTTTATATGAAACTTTGTATGCAGTGGTTTTTGAGGTTGTTGAATACGAATCTTAACTGAAAAATAAGAAACTCAAAATGACGGACGCAACATGACGGGTCGAAAAAGAACAAGTGGCAGGATATGGATAAAACTTGGTACTCGATGGTTTTTTAAGTTACCAATTACGAATCGGAACTCATCATTTAGAATTGAAAATGACGGAAGCAAATATAAAAATATATTTACTTTTCGATAAATTTGAACTTTGAGTGAAAACTTGCTAAATTGCTTCCTTATTATTTTTCGCTTTGTACAAAGCCACCTCTATGAGGAAGTATGTTAACCGATTTTGGCTTCCTCGTAGAGGAAGCCAAAATCTTCCTATCACGCATACGTCAGGGAAAGCCGGGAAAACGGGAAAAGTCAGGGAAATAAAAAATTGATCAGGGAATCAGGGAAAAGTCAGGGAATATCGAAATTAGTTAGGGAAAAAGTAAATTGTTACCAAAGTTTCAATAACTGAATAAAAATCCATAAAAGAAAGACTTGGAAAAAAAACAACCGAAAAATATTTGAAAAGAAAAAAAAACAAATAAAAATTGATATAAACATTACAATATAAATCTATTCGAACAAATCGAAGCACTCAACAAAAACGTTTAAAAAGTGTTATATATTACTAAAATAAGAATTACACTTCACATCAGTATTTAATCGGATTTAAAGGATTATAATTCCAAAGAACGTTTATGTTTTGAAAGAGAAAATATATCTTCAAAAGTACTATTCGTTGTTGATCGAGAAATAAATAACTTATTAAAAACACGTATCTATTCCTAATACATTTTTTTTATCCGCGTTATAAATTTTTTAGTAGATATCCTTAAAATTTCGGTCAGGGAAAGTTGATAAATTAGTCAGGCAAAAATCAGGAAAAAGTCAGGGCAATTTTTCAAAAAAAATTTTAATATTTAAAAAAAAAAAGATTTAAAAAAAAATGGAAATGCGTGACGTCACAATTGTGACTCCCGCGCCCCTCCTCCATCGTAACAAAACGTCACTTCTTTCAGGACCCCACCCCCTTGTGTGGTGACGTCATTTATGAACGGCCCCTAAGTTGTTAGGCTACCAATTTCTTGGTTGATCTAACCAATTAATCGTCTGGCGCATATATAACCAAGGTACTTGGTTGTTCTAACCAAGCCTTTTTTCGTGTGTAGTAGTCCATATATGGACCAAATTAGAACCCGGTATCTCGTAATTTGCACGAGCCAGCGCGAGAATGAGATTTTTCGAAAAATTCAAAATACCATACAATTTGAACGGCTGGACAGATGTGCGTCAAATTTGTACTCAAATGTTTTTCGATGATAGTCCATATGTGAACAAAATTTAAGATAAATCTGTGAAAAATATATATAAATACATAAGACATATCGATAGTTAAAATTCATATGAATACATAAAAAGACATATCGATCGTTCCTTTGACTAAATTCATTATTAACAATCAATAATCGTGAAATATGTCGAATATTGCAGTCGGATATCTCAAAATTTACAGAGATGAAGTCTTTGAAGAAATTAAAAACAAAATTGAAATTGCAATAAAATTATAACCTCGCTATCGATTCTCACCAAATTCATGAAGAGTCTACTGTATAGTTATATATGTATGACATGAGGTCGCACGCACGCACACACCCATTTTTTCAAAACCACTGTTCTCGACGTTTCCCCGTTTGGGAATTCTGGTATACAGTCAGAGTTACCAACACGGTCCAGCACTAAAACGGACTCGCCTGCCAAGCGTTGTCGATCAGTACTATCTCAGTACTAAATGACTACTGGCCTTATTATGCACCAGTTCAGACAGCCACTATTTTCAAGATAATATAAATAATACTCAAGTGAGAGTCGTCTGAGTACAGGCTGCAGACTAGGCCGAAGCTTGTTTTATTATCGGCGAGCTAACTTTGCTAGAGTCAGGCTGACTTCTGGCTGAATCGTAGAAGTACTGGGCGAAGAATGGGCCAAAGCTCTAGTTATTGCCAGCAAGCCAACATCGTCAGTCTCAGTCTAACATATGGCAGAGTTCTGGGGTCATACTGCTCCGACATTGATAGTACCATGCCGATACTGGCGGACAAACGTTGGACCCGTGCGATCATTTCCGCCTTGTCCCAGCATTAAGACAGAAATGACATCTAGTGCCGGCATCTTAGCATCAATACTGCACCAACACACAGCCCGTTTGAGATTCCCACATCCCGCGTAAAAAAGATGCGGCTTCCAGGATGAAATCCAGGACAGAAACCGGGATGGAGTCTGGGTTGTGTAGGAAGGATTCTGGACAATCCAGGATGGAGTCTGGGCAGTCCAGGACGAAGTCCAAGATGGACAATGGGATCGAATTAAATCCCATTCTCCATGCTAGACTACCCGGACCCCATCCCATACTGCCCCGACTCCATCCTAGAAACATCATTTTTACGCGGGTTAGACCATTCTGAGTGTCCTGACATGAAAATCCGGAAAAACATTTTTTCACGAAAACAAAGTTTCCTCTATGAGGAAGCAAAGTTGATAAATTCAAAATGATTAACAGAAAATTTAATCAATACTAACAATAGTCAAACTTTGTTCACACGAATTTCGAACAGAAGTTCTCAAAATGAAAATAGAAAATTGTGTGCTTGAATAAATATATCCCTTTTTGAAACTCCTTCAAATGATATAATTGCGTTTTCGAGATGTCTTAAAATATTTGAAAATTTTTAATTCTGAGAATTTACGAAGCTTGAGTACTGGGCCAAGTTTAACTGGTAGAGGTTTTCCCCCTTTTGAAAAACTTTCCTTAGTTTTTGCATAACTCTTATACTATTCAAAAGATAAAAACAATTTTTACGATGTTGAAACCCTGACATGCCGGGTGTTACCCAAATCAAGTCACTTAATTTGGTCCAACATATTGGATCCGCCACTTGGAGTTTATGAATTTTGAGTTCAGATTCGTAATCAGCGACTTTAAAATCCGACTTTTATCCAAATTCAGTAATTTTCTACGTTTCGGAGTGCCATATTGGGGCCGCGATTTTGAATTCATGATTTTTAAGTTCAGTTTCGTAATCAGCGGCCCAAAAAACCCTTAAGTACAAGTTGGCATCAAAATCAGAGTGATAACATTTTCCTATCATTTTGGGCGCATTTAGTTGAATTCAGTCTGCCAACGAAGGAGTTAAGGTGTTCCTATGGACGATGCACTTTAAATGCCATCGTTCTGAAATTCTGATAGTTTGCCAGTATGTGAATTCTGATATGTTCGCCAATAATTTAAAGAATTTTTTGCAGAATTTGAATCTGATCGCTTACCGTACTTCGAGAATATTCAATGTCAAAGTTGTTCATGCTGTATACGCCATAGGTTACACTCGCTTAGAAAGAATAGATGATGAAACTTTTTAAAAAGCCAAAAAACTGTGTCGCGTAGAGAATTTTCTTCCCTAACTGAAGCTGAAGTAAAGCATATCTGAGGGTGAGCGATTTAGAAGTAACAGCTGAGTGAGCGAGAAAGACTATGGGATCAAATTTTCCAATCGTAAGTTCGATCCTACGATTAATCGTATAAGATTGCGTTTTACCCGTATTTTTTATCTTAAAATCGAGCTTAAGATCGAACTTACGACTAGAAATTTGACGGTAGGAATGTACGTTTTCTGCAGTTAGTTCGATATACCGTAGCTGATAAAAACAAAACTGTGAACCTATTTCAAACACAAAACTAGTTCGGTTTTCACTGCAAAAACAAATTAGATTTAATTCCATAGAGATACGTGGTCGAACTTAATTTGCTTATACATAAAAAATTATTAAGCTGGAAAAAGAGAAATTTGCTATCAAGTTGTACTGGTGTGAGCTAATCATTCGACTTTCATATGACATAAATATCTGTCAGAGGACGAGAAACATTAGTTTATTATATGAACTTGCGGCTTTCATAATTGACATGTGCTGAATAGTTAGAATATCAAAATGACTATTTTCAGACAAACGTAGTGATTATCTGTATGGAGACGAAGAAGTTATCAGACGTGGCGGTGTTCGGCGAAGTTAGGAGAAACCGAGTTATGAAGAGTCTACTGTATAGTTATATAATATGTGTGGTATGAGGTCGCAAGATCCTCGAGGGTTTAGGTTTCCATGCAAGTCCGTTGGTCGTTATGATGGGGTTGAGTATCAGGAGGGTGAGAACTGTGAAACGGAGACGAGTGCCTCCGATCATTAAGGTCTTACGGGTGAATAATGAATCTCTTAGAAATCCACGTGGTATAGAATAGATGGCCCAGACCTCTCGGTTCATGCCCTCGTCGCGTCGTCGTCGTCGTTATGGTCGAACGATTCCCTTCAATAAAATTATTCGCGACTTTTACGAGACTTTTCTTATGATTTATCGAAAACTCTGTACTAATGCATTAAAGGCAGTTCCTCGTGCGATCAGTTGATAAAACTGTGGTATCTTCATGGTATACTGTATACAGTATATAATATCTGCACAAGTAGTTATTGATTAAATATTATTGTTCAGGCATAACATTTGCTTTAAAACATAAACGTTTAGTATACAATATAATATTCTGTGTCAGACGTCGATGCCAGAAATGTTGAGCCAAATGCTTGATCCGAATATATCTCCGGTTGTAGAGGATGGGTAGAACGCAAGAGGAGTACGGTGTGTTCCGATTCTCATTTCCGCTTCAACCCCCGACTTCTATTCCTCTCCGGACCGCGATGAGCCGGAAATAGCCAATCGCGATGGGCGTCGTTCCTTCCTCGATGTTTTATGGGAAATGCATGATCATAGCGTGGAATTATGAGAGGTGAAGGCCGTACTGTTGAGAAGCTCTAATACTCAGCCGACACCGTTACAAAAAAGGTACGAAAGGATCAGCCTGTAGGGTGTTATAATAGTCGGATAGTCATAGCCAGTCCATCAACGGGTCTACTACTAGCCTGGATCGTTACCTCTCGAAATATGGGGCGCCCGAACCGGTTTATGATCCGCGAAATTATAAAACCTCCTCACACGAATATATACCACATTGCAAGATTTTATAATTCCATAACTCCCAGACGATTTAACGCGCGTGTCATTTTTCTCGCGTTAAAGTTTTCACCGCTTTCTACAGCTAGCGGAGACGAGTAGGTGCGGGAACGCTGGTGGAAAGGGCTACAACTCCAGAGCTTGCAACTTTATGTCGCTGTCTCATAAGGATAAATTATGTTCGTGGAATGAGAGAGATACTACAGCTTGGCGCATTACCGACGGGAATCGCCGACAGTCCATTTTAGTATAACCGTCGACGTGCTCGATTGAGCTTTAATACCAATATAATGATTATATTAGCGATATCACATTGACTGCGTAATTGATGTGACAAATTCGCGTAACCGTTTCCTCATCGTTCGATCAGGATAATTTATTGTTGTTCAGATAATTAACGTTTGAATGAGCACAATGTGCCCACGGAAATAACGATTAGTTTTCACTTTCGGATAATGATTGGAAGTGATGACGATCGGGAGCCTATGAGCTTGTCGATCCATTCGAGAACATTGCTGAACAAGGGCTCTCCTCCCTCCTTTGATATTGCGATAGAGTAGGACGTGACGAATCCCAGATTACCTTTTAGTCAATCAACTTTGGTATAGTAGGATATAGTTGGTGCTGGCGGAACCAAGCTGGTAATTTCCTGTAGCTTGGACAAACAGTCAGACTACGAGGGAAACAAGCCACGGCAAGGGATATCTTTTCCGATTCGAGTCCCTTTCACTGCGCCAACAAATCGCTTTTGTAGACGACGAAATGGAACTCCCGCTATAGCTGAACCCGCCTCCGCACCGACTTTACCACCGCCACCGACTCCCACCGGTCAATACAACAAGTCCACTGCTCGATAAGGTTTTTTTTTATCACCTATTATTACATCGTTTCCTTTCAGGAAAGAATAACTTCGACCACATTTTTTCACTTTTTTTAAAATTTAGTTTGTAGTATCTTTTATATTGAATGATGTATTAAAAATGTAGTCGGAATAAAATAAGTAAAAATTATTAGCGGTGTTTCTACTGTATATATCCGTTAAACTTTTTCTCTATAATAAATGAAGCCGATCAATACTTTCAACTTGGTTTAATTTAAAATCTACATGCATGTTGGTGAATAGATTCTATTATTTGTTGAGTTATCGGAGCATGATTAAAAAATACTTCGCGAGATTTTTCGTTTATTTAGATTTTCTCATCAATAGCCTACCTCCTTTCTCATCAATATTCACAATGACGCAAATAATTCGATTTCTCATACAAACATATACTGTATAATTTTGAAATTCGAAATCGAATAATGTAATCAGTTAATGCTCCGTTAATAAAAATCTGTATCAATTTTCAGCATATTCAAAAAAAAAAGTACCGTTAGACTTTGGTAGGAATAGTTCAACAAATGTGAAAGCACTCCACGTATCTAGACGTTTCTCTGAAAAGATTACATTTTCAACATGTATATAGGATAAAATACTTTGTAAGTGAATTGAATTGGTTGTACAGTTTTGGAACTAATAGAGAAAGGTTTCTGGGAAGCTTAATAGTACATAAGATTTCATAGCCACTTGTCATGAGTGGCTACTATATAACGAGAACACTCTGATGCACTTGTCGAGATCATTTTCGTCGTACGCTGAAGCACCGCACCGTACCAACAGACCATAGCAACTTTTATAATATAGAAACATTTTTATATTTCTCACAATTCCCTTTGATATCTTTGAAAAATGAAATAAAGATTATAACGAAGTTCTGGAAGCTGAGAGACAATTTAATGTCACGCCAGAGAGCTAACATTTCGTGATCAAACTGTAGTTTCCAATTTACAGAAATGGCGCGAGAATGGGTATGAGCATTCGCACTTTCAGCCTTCGGCGGGGAACGCAGGTGGATGAATTTACGCAATTTAGAGCATACGGCGACGTGAGCAGTAACTGTACATAGCCTCCCTTGTATTCCACAGTCCGGAATAATAGCAAGCCTGCGCACTGTATACAGATTCGTACCAGTTTCTGATTGAAGTGGCCCTGCGCGAATTCCCTCCCCGCCAACATGAGAGGGAGGCACGTCGTCCGGTGCGAAATTGTCTGCGTTGCATTCCCCTCTTAAATTAGGGACGAGAATTAGGAATTAGGAAATACCAGACACTCGAATATTCTCGCTTCAACATATATACTGTGCACTTCCGGAACACGATTTCTCTTCTAGACTTATAAACCTCCAACTCTATCAGAAAATTTAACGCTAGTTTACCGAACTTTTAATACGCTGCTTTATGCATTTAACAATCCATCAAGAAAATAAAATTACGCATCTCGCCATAAAAAAAAAAGTTTTTCACGCCTCAACTTTGTTATACGACTCTAAAGTTTCATTGTTATGGGAACGATTATTTACGTTGCTGTTGCGGGAGAAGATAAAGTTCGCCTGATCGTCTTTCGATGAGATTACGTTTGTACTTGAACTGCACAGAGAACGGGTGGATGATATCATCAATATCTGGAGATGATTCGTCACCGAATTTGCTTAACGTTTGAAAATAATGGTCAATAAAATGCATATGAGTTTTTTTCCACATAAAAATTAGAAATATAAATATTATTATATATAAGGTAAACGGCCCTGTTTCTGACGCTGGTCCAGTTCCTGACGCGCTACTTTAGCATAGGCGGCTTCGCCCACCATTTCAGAAACAGTCGATAGTAATTCGTAAATGGTGGCGTCACAAACTGCGACACTCGTTAGGTTCTCGTTTACCCTATGGTTTTACATGGGCAGAGTGAGAGGGTTGCCTTACATCGTCACAAACCGGGCCGTTTACCATAACCCGAAATTAGAAATTCAGCCACTAACTATTAAGTTAGGATTACCGCCCATGTGCGTTTCCTGGTATACTGGTAGAGTCATGGGGGAGTGTACGGTCTAGTACACTCTAAAAAAGTCTTGGTTAGAGCGACTACAAACTTGGTTAAAAATGTTACCAAGAAAACTTGGTAGGCACAACCAAGTTATTAGTGTACATAACCAAGGATTTGATAAGACAACCAAGGATTTGGTAAGACAACCAAGGATTTGGTAAGACATCCAAAGATTTGGCAAGCCAACCAAGGATTTGGTAAGACATCCAAAGATTTGGCAAGCCAACCAAGGATTTGGTAAGACGACCAAGGATTTGGTAAGACATCCGAGGATTTGGTAAGAAACCAAGGATTTGATAAAAAAATCAAGGATTTGAGACAACCAAGGATTTGGTAAGATAGCCAAGGATTCGATAAGACAACCAAGTATTTAGTATGCCTAGTCAATAATTTGGTCGCGCCTACCAAATTTTTCTTGGTCAAATTTTTAACCAAATTCTTAGTAAGCTCAACCAAGCCTTTTTCTCATTGTATTAAAACCACCTTGTCTGCCTAGTGTTGTTAGGTAGGACTGTTACAGTATCGATTGACCACTGGCCCCGTACGGCGCCAGTTCTGACTGTCAGTACTTCCAAGATAACATAAACGGCAGGAAGTCGTCTGGGTACTGGGGGGTCGTTTGAGCCGTAACTCATCTTACTTTCGACACGCAAAGTTCGTTAGTATCCGTCTGGTACGCGACTGAGTACGGAGATCACATTATCCTGATGCTTGTCTTTCGTACTCGCTGAACAACAGAGCCAACGCATGCCCGGCCGTCGTCTGAGTACTGAGCGTATCTTGTGATGATAGTTGTTACAGTTTCAGCGAGTAAATTCCTAATTCACTTTTTCGTGCGGGAATGTATCTATCTACATCGGTGGTGCGCAAGCGCAGTAATATTTTCGCACGTCTTACTACAATACGCCATTTCCGCCACGCGTTAGGGGCACCGAACGCAGGACGTTCCGTGCATGAGTTATAAAAAAGGATTTACGTACTGAATGATTTTTCACTCATTATTTATTTTTGCTTAAAATAATGAGTGGTTTTCCACTCATTATCTTTCTGAGTTCAAATCGTGAGTGGGTTTTCATTAATTATCTTTGCAGGTATAAATAATGAGTGGTTTTTCATTCATTATTTTTGCAGGTTTAAATAATGAGAGGTTTTCCACTCAGCATTATTTTGACTTTAAATAATGATTTTTTTTCCATTCATAATTTATTTCCAGATTAAATAATGAATGGATTTCTACTTGCCACTTAAACCTGAATTAAATGGCGATTGAAAAACCACTAGTTATTTAAACTCCAAATAAATAATGAATCGAAAACCATTAGTTATTCAAACTCAAAATAAACAATAAGTGGAAAACCACTCGTTATTTAAATTCAAAATAAATAATAAGTGGACATAAACCCGTTTTTTAAACTCGAAATGAATTATGAGTGATTTTCCACTCATCATTTAAACTCAAAATGAAGTATGAGTAGTTGTTATAATTCACTAAGTAGTTGATGCTCTATCAACTCTTTCGAGTGGATGTTGGAACCTATTTATCGGTTTATCCAACTATTTTTATTTTCTCAGTGTATGTCTTGTTTACGATATTAGTAGTTCAGTTGTCTTGCTAATCTCTCATATCATCATATATTTCATCATGATTTGATTGCGTTTAAGAACCGTAAAGTTTTTAAGGTGACTCGATTTTTTCTTAACATATTTCTGGCGCAGAATTCAATTTTTTGCCAAACACACGGAAAGAAAAGATTAGTTTCCATAACGAAAAAATGAGTTGGCACAAAAAATCGATTATTCTATTTCCCTTGCAACTCCAATGATAGTGTCCACGATTCGAATGGTCGTCCCAACAATTCGAATAGTAATTCCAACGATTGGATTGGTTACACTTACTAATTTGGCGGGAACTAATAGTGAATCGTTGGGGTGACTATTCGATATGGTTGGGGCAACTGATTTTCGAGACCTTTTGTACAGCAAATTGGAAACGTAGTTGTCCCAACCAAATATTTTTTCTCACCTCCGGGCCGAAAGCGACAACGAAGTTCCCGGTTTTCGCCTCCGTCGGTGAGAAAAATCGTATACACTCCTCGGGCAGTAAATAAGAAAGCCTCAGATCACATGTAATTGTCGGCCGAGGCAAAGCCGAGGTCGACAATTACATGTGATCTGAGACATTTCTTACTTTACTGCCCTAGGTGTGTAATATACTATTTCTTCATACTATGCCGAAAGTACGTCCCTCCTGCCGCGATATCACGGCAGAAAGGCTAACTTTCATGCCGTGGTAGAGACGCGCATGCGCTCTGCGACAGCGGACCGGAAGAAATTACTCGTGCACTGAGACCGGCACACAACATACAAGACGGCCGAAAGTCAAGCGTCGCTCACTACAAATACTCTTGCCTGTATACCTAACCTCAAAGTATATTTACAATGGAAAAACGAAAGGTTTACAATGAGTGCATCATCTAGTGAATCAACAGACGAAGATGAAGTTAACAGAAACTTTGAAGCAGAAGCTCGGTTAATTGTCGAAACTGACACCTTACCAAAAAAAATCTGCTGACCGATATCTGCTTGTATACGAAAGCTACCAAAAGTGGAAAAAAGAACATAGAATGCATTATCGCAGTCTGAAGAAGATAACCTTTTAGTATATTTTAAAGGTTTAAGTACAAAGTTAAGCCCGTCAACTCTGTGGAGTGTCTATTCAATGTTGAAAACAACATTAAACTCCAAAGATAATATAGACATTAGTAAATTTCATAAATTAAGATCTATAATTAAAAATAATTCCAAAGGTTATAAACCAAAGAAATCTGCTGTGTTAACATGGGATGAAGTGATCAAATTTGTGAACGATGCGCCGGACCACGATTATTCAGCTTCAAAAGTATGTATTTAGTAACATTTTTATTAATTATTTAATTAATATATTATTTTCTATCCTTAATTTTACATTTCAAGGTTATTCTCATTTTTGGTATCTGCGGAGCAACCAGATGTAAAGAACTCAAAGAGCTTGGAATTGCTGACGTCGAAGACCTTGGTGACAAGTACCTTGTTTCTATAAGTGACTCCAAGAATGGGTTACGTTGTCGGTTTTTAATTGGTGATATTTTTTATGAAAGCCTCAAGAAGTATATATCATTGAAGCCTACCGATTTCCACACTGAAAGATTCTTTATTCAATATCATAAGGGCAAATGTCAACGTCAAGTGATAGGCAGGAACACTATTGGCCTAATTCCTAAAAATATAGCTCAGTATTTACAGTTAAATAATCCAAAACGATATACTGGACACTGCTTCTGCAGAACATCAGCAACACTATTATTTAATTCTGGCGCAAGCACGACTATGCTCAAGTAGTTGGGAGGGTGGAAATCGACTGATATTGCATAAGGTAATGCTTTTATTTAATAAAAAAAAATTATCCATATATCCTATAGTATGCACACTTTAAATGAATTTGAACTTGACTCTATATAATACGAACTTATACTCAAATATTACGTAGTTTTTATGAGTACTTATAAATAATGTTTATTTTTACAGGATATGTAGAAAATTCATTGAAGAATAGACAGCAAATTTTTGACAACATTGCTCATGCGGCTACATCCAATGCTCAGTCGGACCCCCAACCATCTACGAGTAGAATCAATGCAACTGAAGTAATAAGTATTGATAAAAATGAAGAGTCTACTACGACAGACATCAATTGTGATAATTTTTCTGGGGACTTTGAAGTAGACAATGACGCAATAGCAGCGATAGAAGAGTCAATTCTACCAGAGAAATCAAAATTGCCTACACTTTCTTTTACTACCGGGGACAACAAAAAAATAATTTTAAATTCTAATCGTCAATCCGCACAAGCTACACATTTTATGAGAAAGTCACCAATCTCTGTTTTTATCCGTGAAAAAGAAAATGAACCACCAGCAAAAAGGAACAAAGTCGAAGAAACTGAAACAAATAACCGGGCATCAAAGTCAACATCTACTCATTCAGCTACAAACAAAGATCCTAGTATAAAATATGATAACTGTGTATTTCACAGCAACATTATTAATAATTTTTATTACTCGCAAGTTAATGATAAGACAAACGAGAAAAAAACGTACTAAAAGAATATATAGTAAATGTTATAAGTTCCAACTACAAACTTTTATTATAAAACACTTAATATGGTAAAACTTTACTATTATTTTTAAAAAATTATAAAATAAATATTATAACTGTGTTTTAACTACGATACAAATATAACGATATGTTTATAAAATAATTTATATTACTACTACTCTATGATAAATAATAAATATTGTTTTATTTATAACATACTAATAAAGTTAGGCTTTCATAATCAAATTAATATTCTTTAGAAAAGTAGTGTCTATTCAAATGTATTTGATTTGATACCTGCTCCCGACCAGCAACACTCGCTTCGCTCGTGCCGCAAATGTCGGGGCTGGTATCAATATCTTTCAATACAAGAATGCAATTTTTTCGTACTTTCGGCCAAGTATAAAGAAAAATAGTGTACATTACACGGGCAGAAATTTGAGAGCCCTGAACTGCGCGCCATGATGGCGCGCAGTGCAGGAAACTCAACTTTCTGCCCTTATAGTGTAATATACTATTTCCATGCAGTGAAGCGGTTTACGTTGACGATATTAATATTAATAGTAAAATGCAGTACATAACTCATGCACGGCAAATTTTTTATGCTGTGAATATACTTTATTGGTACTATGGCATTAGATGCAGGTATGAAATACACGATATTAGGGTTCACTGCGCGTTGAAAACCAAGTGACACCATGCGTGGTGTCACTTGATACAACTTTACAAAATTTTATTATATAAAAATCTGAAATTCTATACTAAATTACACTTTGCGAAATAAGTACAACCACGAAAAAACTAATAAAACAAAGTTAATTTTAATACAACAAAGTTGTAATACACTTTGGCGCAAGTTTCTAAATACGTCACCGATATTTCAAGATCGACAGCACCTTACTTGGGTACCACATGACGGACTAAAGACATCGCTAAAATCGGTAACGTCCAAAGATATGTTTTGAATACACTTCGGAGAATGACACCAATGAATCACTGAGGCGCCGGAAACTATTTACACGATGTACGAAAGGCACGCATAGCTGGATGGATGTGCCCGCAGAATGAGCTATGGGGCGAACCTTCACGAATGGTGATGAAATCCCACACACAAATTCCATGGACCGATGTGGTACGTGTGAATCACAATGAGAAACCCCTATGCCATGAATGCCGCAATTAAACTTCGGAGGTATTATAGTGGTAGTGCACCAACGACATCACATACTTACGCACCCTACATTCCCATATATTGCTGTAATCCGCAACTATGAGGAATACGTACAGGACAAAATTAAATGACGTTTTAAACATTTAATAGAATTTAATTCTATATGTCCTGGACTATTGAACCGAAAAACAGAACAAAATGAGTGAAGAAACTAAGAGACAAGCACATTTATATCAGTAACATCCTATCTCGTGCAGAAATTAGTTCGGGTAGCCGCGATTAAATAAGGGGCCTTTTTAGGTATAAACGGGGCATCCAGAATAGGGAATCTACTTTCGAATCCTACTAGGATTAACAGAGGCGGCCACGACAAACTTCGGAGCCTAATCAGGCTTAAATGTGGAACCCTCACTAGGGTCGCCCATATTGAGCCTCTCAAGGGTAGTACTTTCAAGCGTGTCTAGCCTAGTAGGGCCCCTACTACAATTAGGGCAATCTAGAAAGGGCCAAGTTGGAGCCCCAACTATATTTCTGCAAGGGATGTGTGCAAAAAGCTTTAAAGCGAACTAAAAGTATGTACCTGTACAAGTACGTCCTTAATTATTTATGTATATATGGATCCTGTATATTATAAATTTACAAAAAATGATTGCTTGTGACATTGAAAATATATAAACTGAAAAAAGCAAAATAGTTTTTTCTCCCGATCTCGCTAAAATAACCACATTTCGTGTCCGCAACGCGGGCAGGAAATCGCTCATTTGTTACGAATGACGTACGCATGCGTAGTTCACTTTCATTACCTTCCGAGGGAGGTAATCACCGTACCGTAATCATGCGTGTCGTCATTTGTTAAAAATGAGCTTATTCTCCGTCCTTGTTGCACACAGGAAATGTGGTTATTTTTAAACGAAATCGGGAGAAAAGTGTAGTACGTTACATGGGAGGGGTGCGACTTTTCACCTCGTGTGAATTTCTGCCGTCGCTTCGCTCGGGCATCAAACTTCGCTCTCGGTGAAAAGTTGCACTTCCCTCCCTTGTATCGTAATGTACTATTCTTTTTCTCTCTTCAAAAAATCAGTAGGTAAAATATCTCAGATTTTCGATATAAGTATTGTTGTCATTTTATTCGTTCTGTAAATGGCTGTCGTATCAGCGTGAAGTTGATACTCGTCGACGTACCGCTTCAGGCATCTTGTTCATTTTGACAGTACTAAAATTGACGCGCCGCCAGGTTGTGATTTTTGTTAGGCAATAGGAAATTGTAATTACAGATGGAGGAGGATAGCGACAGCTGTGACAAGATATTCCAGATAAATTCCACGACAAAAAATGACAAAATGACAAAAAAACATCGACGATTTTTCTGGGGATTCCGATAAGTCGATGATGCGAGACCTTCTTTGGTTGGCTATCAATACTAGTACGATTCTAAAATTCGCATCATAGGTCGCAAGGTTTGTTGCGAAGAGGGATGATCTTGAAATGATCAACTCCGTTACATAAATATGAATTGTAATGGTAGTATAATTTCTACGCATGCACAACTTCTTATCCTCGATTTGATTATTCCGAAAAAGAAAATGCATGACACGATTGTGAAATGCTTAATTGAATATATATTGGATATTATATTGAATAAGCAAACAATCATTTTCATTATATTTACTAAATATCTTAAAAACAGCTAATCAGTACGATATCACAGTTTCTGTAAACATCGCTTACCCGCGGAGAGGAAGGAGTTTTTTTCCTGTTTTTTGTCAATGGTGATAACCGGTGAAAAAGAATTTTGAAATAAGTTTCCATGGAAACTCGACGATGAGACTGCAGAGCACGTTGCTGTGAGTCGAAAAACTTCCACTTGACCTACTTTAGCGGAAAGTGTCATCGTTAGAAAGTTAGTGTTTTCCAAACGAAGCCTTGGGAGATCGTAAAAGACAAATTTTATGTTCTTCTGAGCCCTAAGAAGTTTTCCCCCCCGATGTTTCCATGGAGTTCTTTTTGCACCCTTCATTAAAGGCGTTTCCAATTTGCTATTTCGTGCCGTACTTTCATCAACTCGATCCTTTTAATTGACTACCAAGTTCTTTGGATAAAATAGCTTGCGCATATAGTATAGCTCGACTTCTTTCAATTCGAGAGTGCACACCCCCGTCTTGGACACATCTCATAAATCAACGGAAAGTTCGTGGACCCTTCTCTTATAGCTTTTGCTAGCCACTGATCTTGGGTCAATCCCCATGCCTGACCTTCGAGATATCGGAACGAGTCTATCCTTTTTACTCGACCGCCCTAATCGTTCGATAGCTTGCAGGCCCAAATGGGGGAAAGAACCAATTGCCAAATTTGTACGATGGTTAGCTACTGCTTTTACGCTTTCCCCAAAATCTGATATATACTATTCTTACGATGAAACATCGATCGAGGAAACAGCAGAAGTTCAGGTCCCTCATTCTCCTAAATCGATCACTCATATATATTGTACATAATGGGCTATTTCTTAATGTTTCTAAAGTTTAATAATAACTTGCTTTGCTGAGGTACAGTTAGAAGAAAATATTTTTTCAATTATTTTTTTTTACTTCCTCGTAGAGGAAGCTTTGTTTTCATGAAATCTGTTTTTCATTATTTTTATGTCAGCAGACTTAATATCGTCCAAAACATCGAGAATAGTGGATTAGAAAAATACGTGTGCGTGCAAACTCAATAAAGCGTTTCGGATTTTATGGAGTTTTAGAATATTCAAAAAATTGACGTTGCCTAATCTTTTGAAAAACTTGAGATAGAGACCCCAAATTTTATATGTAAATTAAATAATATTCAGTCATTACGTATATATAATTTAGTGACAAATGGTATTAAATAAGGATTTTATGGAATTTTGAGATAGCGAGCCTAAATTTTGTATGTAAACGATGTAACCCGCGTAGAAAAAAAGAATCTGGCCGAGATTTTTAACAAGATTCTCGCCGGGATTCTCGCTGAGATTCCCGCAGAGATTCTTAGTGAGAATCTCGGCGACAATCAAGTTTGCGCACCGAACCCAGATTCTTTTTTAATCTATCTGAGAATCTATCTGAGAATCTCGCTGAGCTTCCTACCGAGATTCTTTAGTGGGTAGCTGAAAATAAAAAGAATCTCGCCCAGCGAAAATGAAATGAATCTATATCAAAAGAGATATTCACAAATATTGAAGGATTGCTAACACTAATTTGTTAGTACATCAACGAAGGTTAGACCCCTCGTGTAAAGTCGAACTCAGGAAAGCTTTACAGTCTTATATATACGCTGAGGCTTCAAGTTACTTGCGAGAAACGCTCCGTCCGTTCGCCACTTAGTGAGTGATATCATACGAAACACTAGTGGACAATGCTCCGCTAGATGGCGAAGGAACAAAGCGTTTCTCGCAAGTGGCTTGAAGCCTCAGCGTATATATAAGTCTGCAAAGCTTTTCTGAGTTCGACTACACACGAGGGATCTAACGAAAACTGAAAAGATTCTTTTCATTTTCAATGAAAATGAAAAGAATTTTCAATGAAAAGAATCTCGCCCAGCGAGATTTTTTCTATTTTCAACTACCCACTAAAGAATCTCGATAAGAAGCTGGACGAGATTCTCAGATAGATTTTAAAAGAATCTGGTTTCGGCGCACAACCACGATTCTCGCTGAGATTCTTAAGAATCCCTGCGAGAATTTCGGCAAGAATCCCGGCGAGAATCTTATTAAAAACCTAGGCCAGATTCTTTTTTTCTACGCGGGAATATTCGGCCATGATATTTATTTATTTATTTATAATAAGGATGCAAAGTAGAACCTTTCACGTCACATCCTCATTATTTTTCGCTTTTTAAAAAGCATCCCGTATGAGAGAGACAAACTTAATTAACATACTTCCTCATAGAGGTAGCTTTAAAAAATTGAGAGGAAGCCATATGTAAGGTTTCTTTCATTAGGCGAATAATCTCGCAATGATATATCATTCGGTTAAGTCCATAACCCGGAATTTAAAAAATAACCACGTTGTGCATATATTCAATTTTAAAAAAAGTATTATTAATTGCCGATTACCGGAGTAAAAATATGAAATTAGATTTGTCATACCTTTTATTTACCGAAGTAACCATTGCAGCGGAGAAACATAATTTCTTACCACAACCCATGTGTACAGATAAATACGCTCCAGCCAATTAACGTGATTGGGAAAACCAATTAATTGGCTGTGCTAACTACTTTGTTACCAATAATAGGTTTGTTGGCACAACCAATTAATTTGTTGGACTGACTATTTGATTCGTTTGGTCTACCAATTAATGTGTTAAGGACAAAAGTTTTATTTGCTTGCGTGACCAATTTATTGATTAAACCAAAAAATGAATCTTGAAATCAAAGCAGTTAGTTGGTACAGCCAATTAAGTGGTTTTTCCAACGTCGTTAATCTGTTGGAGCGCGTATTCAACCCCGCGCGTTAACTGTGACGAAACATTAAATAGAATTGAAATAGATATATATACAATTAAAGTATGGAGATAAGTTGTCATTTAGCACCTCGAAATAGTTTGTCACGAGTGTCGTATTACTAAAAAAAGCTGTTGACAGATTTGACACGTTCTGTGATGCGTAAGTAAAATAACCATAAAAATATTATATGAAAATCATGAATGAAATCTCAAACTTAAAATAATGCGTACAATCCCCTGTTATATGTTCATGTGCCAGATCACTCCATGATAATAAATTATTGGAAATTATACTAATAGATATTTTTGAACAATGATGGGTAAATAATAAATTTGAAAAAATAAAAATTAACATTTAATATCCAGTGTTTCAACTTTATTTCTTCTCGTTCTTGTTTTTAATACGATGAGAGCTGCATCTGAAAGTAAAAAATCAGTGCAAATGGCGAATTTTTTCTATTTTTTCACTTTAATTCGCTTGAAAGGTATAAAAATCATGCAGGTCGCTGCGTCAAGATTTAGCACTCATTGCGACGTCGCAGAAGATTCTCGTTCAATATTTTCAACATTAATCTGGGCAACGTCATTCGTTCACGACTTCGTAAAGTTTTAAGTGTGACGAGAAAGACAAGATGTGCCGCAAGGGAGCAAGTGGTTGCTGGGAACATAATATTATCACCGGTTAATTTTTCAAGTGGCACTCAGAATGCTGAACTGCGGTTGGCCATGAGTCGCGGAAAGGTACATCAACCAGCTTTTCACTGCCCGTGAAACGTTGTGCTCTTTCTAAAAAATGCTCTAAAATCCGACTCGGAGTAAACGTGTAGATACCAACAGCCTCTTAGAAACGTTATGTAATTCTTGACTCGTGGTATCAGCCTCATGTTATAATTTATATAAACATTTTCTTGCTCTTTTCTGCTTTTCAGAGTGCTGCGAATTACTAATTATATCGTACAGTGTGCACTTAAAAAATAACGTTGGTCTCGTGCTTGCAGCGCAAGGATTTACAGATTCAAGTGGGTCGATGGAAAAGACATTCGCGGGACACTCGACTTGCAACTTTACGATGTTGAGGGCGCGATTTCTTCCTCACCTCTTCCACGCCCTCATTTCTCATCCAATTTTTTCTTTTACGCTTTTTCTTTTGCGATCTAACATCTACGATTGCAAAGTCTAGTGCACGTGTTTTACGGTTTACCGATAATTAAAAAAAAACCGAGATCAAGAAACAAGCGAAAAAAATAAAGATGCAAAGACAAAAAACCTTTCTACTCTGGACAGCACACAAACGGTGTGTGATCCTACATTTCCGTCGTTCGAGTTTCCGTGTGCAACCTCAGCCTGAACTGTCTGGAAAGCGAGAGAAAATTCTGGAATTGCTTTCAATGACCGACGGGACGCTCTTTCCCTGGTAAGACAAGTGGTCGAGCGGTTGGTCGGATGGTCAAGTCAAGATCTTGAGGTCGTACTTTCCTACTGACCTCGGCGACCCGGTTGCTGCTCCAAGCAAGCGGGGAACAAGCGAACAATCGAGAAAACGATGAACGGGAGAAAACGAGAGCGAGGGGTGTTTGTGTGCTCAGAAAGGAAATAGAAATGCCGAGCCACGGTTGTGGAGGAGAGTAACAGTGCTCCTTGTTAGTGTCGGTCTGTCTTTTGGTATTAAGTCTTCCAGCAGGTTGATAGACCGACCGCCCTCTCCTTTCCCGTCGCAACCAGCATCTCAACTTCTTGGCAATACACCCCTCGGACCCCCTTTTTCCAGCTCCGAGCAAACTCTATCTTCTTATCAGCCTTATCTCTTTTTCATTACTCGGGATTGGCTGGTTTCAATTAGTAAGAGAGTGTACATAGTACCGACAGTTTCATTATGAAATGAATGAAAAGTTCCTTGGAAATGTTGTATCTTCTTTTTCTCTTAGACACTGATTACGAAGAGTCCATTAACGAAATGTTATGTATGTCGGTCAGGCACTTTTCAGTTCAACAGGATTTTCGAATTTTGTTAAAAGTGGCCTCTCGTGTAGACCAGAACTTATATTCCGAAATTCTATTTTCTTCAACTTAGAAGCAATTGTACAACTTCCAACAAATGAATAATTATAATTGCAACTAATTTTTATGCTAAGGTGATATCCCAAATGAAAATACGTGAAGGACGTGTTATCCAGAATTTTCGATACTTTTACGCGCGTGTATATGGGCGTATCTTACAAACCTTTGACTTTCACGGTCTCAAAGAATAAAAATCTAGTTAAGGAGCACAGGATCGCCAATTTTTTGTACTCATCTTAAGACCTTTAGAAAGCAATATTCGTTCATGGACAAAGCATCATATACAGGGTACTTGCATAAAAAATCATATTATCATTTTAACTAAAAATCATTTATTTGGTGCTAATTTATTGTAGGAACTATGTGTTATTGTGTCTTACGAGTGTTTAACTTACTTTCAATTTAACTTTTTTTTTAAATGACCCATTGAAGGCATAGTTTTATCACTTCCAACAGGTCATTTTTCTAATTCAATTTTACTCAATTCGTATGCAGAAAATGAAAAGTATGACTGGTAATGACTCTACTAACTCAAAATATAGTTTAAATAATTTAGAAACGTAATAGTTTGAAGTTATTATGCGAATTTATAAACCTGACATTCTCGAACCTGACAATTCAATACATTTTGACCCAGAAAAAAATTGTTTCTCGTCGAGAGGTCGGGCACATCTGCACACATCTAATTCGTGATAAGAATAACGCACTCAGATGGAATTTAATTATCTTACATGACTAGTTTGGCCGGATAACGATGCGAAAAACCTGACATTTATTCTCCACGCAGCAATATGAGTCCATATCGCAGAACGTTGCGAGAAAAATAATTGATTCTCCGACATAAATTTCACTTTATTCAATCCGTGATGATCCTACCTTTATGTGCATCCAATTCATTTGGCTCAATTAGCTTGTGTTGATATTCCTACATCATGTAACGGTGAATGTCAAGTTCACCATCGAAACCGAGTGACAGACGTTCACAAGATAACCGCTTAATTTTCTGACATGTTTGGAGATTACAATTAGGTACATTATGTTCATTGCACCTTACCAGAATTTCTTATTTTTTCTTATTTTTCTGAAGGTGCATATCCCCGAGTAGAAATTTCATCAGGCATGTCTGCTGTCACACGAGGTCCAGATCAGTTGTAGGTACGGTAACCTTATTTGGGGCCGCCGTAAATTCACCTACTCAGGTCCATGTAAGGCGGAAATATGGCATTCGTATTTAATAGTGCCGTCTTTCCACGGAATCAGGCTGATCTCAGGCTAGATATGGTAACCTTATTTAGGGGTCGTCGTAAGTCACCTGATCAGGTCCATGTAAGGCCGAGATATGGCATTCTACCTTAAAAATGCCGTCTTTCCACCGAACCAGGCCCATGTCAGGCTTTACATACGGTAACCTCATATAGATATGCCATTCATCGACCTTATCCGTTTCACATAAGGTCTTCCTGTGGCATTTGGACCAAGATTTTGTCCAATTTACCTTCACTTACCCTGGTCAGATCCGCATACGGTCTTCGTATGGCATAATTTTCTTTAAAATATGCCGTAAATTTACATTATCAGGTTCGTGTAAGGGCTAAATACGGCATTCGTTAATAACATTAAACAATTATTGTTATGCAAAATCTATCTTTTCAGCATCTTGCGTGTGCTGGATTTTTTCACATCTTTATCTCATCGAGAAGTATTCGAAATTTTCGCTGAAACTCACGTTTTACGGGACTGTACCGCTAGAATTATTTTGAAATCTACCCAGGTACTGACCGTCAAACGGCAGTACCTGGATGGGCGAACGCCTCATCATGTTTGAATTTTGAATATTTCGGTCGTAGTCACAATAAATAGATGTACAGTCTTGACGTGATTTCATTTTAAGTATACTTCAAATAGACAATGAATATATAAACTTTCTAAGATGCCAATGGCCGAGTGGGCTAAGGCGCAGAACTGTCACCGAGAGGATCAAGTTTTGATTCCCACCAACGGCACAAAAATTTACATGTGTTTTTTTCAGTAATTAATATATACTGAAAACTAAATAAGCTCGAATATCCAGTAGAAAGTACAAAATAAATCGAATTAGATGAGCGCAGATAATTATTTTGTAATTTATTTGCCGTTTTTATAAGTAGGGGCTTAGTAGGGCAGCCTCTATCCGGCCCTTATCTGGAAAACTTAATCTGGCCCTGATCATGCACTGCGTTACTTCCCTGCAAGGCCTGCATAAGGTTGCCAGGCAGGGGCCTTAGATTTAAATCCGGCTACCACGCTAGGGCCTGATGTTCCCCGTAGCTGAATTTCTACTCGGGTCAATGCTACACCCGTACGAACTGACGCGAAAATCAGAGTTAGAAGCGAAAACGTTGTTAATTTCCGCATTTGAACCAGGACAAAACAGTCTATTGTTGCATTGTAAAATTTAATTATTTTATTTCAGATAGATTATACTTCGTACATCTTAGTAAAAGTTTGATACCCGCGTAATTCATTCTGTGTAAATTACTATAGCATTCCGCAGTCGAGTTACACGAAAGTCAAAGGTTTGTGAGATATGCCCATATATATTATACACACTAGTACCTAGAGCATAGTAAAACACAATTATTTCTCAGTTGCTACATCTTGGAAAATTGCGAAAACGTCGGACCGTAAATATTACTTTAACCCTTCGAGTACGGGGCCTTCGCGCCGCGAATAGGTAAACTTCATATTTAAACAACAGTAGCTTTTAAATCCGACATTGGAAAAATACGAGATAAAGCTTATTATGAATGGTAGTATGTTGCGCAATGAATGGCTAAGTAGGGAATTGTTCGGTCCATCCGTTCCGTTATTATCGGTTTGTAAACGTCTAAATGTGTGATTTTCATTGGTTTTTTCTCTTTCATCTGACTTCAACTCGCTATAAATTTTAGATCCCGCTACAGAACAATCTGAAATAATTTGCGTAGTGAATTTCGTTTGTATTACAAATGATGAGACTAGTCGAAAGTCGATAACTATCACAGTTTTTTTACAACAATAGTTTGAAATAATTGTAGTTATCACCGGCACTGGTGGTTGTGTGGAGTTAAGCAGCATTGTTTGCGATCATAAGCTGTTTAGCCCTGCACCGGCTGGCACATCAATCAGTGAGCGGGAGGTCAGTTTTTCTGAGATCTCGGTGTTTACACTTAAGTAAGTTACTTTCGTGAATACACCGGGAAATCAGAAGAATGTACGGTCATCTGTACCGGTACGGGTTTTCCGCAGTTTCCCCATGCCCATGGCACTGCGGTGCAGTGTAGCGAAAGTCATCTGCGGACGCATTGGAAAGTTAGCCATGCCATGGAAAGAATGAAAAAAAAAATTGTAGGTATCTCAAAATCGGTGAGACGTATAAGAACGAAAGAAGAACTAAAATCATTTTAAAAATTAGATGTATCCAGCTTGTAACGGAATAGAACTTTTGATGAACAACAATAAAGATATGATTTTTCACTTCGCGTAATTTTGTATAGCATTTTGACTGCATATACAGGGGCACGCCCGCACGAGCCGCTTTCCTCCACGCGCAAGAGACGGAGCTAACAGCGGGTTTTATAAATATCGTTATTAACTGAAATCTGAAACATTTGAAATTATTCTGATTGCCGTTTTGCGTTGATTCATTTTTGGAATGAATTTTAAGCTTTTTAAAATGATTCTATCATTATTGACAGCGCAGATTGTGAAGTTGTGTATTTTGTTAATAATAAAAATAAAACCACAATAATTCTAAATTTTCTATACACCATTCCATAGATGAGATCTCAAACTACTTTTAGGAATTTTTCCAGATTTTTTGAGAAATTTTCATTTGATTAAGGAGATGCTTTAAGTTTAGTGATGATTTTTGAAAAATCAAAATGATTAAAAAACTAAACATGATTTTTGAAAAACTATAACTTTTTTAAATGTAATGATAGAAAAAACAAGGCAGCAAAGTAGAACTTTGCAAATTGCTTCCTCATTATTGTTGGATTTTTATAAATCTATCTCTATGAGGAAGCATGTTAATCTATTTTGGCTTCCTCATAGAGGAAGCTTTGTAAAAATCCAACAATAATGAGGAAGCAATTTGCAAAGTTCTACTTTGTAGCCTTGTTTGTATTGGCTAAAAGTGTTTGCAATTCCCTCCCACTTTTCGAAAACTTATTTGACGTCAGCTTAATGCGCAAGGACTACCTTAATCGAAATAACGAAAACGGAGTTTATCCTCCTCTTTTGTGTAAATTTTCATCTCGATTCGTCACGCCGTTCGAGAGTTATGAGCAATTCTATTTTGGGACAAGCGGTCATTATAAATTACAAAAATAAAAATTATATCTGAAGCAGTGTGTAAAGTTCTACTTTGCATTCTTATTTCATTGAGTACAAACTTTTGTCTCGAATTATCAACTTTTGCTAATGCTAGAGCGAAAATCATTTTTTTTGTAAATTTCAAAATGTCGTAAAATCTGAACCACTTTACCAATTATCGTCAAATTTGGTACGTGGCATAGCTGCATATTCCTTTTCGTCTGTAAAATATTTCGGTTAAATTGGTGAAATTCGACGTAATTTATTAAAAAAATGATTTTTTTCGTAAAATTCAAACATATAAAATCTGAACCCCTTTACCAATTTCGCCCAAATGCAATGCCAAACACCATTGAATGTATATTTATTTATAAACAACTATTTAGCAAAATCGTCTAATTTTTACGAAAGTTAGAGCCACTACGCCCTTTTTTCAAAAAATTAAAAGTACCATAAAATCAAAATGACTGATTTTTTTTTTTTTTTAATGTCAACATTCAAAGCGGGGCAACTACTCCACTTGCGTGTACTCCACTCGGACATTTCTAAGCATACTGGCATGAAAATCTTGAAAAACAATTTTTCATGAAAACAAAGCTTCCTCTATGAGGAAGCAAAATGGTACGGCTTAAGGTCTAGATATTACACTTTAAGTAGAATTAATTTTTTTAATGCTGAACACTGGTTTAGTTATAGCGATTATAAAATTGCGCCACGTCATGGCGTGTATAAGCGTCACTCGGCCGGATGGACAGGATTCGTATGACGCGCTTGCGCATCAACTATACTCGAAGTTTTAATACTTAAGAAGATTGATAGAATATGTTTGAGCAAATGTATTAAACTAGCAAAAGCAGTTTGTAAACATTTTGTAGCATTATATTAAGATTTTCGTATTATCAATTCAGCGTTAAATAATCAAGTGGGTTTCATCAAATCAGGTGGGATTTAAACCTTATAAGAATTATAGTTGCTTGAAACTTATGATGTGGAAACGTCATTTCGGTTATGTGAATGATTCTCACTGATTGTATAGAATTTAATTAATAAAATATCTGCATGAAACTCGATAAATAAAAACAAACTAAAAAATAAAGTTGTTTTCATTATAGTAGGAAAATGGTTACAAATTAAGTCGTATAGTGAAAGAATTTCTGTGATTCACTGGAACGAGGCTTTCAATAATTTAGATGGTACTATCCCTGAACGAGCTTTGCAACTATGTCACAATATAATATTTACAAATGCCTTAATGATTCATCTATTCTGCCCGACGACATGGTAAAAAGTTCATGATCAAGAGAAAGGTCCGTGAGTATGTTCTGAAATGGTAGCAAACACTCCGTTCCATCGTAACATTTTTAATGTTGTGGGGTATCTTATACATTTATATCTTTGCCTACCCATTTTTCATTGCTTTTACCCGCTGAGAATCATAATTTTCAGGTGTTCTAATCTGGGCCACCCTGAGTGCCTGGCAAGTCCTAAATTCCTCTCTTTGTAAAACATCTTTAAATTGTCATCTTTTTACTTTAAATTGGTAAAACGAAATAGGCACAGCCAAAAAAAAAACAAGAAATAAAAAAAAATCCTGCGACGTAAAACTTTGCAAATCGCTTCTCATTATTTTTCGCTTTTTGCAAAGCTACCTCTATTAGGAAGTATGTTAATCGATTTTGGATTCCACATAGAGGAAGCTTTGTAAAAAGCGAAAAATAATGAGGAAACAATTTGCAAAGTTCTACTTCGCAGGCTTGTTTAAGCTGTAAATATTTTTCTAAAAATTCAAACTGTCGTAGAATTTCAACCGTGTAACCAAATTTCTCAAACTTGTATTAAAACCTTGTACCATGGTATATGTGGAACAAATTAAAACCCGGTATCTCGTAATTTGTACGAACCAGCACGTGAACGAGATTTTTCAGAAAATTCAAAATGCCACAATATTTGAACGGCTGGGCAGATCTGCGTCAAATTTATACTCAAATCTATTTCGATGATAATCCACATGTGAACAAAATTTGAGAAAAATCTGTGAAAAAATTCAAATTTTTTATTTTTTCGTCATGGAATTGCAAAAATTGTTCTTTACCAAAATCGAAATTTACCGAGATATCGATAGTTCCTTTAATTAAATTCATCATTGATAAACAACAATCGTGCAATTATGTCGAAAATTGCAGCTGGATATCTTAGAATTTACAGGAGTTGGTCTTTGCAGAACTTATAAAAAAAAATTGAAACTGCAATAAAATTATAACCACTCTATCGGTTCTCGCCAAGTTCGGTACACTTCATGGTTCGATGGTAGTCCATTTACGTACAAAATGATAGCCCGATATCTCGTAAGTTACGAAAGTTATAGCGCAAAATCGATTTTTTCAAAATTTTCAAAATACTGTATAATTCGAATTTTCCAACTGATTCGCGTTAACTACAATCTCAAACGTTGTTGTATAACAGCCCACTTGCATGCCAAATTTAACGAAGATACATCTAAATTTACGACAATGTCGTATTTACAAGGAAATCTGCACATACTCACACACACACAGACACACACACATACAGACATTCTTTCTAAACCACTTTTCTCGACGTTTTGGACCATTCTAAGTATCCTGACATGAAAATCTCGAAAAAAAATGTTTACGAGAACAAATCTTGCTCTACGAGGAAGCAACAAATTTTACCAAAAGTGACTTGTGTATGCTTTCAATATTTCTTTTCGTTATGTTTGGCATTGACGCAATAGTCAATTTGGATGAAACTTGGTATGCAGTGGCTTCTGAGGTCGTTGAGTAGGAATCTTAACTGAAAATTAAGAAATTCAAAATGAGGGTTCCAACATGGCGGGACAAAATGAAAAAGTTACTGAGTTGGATAAGTTTTGTTACTCTGGGGTTTTTGAGGTTGCTAATTACGAATCTGAACTCAACATTCAAAAATTAAAAATGGCAAATACAATATGACGGTCAAAATTTAAAAAGTGGCTGTTGTGCTATATGGATAACACTTGGTACACGATGGTGTTTTAAATTACCGATTATGAATCTGAACTCAAAATTTGGAATTGCAAATGGCGGAAGAAAATATAAAAATATATTTTGTTTCGTTACATTTGAACTTTAAGTAAAAAGTGCCGAATTCAAAATGATTAATAAAAAATGTACAATACTCGAACTATGTTCACACAATAGGTACTATAAATAGGTTTTCCCGCAATTCGAATTTCGAATAGAAATGCTCAAAATTAAAATAGTTGATACGGAAAGTTAAAAATTAATTTAAAAAATGGTGTGCTTGAATAAATATATTCCCTTTAGAAACCCCTTCAAATGATATTAACAGTTGCAGTTAAGAGATGGCTCCGAATTTTTCCAATTAAAAATTTTACGAATTTACGAAGCTTGAGTACTGGACTAAATTGAGCTGGTTGAGGTTTTCCCCCTTTAGAAAACCTTTAATCAGTTTTTGCATGACTCTTATACTATTCTGAAGATAAAAATAATTTTAAAGATGGGCTTCAGGATAGACTTCGGGATCAGATTAAAAGCCAGAGTCCATATGAGAGTCCAGCTGGACTCCCTCCCGGAATGCCCAGATTCCATCCGGGACTCCATTCTGGACATCATCCTGGACTCGACCACGGACTATTTTTTTCTGCGCAGGTTATTTCATACTCTTTTATAGTTACGTTAAGATGTTCAAACGGCGTCTCCATGATGGCGTTTGGTACTACTGTTACGTTCGGCTGTTTACGCAATCTGAAGATCGTTATTCAACCTGACTTGTGTAGCAGCTGATGTTACGTAAACGAGGTATTATGCGATTAGAGTCGCACCCAGCCCATCTTGCAACGCAATCAGTAATATTTGGTACGTAACACAATATATAGTCAACTACCATATGTATAGCATTAAAATACAGTGTACACTCTATTTTTGACAGCTACCCATGAAGGGTGGTCGGACTTGGCCGATGCACGGCCCAAGCTCGATGCCAAAATTGCCAACATTGGCATATACAACTGGCCGACTATCGGGCCGAGACTTGGATGATAAGTGTGGCTCGATATTGGCAACCGATAGTTGTTTCATATTGAAGTACGAGAAACGGTCGAGTGTCGCGTATGAGAAACGACCGAGTATCGCGTACGAAAAAGGGTCGAGCATCGCGTACGAGAAAATGCCGAGCATCGTCTACAAGAAACTGCCGAGCATCACATACGACAATTTTTTATTTCGCACGTACACCGAATTCATACTTGTATGTTTCTGCTGTATGTGAATACATCAGAAACTCAGAAAAACAGACTCCCGCTCAACAGTTGAGCGGTCAACCATCCAAGTACTGACCGCGGATCGGGATGCTTAACATCAGAGATTACCGGAGCCACTCTGTGATAGCGCGCGCAATTGCTGTCGATGATAATAATAAACAATTGATATCTCTTAGGCGGCGCAGATTTTATCGATTTAAATGTGAAGTTGATAAATACGAACCCTTAACGCATTGTGCGCTACTGCTGTGCCAAATTAAATGAATATAAAATAAATAAAATCCGGGTACCGGAGCCTCTCCTTGTCATCGGGGCATTGACTCCTAATCGGCTAACCAACAATTGGCGAGACGATTCTCGGCCGAGTATTGGTCTCACATCGGTAAATTAACTATTAGCAAGTCAATAATTGGCCGAGAATTGGTCTCATATCGACAAACCAACAAAAGGTGAGTCAATAATCGACCGAGCATTGGTCTCATATCGGCAAATCAACAAAAGGTGAGTCAATAATCGGCCGACCATTGGTCTCATATCGGCAAATCAACAATTACCGAGTTAACAATCGGCCGTGCATTGGTCTTATACCGACAAACCAACAATCGGCGAGTCGATTCTCGGCCGAGCATTGCCCTTAAATCCGCAAATCATCAATTGGCATCTCGATATTTGGCCGAGCATTGTCCTAAGATTGCGAAGTCAATCATCGTCACGCCAACATTGACCCGAGTATTGGCCGTTTCAGTTTTATTGGCAAAATCTACATGGGTATACACTGTTAAATATGGTGACAACTAGAAACAGTAGAAAAAATGCCCCAACTTTTCTTAAAAAAATTATTGTATTTTCTTGATTGACATTTAAAACCGTTGTATCATATACATCTATCTCGTCAGGAATAGAACACTTTTTGTAACGTAAATGAGCTTCTATTCTCAACACATGATGATGATTTCGACGGATTACGGAAAGGGGGAGGGTCAGGCCTGAAAAATTGAATTTCATAATTCAATGTCATCCATATCCTATTGTATAAGAAAAATACCAACAACCTCCATTGTTCGTATTGGATGAAAGCATTTTTCTTTCGGTCGGAATTGCGCATGACTTTACGTTTTGTCATTAGCACACTTTGTATTTTTTTTCTACGAGAAAAAAAAATTTCTCTGTTTCTTAAACGGAGCAAACTTTTTTTTGTCATGCAGTCATACAGTCATGCAGGCAAATTTATCTATTGATTTAATTTTTAAAAATCATAAAATATATTCAGATAGCCTAATGCAGTTTATGAATTATCATCTTTTATTGATAATAACAAAAAATACACCATGCAGCCTAATGTGGCCAATAGTTAGGTCTGGTCGGGAAACTTAATGCTTATAGAATAATCCGGACCAAGAAGGGGGGGAAGGGCATTCATGCGGTGACTCAAAATAATGAGGTCCATTCATGGAGGGACTTGGAATAATCCGGGCCAGGGATTATTCTAAATCCATGTCGTATCATTTTAGTCACTACTAATAATGTTTGCAGGTAGTATGTAAAAGGATTTAAGGTAAACGCCCCGATAGCTGAACGTGCCCAGTAACTAATGAACATACAGTATAATGTGCAATAGAGATGAAAATCCGTTTTTCGGTGTATATCGCGTAGAATTTCACCATTTAGTATCCACCAACAGATACGTATTATTATCAATTCTATCCTTTAATGGCCACGAGAGTGTTTGTAAAATGCGTTTTTATTGCGCGTAAATGTGCAAATCACTGCGTACCTAACGAAGAACTGCGAAAATACATAAAAAAACGTGTTTCCGTATCTCTTGTATAAACTGTAGGTCCGGTCAATCGGTCATATCCAGCCATTACGATATTTATCAGACAGTATATTTCAGATACATGTTGATCCACATTAAAAGCGTTGACAGAACTGAAGCTCTACAATAACACCCGTAATTCTGGCACATAACAAATAAAGCATAACATCTGGATTTTAATTCTGAAAATGTATTTTTCTTTTTTTTTTCACTCCAATGCTATGGATAGTATACCGCAGTGCTCGAGGCATAGTCGTATATACAACACGAAAACAAACCAAAAAATCCCAGTGTCGCAAAATTCACTGTTGCCCCAAGCGCGCGATAACTGCTGCTGCCATGAGGGGAGAGTACCAACTCGCTCGCATCAGCGGTCGTATTTTGGGGCTGCTAGTGTATTTGTTGCCAGTCCCAAGCACGCACTCACGCACTGAGCAGACACCGCCGCCAGCAGACTCGGTCCCGCATTGCCGACCGACAGTTGAGCTTACGTTAGTTTTGCATACAAATGTATACATATGAAAATAGAAATTTATGAATATTAGTATGAGCCTGCGACTCGCTCGCTGCTGTGTAGATTGAAATATGCGTCAGTGAGCGCAGATAACAGAGAAACACTCGCGCTCACGACTTCGCTTGATTATAATTATCGATCTCGAGCTATGCGCGTCGAACACGATGCAAATTTCGGTCCTACTCCGAGAATGAATATCTATACAAATATTCCCAAAACATACTCTTGTACCATTTATCTATCCGCAAAATAACAAGAAGAAATGGTATTGGTACTAATGCTTGCTTCGTATGCAGAAATATGTGTAAACAGTAACTCGTTTTATTCTGGTAAACAAGATTGACGACTTGTATCTACCTTTGCCGAATATAAATTTTCCGTTGGTTACCGCTGCCGAACTACGGTATAGAAGGTCAACAATTGAAGTATTGTTTGTACTGTATCGGAATTGAATGTGAAAATCCTAAAAAAACATGACGCACTTTTGCGCTTGTACTGCGCTTGTACTGCGCTTGTACTGCGCTTGTACTGCGCTTGTACTGCGCTTGTACTGCATCGTTCGGTAGTAACATCGACGTTACAGGTTTGCGGTTTATGCGAGAAGCATTCTGTTCCGAGCTACCGCATAATAGGTTTATAACTTTTCTCGGTAAACACGGGGATTTTTCTGCGTTCCAATGGATTATTATCATATTTCGGAGATAAACGACGTGATTACATCGAAATAGGTTAACCTGCCGTTTGAAATTTAGTAACATGCTTTTGATGCAGCATAGCATGAAAAGTAAAGGCATACATTAAATCTCTCTGAATTAGGTTAATATGTTATTTAACTTGTGAATCTGACTCATCTGTATTAAATGACCTTGTTTGTCGACAATGATGGATTATTTTCTAATTAATGTAGAATGTTTGCAAAGCGAAATAAAAATAATTACATGGATCTAAATGGTCGATTGAAGAGTTGTCTAGAATTTAGAGAACTTAACTCATTGCAGTATTTCGTTGTAATACGATAATGTATATTGAAAATATGCATTCAATGCTGTCAAATCAATACATTTCTTTTCAATTTTAAATCTAGCTAGTCGGTAAAAAAATACCTGTTTTGTCAAAAACATTGTTTTTGCTTCCTCATAGAGGCAGTTTTGTTTTCACCAAAAAAAAGATTGTCAAGATTTTCATGTCAGCGCAATCATAATGTTCTAAAACATTTAAAAAATCAATCAACAATTTCCGTATGTATTTACAAAATTGATAAAGATATTTAGATCTTATAGCTTTTTGATTTTTGCTTCCTCATAGAGGAAGCTTTGTTTTCGTGAAATATTTTTTTTTCGAGATTTTCATGTCAGTACACTCAGAATGGTCCAAAACGTCGAGAAAAGTGATTTAGAAAAAACTTGCTACTGGCGTGATCGTAAGACGTGACTTTCTCATCACGATTGCTACTGGCGTCACGTTACTGTCGTGAAGTTAGTTTGTGAAGTTATTATATTATTTTACATACTTTGTATGTGATGAAGAAGTAAATATTTGTTACTGGTGTGAAATTTTTATCATGAATTTACTGGGTTATAGTGACTAATAATGTGTGAATTTCACACATTAATTGTAATCTACATTTTTCGCTATAATTTGTTAAGAACGCGTTTGTAAATTCGAATTTCGCGCGCGCGACAAAGCGAGCGTGACATCGCGCGCCTGCTCCCGCCTTCACATCTCTCTTTTGTTTCGATAGTATTATTATCGGCATTGCGATATTTTGATAGTCGGATTGACATTTTATTTCGTATTTCAAAAGTTTCGAATATTATGGTGTGTATGAACAGCATTTGGAATTGGTATAAAATGCTATACGAGTGATAAAATAAATTTAAAAAACTATGATGCGATAAGTGCATGAGTATTTATAGTCTAACATCAAGAGTGATGATAACCTCAAATGTTTTTGTCTTGTATTCTTACATTCTTTTTTAAAATTTTAGTCTAACATATGGTGTGAATATTCATAGTATGTTCTCATTGAAAACTGCTCAAGATCATTGCAGTTCTTTTTTTTAGTGAATGTGTAACACAATAACACAAGAAAGTAGCATATTTCAGGCAATATAAATTTTTTACAACAGTTTCAGATGTCTTATGTGAGTGATTGAAAAGACAAAATCTTCTATATACTAAATCTCTTGTTGTTCATTGCTTATTTGCTGGTAATACTATTTATATGTATCACATTGAAACATAATATCTTTTATATTATCTTGCGGCACAAAAATAAATTAAATTTTTTTTTTGTATTTAAGGTAAAGTATTAGGTGCAGTGAAGATTTTGGATTGGATTTCAATACCAAAACCAGGATTTGAATGCAGAAGGCACACAAAAAATTTCATTTCAGTCCATAGATTTTTTCAAAAGTTATTGTGGTTTTGGACGGTACATACAGATGCCAGACAGACAGACAGAAATGAGTAAGTGTGTTTTTTGGAATCTAGGACATTCAAAACATGTATTTCCATCAAAATCTGAGGGTCTCATTTTTTTGGATTGCAATACTTTCTCTCTTACATACTTTGTATGTGATGAGAAAGTAAAAATGTCTGTATGCGTTTATGTGTGTGTGTATGTGTGTGTGTGTGTGTGTGTGTGTGTGTGTGTGTGTGTGTGTGTGTGTGTGTGTGTGTGTGCGTGTATGTTACACGCTCAAAAAATGTAAACCTTTATAACTCGGGAACGACTCGAGATATAGAACTGAAATTTACACCATAGATAGAGGGGTCAATCTTCATCGTTCATACCAATTTTTGTTAAAATCCCCATGATCGTTAAATTTTTACGCGGTTTTGAATTTTTTCAAAAATGTCTGTTCACGCGATAACTCTTTTAATTTTCGAGATATTGAGCCCAAAATTGGTATGTATGTGAGCTTTCATACACCGGTAATTTCTATTAAATTTGGTTAAGATCGGTGGAAACGTTAAAATTTTATAGGATTTAGATTTTTTTAATTTTTTGATTTTGTTCTGCTATGCAAATTTTGGTATCAAATATAGAGCTGGGAGTTAAATGAGTGCCAGATTCATTATTAAGAGAAAAATATGTCAGATATAGCCCAAAAATGTTAAGCGATATCATATTTTCATAGCGATGTTGTACAGTCTATGTTGCGAAAACTAGCGATTTATGTCGTGTAAACTAGCCATATCCTTGCTTCTCAATGAAATTTCGGAAAACACCGGTGTCTATCGTGTTCTACAAAAAATAAACAGAGAAGATAGAGTATTCGAGGGAGTTTGCGTTCGTCCTTATTATATTTACACAAAGCGGGCGTGTGTGCTTATTTATTTATTTAAGACAAGGATGCAAAGTAGAACCTTGCACATTGCTTCCTCATTATATTTCGCTTTTTACAAAGCTTCCTCTATGAGGAAGCCAAAATCAATTACCATACTTCCTCTTAGAGGGTGCTTTGTAAAAAGCGAAATATAATGATGAAGCAATGTGCAAGGTTCTACTTTGCATCCTTGTTTTTTTTTTTTAAAGGAGGTGGATGGTTAAGCATTGGTGAAATTCAGGATATTTTGTAAAATAGTTCTTCATAAGTGCAGGTACATTTAATGTTGTTTGGGATTATATTTGGCATGAATCTGTTAAGAGGTTCAATTTTTTACAGCATTTTGAAAAAAAAGTCCTTTTTTGTTATGACTTTCATAAATTACGGGATATCAGACTGAAATTTTGTACACGAATGGACTAACATTAAATCTTGATCGGTGCTGAATTTGACGAGAATCGATAGGCAGATTCTAATTTTATTATAATTTCAATTTTTTTAAAGTATCTGTAATCGCTTCAACTCGTGCAAATTCTGAAATAACCAGCTGCAATTTTCCACGTAAATCCCGATTCAAGTAACCGTCGTTATGTTAAAAAATGTTTATTTTCATTCATAAAAAAAACATTGCTATCATGAAAAAAATTGAAAATTTTCAATAGATTTGGCTTACATTTGGTTCACATATGGACTACCATGGTACAAGATTTAAGTAGAAATTTGAGAAAAACTCGGTCGAGCGGTTAAAATTTTACGACACTTTGAATTCTTAGAAAAAATATCTTTACAGCATAAACAAGCCTGTAAAGTAGAACCTTGCAAATTCCGTCCCAATGTTTTTTTCCGTAATTTTTGAATTATAGAATATTTATATTGAAAAGTTATAGTTAGAAAAAATAAAGCTGTAAAGTAGAACTTTGCAAATTGCTTCCTCGTTATTTTTACCTTTTTACAAAGCTTCCTCTATGAGGGAGCCAGAGTCGATGAACACACTTCCTGATAGAGGTAGATTTCTAAAAAAAGTTAAAAATATTGCGGAAGCAATCTGCAAAGTTCTACTTTACAATTTATTTTTTTTTTGTAATGTTATATTTTTACGAATGTAATATTTTTACGAAATATTTGCATCTTTGTACAATATTGATGATATATTTTCGTAGGTGTAAATAAATGAATATATGGATATTTAGAGGACATAGCATAAGAGGAGATGACAATACGTTAAACGAGTAGCTACCGAAAATCGAGGGTGCCGAGGTTCGTCCAACCCTTGAGCGGGTTCTGGGGTGCCTCCGTTGTTAGACACCCGGTGTCAAAGTGGCAGCGGTTGTTGGAGTGCGTAGTAGGGTAGACAGGGAAGTAGACAATCGGTTCAACTCCAGAGCATATATATAGGCACGATGATGCACACAAAGTGGTCTTTCTCACAGAGAGGGGTTACAGGACGACTAGGCAGAAACAGTGGAGATCCTGCTTCGCAAAACGCACCCACCGAAATTAATTGAAAATAACAAACATCTCAAGAGTCAAATATTAACCTTAGTTAAGCAAGCAAGCTACACGACCAGAAATTGCCGGATCGCCGTAAACTTATTTCTCCGTAAATTCGTAGATATACGTCTCTATACACATCTACATGGAAAAGTCATGGAAGGTTTCTCTAGGCGGACGAGCGGAAGTCGCACTGTAGCAAAGGTAAGAGTATACGCGCGCAACACTTAATTAGCGAGGAATAAGGATGGACGAAACTGCTGCGCTACTCGGGGTACTTACCTGCGGCTGGGAGTTCGGTAACAAGAAGAGAAGACTTAAACTACCCCGTTTTCATTTGCCCAACATGGACTTCTTGTGCCGAACGATTTAATAGTAAAGGTAATTATAGTAGGGTCTAGTTCAGACAACTACATGGAACGCATCTTCTCAAAAATGTAAAAGCTCAGACCTCAACATTTCCTGAATATTTAGCGTTAAGAAAAAAAATAAAAACTTCTGTATGGCCATATCGCAACTCATGAGTTTCAAGTTCTTTCCCAGCGTGCTGCTATTATTGTGATTCAAGAACGGATCAATGCCCGCGTAAAAATAATTGTATCAAATTGAGATCACAAATCGACAAATGTCAAAAAGTGCCATTTTTGAGATGCATTGGGATTAAATTGTTTTAAAAAATTTCAAAGCCATTTAGAAATCGATTTGATATCACGTTATAATTTGATATCGGTAAACGAAATGATATCATATCAAATTGTAATTTGATATCAATAAACGTGATATGTACAATTGATTTTGATCTTTCAAATGTAAAATTGAATTCCGGCACAATAATTACGCTCAAACTAGTAAAAAAAATTGATATCAAATCGATCTCAAAATCGCTTTGAATTTTTCTAAGATTTTTCGTCTTAACACGTCTCAAAAACGGCACTTTTGGAGATATACCAATTTATGATCACAATTTGACAAAATTATTTTTACGCGAAATACTCATTTAGTACGATAGTGTTGTAGATCGTAGATTAAACATAAGATTATAGTAGTGGTACAAGTATTTTATTGAACAATATATTTGATGTAAGTCGCGTACATTAATAATTATACATAGGTTCGGGTATTGTCCAATGGGCCATCGACCTTAGTCCTTCAGCTCGTAAATTTCGCAAAAAATTGTTTTGACCTATTAACTTAGTATGAGGATGAAAAAAATTTTTAATTTTATGTTTGAATAAAAAAAATGTTAATCCTATTTATTTTAGACGATGGTGTATATAATATATGTTTCGGGTATAGATAAGAAAAGTTCTATTATTGTGTTATTCGGTGCTTTGCATCTGGGTATTACGTCTGGAGGACGACTATTGCATAAATCAGAGATAGCTTCTAGTTTGGAGTTAGCGAATGTAGAGCTAAGCTGTTTGTTGCGGTTTACGATCGGAGTGATTTTAGATGCATTATAGAGAAGGAGATTGGGATGAAGGAGAAGGAGGATGGGTTGTGGAGACGATTGTTACGGTCTTATTTTTGTGAATTTTCTGAGCGCTATTGTTTCTGCGGTTTGGATGCATAGGATTGTATTTAACAATAAAATGCAATTTCTTGACAATAACTTGTCTATGAAATAAAAGAATCCTTTATATTTTTGGGTATTATTTCAAGTAAACAAAAATCGGACACGCAGTTTTCAACTGCAAAGTATGACTGCTCTTAAAATCAGTGTACAGTATACGTTATACATATATTTGACAACACATTATGTGCACGGTTATTTAGAAGAAAATGCGCCCGTTTCGTTGATACTCCTTTAAGTGATTTTCATCTGTCTTATTTTGTTATTGAATTACATATCTGCAGTTTTACAGCTCCCAACGACTCACTTGCGACTGCATGCGTTTTCCAGTTAGGTGTCTTTATCTGGCTAACGAATTGAGGCGCTGAAGCGCACTATGTGTTTCTGCAGCTATCGCCGACTGTTCAGGAGATTTATAATCTCGCGCAAAAAAGAATAGTCCAGGATGGAGTCCAGAATGATGTCCAGAATGGAGTCCCGGATGGAATCTGGGCACTCCGGGAAGGAGTCCAGATGGACTCTTATATGGACTTCGGCTTTTAATCCGATCCCGAAGTCCATTGCACATCGTAAAAATAGATATTTACTCTTTACAGTTAATTATCGATCGCTAGTCATAAATATTTTATTTTCCGAGATTAGCTATGGTTTTGTCAGGACCACCGGACATGAATGGACAAGTTATTTGGGACTGTACGATGGTTTGAATTTTAGTGCCCTGTGATCGACAACAACTAATAAAGCATCTGTGGTGGCTTACCAAAGCTAAAAAGATATATGTAATGGGGCTTATAAGGCAACCCCCCAAAAAACACAATGTGTAAAAAAATTGAGACAAGAACATTTACGTGAGTGGTATCAACACCCCAATAAAAAACAGTGTTTCAAAAACTTGAGCCATAAAAAATGTATCAGCACAAAAAGTTGTCAAATAAACTAAAAATATCTGCAGCAAGTCAAGTACAGATTGTTCAACATATATATATATATATATGTATATAGACAGTATTTTTTAAGTAACCTAAAGAACCTTAAATAAATAACTCAAAGAACCTAAAGAACCTAAATCAACTAAAAAGAAATTCTCGCATTTAAAGGTGAAAAAATCAGTAACAAAACAAAATCTTGGATTTTGAAGAAAAAAATGCAGATTACAAAAATCGAGAAAAGAAATTAGTGAAAAATAAATGTCAACATCTCAAAAAATTAAACGGCAGTACTTGGCGAGTTTGCCAAGTATCCTATATAATTTATCATTATTGAATGTGCATATTAACCGTAGAAACTCGATATATATATATATATTACTGTATATATATATATATATATATATTACTGTATATATATATATATATATATATACAGTATTTTTGAACAACATGTACTTGACTTGCTGTAGATATTTTTAGTTTATTTCACAACTTTTTGTACTGATACATTTTTTATGGCTCAAGTTTTTGAAACACTGTTTTTTATTGGGGTGTTGATACCACTCACGTAAATGTTCTTGTCTCAATTTTTTTACACATCGTGTTTTTTGGGGGGATTTCAACACTTTTTGCAAAGTCTATATTGAATCATCAATCCTTGATTCATCCAAAGAGAATAAAAGAGGATAACATTTTATAAAAGTAATGTGTTTTCAAATAATTAATAATAATAAAGCATTGATTTAGTTTAAGTTTTCTACTATAAACTACAACGATCTTTCCATATTAGTACATTTATAGAATTGAGACTATAAGTCTCCTCAAAATCCTCATAACATCCTCAAAATCACAGTCAGAATCCTAAAAACACTGCCACATTAAAAAATGGTATAAATATCAAGATGAAAATTGTAGGTTTTTTTCATGGAGAACTACAAAATCAACAATACAGATCATTTTGATTAATGTCATGTGATGTGTGCTATCGTTATTATTTCAGGACCTGTATATAATTAAGACTGACAGATTTCATGTCTTTTCTAGGTGACTTTGTTACTCTATTTAAATTTAGAAAAAAAATGTATATTACAAAGGTCACACCACCTCTGTTTGTTCCAATAATTTATCTTAATAAATATTGACTTTTTCCTGGACAATGTTAAGAAAGTGCAGATTGCGAAAAACATTAATCCACAAATCCAAGTTAAACCCGAATAGACACTAACTTTACCGAATTTATTTAAAAATGAAGCTTGTTACACATATAAATTTACTACACTTTATTAATTAATTTTTTCTCAGTTTTCATAACTTCTCTTATAAAAAAATCCAGTATTTCATCGAATGACATTGTGAGCTCAGAGTCAATCATGAAGCAACGAATAAAACTCACAGAAATCACCAAATATAAATCATCTTTTTTGCTGTATGGTGTTGGTTGCAGATTCGAACAAAATATAGTACACAAATTTCAGTTAATTACTGAATAACCACTGATTTTTATGAATATATTAAACAATGAAACTTGTTACATATATAAATTAATAAAACTTGTTACACATAGAAATTGAAAAACACTTTATTATTCCTGTATCAGTTGTGATAACTTGTCAAACCAAGCGACTCAGCATCATACCAAATGCCTTTGGGAGATTGCGTATGATTGAATTATGCTTAAACAAATAGAAACCACTAAATTTTACTAGATAACATTAGAAGCTTAAGAGTAGATAATCAACCAACAAACATAGAAAGTCACTGAATTTAGTACATAAACAGACAATATGGCTAGATGATGTTAAGTGTCATTATGAGGTTGCATTAAAAAACTGGATTACGCAAATCTCAGTTAATGACTGAAAAACCACTGATTTCATTAAGGTTATTAAAAAAATAAAACTTGCTATGCATATAAATAGAAGAACACTCTATTATTAGTATTTCTGTATTAGTTTTGATATTTAAGTTCACCAAGAGGCACATTATTTCACCGCATGTCATTGGGAGCTTGAAAATCAATCACAAAGTAGCAAAAAATTTAAAAACTTTAATAAATATTATTACACTATAAAAATTATCACGTATAGGAATAACAAAATCCTTCTTATATTCATGAATGATAAAATAGTCTCATTAAAAATCGGGTATTATGTTACATGATATTATAAGGTTAGGATACAAAACAAGATGGTTGACTAGTCAAGAAAGCTTACAAATAATAAAGAACGACTGAATTTATTGAAGTAGTTAAAAACCATCACTGCATATAATAATAATATCATCACTTTTCATATCAGAAGATACAAAATCACTTTTCTATCACTTTTCAGATCAAATGATTCACTGGTGCCAATACTAGGAAAGACTGATATAACCTCCGAAACTAAGTGCATAAGTGAATATATAACCATGAATGTCAAAAAAATGGTAACACATTTATGTATTACTTCTGTTTCAAAAAAATATAAATAAAAATTAATAATCTTATAGAATCCCGTCTGTGCGAAAGATAGGATCCTGTCTGTGCGAAAGACAGGATCCCGTCTGTGCGAAGCTACCATCCCGTCTGTGCGAACGAGGATCCCGTCTGTGCGAAAAATCTGTGCGAAAAACGACTGAATTTTTTGAAATATTTCAGACAAGTTTCGAGACATTAATCACGATATCAGTGTACTGAAGAAAGGTACGAAGGTCGTTTTAGTCTCAAATGAAATATTTTTTGCTGCAGTATCTTATTATATCTAAAAAAAATCTTCAAAGCGCTATCATTTGATCAATATAACATATTAACCTCGAAAAATAGTGGCTAAAACGAGTTGCTTCGAGTAAAAGATACTGCGGTAGCGTCTTGTCAAATGTACTTGTCTCAAGACGCTACCGCATCTCTTGATGAATACGCCAAACATGGTGACTATCAGATTGCAAAAAAAGGGAAAAGATGCTCTTTTAAAAAATACAATAATTACATTTTATTATAAATTAAATTATGTTGTCATTTTGTTTTTTCTGTTCCGTTATTCCGTTCTTTCGTTACTAGAGCGTTTCCGAAAGTAAATGCGGAACCATCAATTTTTGGAAAGTTTAAAAATTTCATAAAATCGGAACCACTTTACGGATTCAAGCCAAGTTCAATACCAAATAACATCAAGTACACCTACTTTCATAAAGAACTGTTTAGCAAAATAAACTAAGTTTTCCAAAAGTTAGGGTGAACGCACTTTTTTTTAATTAGAAAAGCTACATAATCTAAATTTTTGCTTACATATTGTCAAAAACTGCAACAATCAACGAGGGACTAGTACTTCACTCGTGATTCCAAATTCGGGTTCTTGAGTCTGCGGTTGAATTTTCGAAGGTTGCTCTAATCAAGTGCCGTGGTTAAATACGCTCCAAGCAACAAAATTGGTTGGGAGAACCAACTATTGGGTGTCCGATTGAGGGTCACAACCAATCCGTCGGACGACACAAACAACCGATTGGGTGTGACATCTGATGGATTGGTTGTGATTCTCAATAGTTGGTTCTCCCAACCAATTTTGTCGCTTGGAGCATATTTGACCATGGCACTTAGTTAGGGCAACTAATTATTTATTTCCGTGTGAGTGTCTAATATGAAAAGTTCGAAAAAAAATTTCATGAGAACAAAGCTTCCTCAATAAGCAAAATAAACTTACCGAATACCTTCGATTTTCTGCATAGTGCGTTCTGTACTTTGATTCAAAGGTTTTTACGTTCGGATATTTGCCGGGTCAAGTAGAGAGTGGAACTGCATACATAAACCTAGTTTGAGTCGAACTGTGAGTGCTTTGATGAGTGCCAAACTTAATCTGAAAAGTAACCTCTTTCCACAGCAGTAAACCAGTCAGTACCTCGGTCTTTCGCGGATTCACGTGCAGAAAAGGTGATTTGCGCCGAAGTGAAATTCATCCGAAGTCAGGCAAACGGCCGTACTCACGCTGCACACGCTGTGTGTACTAGTCTTCATCGCAGTCTGGGAAAACGAATGAAAAAAAAAGTCAATTCAATATTTTACGGAGTGAAGAGGAGCAGTAAGAAGAATGCGAACGAGTCAAAGAGGCGAGGTAGTCGTGGAAAGTCTCGCGCCTTCGGGTGTCATAACCGAAGTTTTTTGTTCCTCGAGCGTTGCGCGGGAGAAGAGGACACTTGGGACAAACTTTTCGATGGCCCGGCGGAAAAACAACGTTCGTTTAGTATGGAGACGGTGCTGGCAGTTATTACTTTCGTCTGGCGTCAGATAAAATTCTCTCGTACACAAAAGTCCAGATAAATATTTACAAAAAGATGCTGTCCCTTCATTTCCTCATACAGTGAATAGAACTTTTTATCAAAATGATAAAAAGCCCGTGAAGAAATCTTATCAGGGTTCTTCCAAGACCCCGATTAATATTCCTTAATTCTCTTAGGGGCCTTATGTGGAAGACTCTTAGGGTTTCGCAAATGATGGTCACGCTTTTTTCTTCGGGACCCTTAAAGGCCTTAGGCCTGTTAGGGGCCTTAAATGCAAAATAATGAGGACCTTTTAAGGCTGCCCTATTAAGTCCTTCCTAAAATAATAAAGAAATTTAATTTAAAAATATATATTTGTTATTATTTAGTTGAATAATGCTGCACGTTTAATTAGATATTTCGTCTTTCTCTACACGATGGTGCATATTAATCGCTGAAAAAACATATTACAATTTTTTTTTTACATTGACGGGAATCGAACCTAGGACCCTCCGGATGGTATAGTTGCGCTGCGCCTTAGCTCTCTTGGCCATTCAAATCATATGTATATGCAATTTTTTTTGTCTATTTGAATTGGAGTAGGGGCCCTACTAGGCTAGTCACGCTTGAAAGTACTACCCTTTAGAGGCTCAATATGGGCGACCCTAGTGAGGGTTCCATATTTAAGCCTGATTAGGCTCCGAAGTTTGTCGTGGTCGCCTCTGTTGAGCCTAGTAGGGTTCTAGAGTAGATTCCCTATTGTGGATGGCACGTTTATACCTAAAAAGGCCCCTTATTTAATCGCGGCTACCCGAACTAATTTCTGCACGGGATATTCCACAAAATTGCTTGTTTTATCGTTTGCGCGAATTAGTTCGTTTGTATCTAGGTGCGTGCCCGAGTAGAAATTCAGCTACGGGGAATATCAGGCCCTGGCGTGGTAGCCGGATTTAAATCTAAGGCCCCTGCCTGGCAACTTTATACGAGCCTTGCAGAAAAGTAACGCAGCGCATGATCAGGGCCAGATTAAGTTTTCCAGATAAGGGCCGGATAGAGGTTACCCTACTAAGCCCCTACTTATAAAAACGGCAAATAAATTACAAAATAATTATCTGCGCTCATCGGATTCGATTTATTTTGCACTTTCTATTGGATATTCAAGCTTATTCAGTTTTCGGTACGGCATGTTTAAAAAAACTATGCCATACGAAGACCGTATGCGGATCTGACCAGGGAAAGTAAAGGTAAATTGGACAAAATCTTGGTCCAAATGCCACAGGAAGACTATACGCGAAACGGATACGACGGTCGATGAATGGCATACCTATATGAGGTTACCGTATGTAAAGCCTGACATGGGCCTGATCCGGTCGAAAGACGGCATTTTTAAGGTAGAATGCCATATCTCGGCCTTACATGTACCTGATCAAGTGAATTTACGACGGCCCCTAAATAGGGTTACCATATCTAGCCTGACATCAGCCTGATCTGGTGGAAAGTCGGCATTATTAAGAACGAATGCCATAACTCAGCCTTACCGTACCTAAAACTGATTTGGACCTCATGTGACAGCAGGCACGCCTGATGAAATTTCTACTCGGGGTGACTGTCTGACTGACCTGAGGGCCAGTATTAGAATGGGTGACCACCTGGCTGACTTTGACGGTCATTAGTTGGATAGGTGACCACCAATTTTGCCATGGAAACCTCGGATTGCCATATAAGATTCTCATCTGACAAATTTATTATTGATTTGTTGACTTTATGACATGGTTCAGCCTGACTGGGCCCTTAATTATTTGCCCTAATATAGCCCCATTAAATATCGACATGAAACCCTACAGTTTCCTTAGTCGGTCCCTAATTGGGAGTGATATGTAACTCCCTTTTATGGTGTCCACATTAAAGCCCGATAGGGCCCTAAGTTATCTTAGGGCAACCCCAATATTTTTCTTCACGGGAGGGATGCACTCCCAGCTGTAAATATGACATACGCACCGAATGAATAGGCAATGAATCGCAGAAAGATTTAGTCTCGTACTCCACAACCGTATCAACCTTTTTTAAATGCCTATCTTTACTGTTCGGTCCGACAAACATGTCGCTCAATATGGCGTGCGGTAAAAATTCTCCTTTTCACGAAGCATCGACGTAGAAAAGAGATTCGGGTTACGGGCGAACGAACGAGGGTGCGAGCTGTCCTCAACGCATCTCGAAGCGACGTGCGAATCCCGCATGATGACACGTAGAGAGCAAAAAATTAGGGATCTCGCATCAGTGAATGACAATAGTACCACATCGAGCGTATATGATGCGAGCCGGATATTGTCAACATTTTTCACTAAACGACTACGCTGGTAGGTGAGCGAAGGGAGATTTTGCGGTGTCGGGATAACGCTCATATTTGATACTAAACGATTTATACGTCGTGAATGACGCAAAATCGGTGAAAGTATCAGTATCAATAATGAAAGGTAGATTTTGATCGATGGATAAATAAATATGAAAAAAAACGTAACGTTACCGATGGTATGGCAAACGTGTTGCATCGTGTATGTAGGACGTCACAATTAATCAAAGGAGAACTGGAAGTCGGTCAGACGGCTGGTTGTCACGTATCAAGCTATTCATTGACCGATTTCGAGGGGAATCCTTCGGATGCACGCACGCACTGTCATTAGTCATGGTTCGACAACTTTTTCTGAATGACTTGATAAAGGGTCGTAGTCTGCATCTAGATGGTATGGGAACAAATGGGCATAAGGTGCAGGTACAGGGAGAGGGTTTCGTTTGGTGTACTCGTGACTAGGGGCAACCGTTGCATCGAAAAAGGTCAACGTATGTAAGTCGATTGAACGAGCGAAGAATAGTTCACATCAATCCCCAGTGACGATGGTATACATGGTGTGTAGGGTATACCAACTATAAGTAACTCCCTCTACGTGATGTAAAGGCACCTTATCGCACGGTCGAGCATTCGGCCGATCTGTATCGACGATAGGGGCTCTCTTGCTTCTAGGACTTGCGAATTGTATCACGGATGAACGACTGGACGAGTATCTAGCAGCAATAGTAGCTAGGGAGTGAGCTTCAAGGCTTTCTCGTCAGTCCGTTCACGTACGACACGTTACACCTCGTAACGAACACCCGATATCGCTCTTCTTCTTCTTTCTCTTCTTCTTCTTCTACTTCTACTTTTATTTCTTCTGATTCGTGTTCGTATCGAACTGATCCAGACTTCACACCAAAGATTCAGAGGTATGCATCATTCATAATACAGCATAAACCTTGTAATAGTGGTCATCTAGATACGTAAATAATAAACTGGATCTACACAGGAGATCCACCTTTTCGGAAAAAGTTCACTGATTGTCTTTCATTTGAAGAACTTTGTTGATATAGTTATTTGAACTGCTCAAGTACCACACGGGAAATATACGTTGCCGGCTTCTGACAGCAGCGATATTTCAACCACCCGCCAAAATTTCCAAACATATTACGAACTTTTTTTAAATACTGTAGAATGATCTCTAGGTATCATTGCTTTAATGGCGTATGAATAAATAAAGGGTTAGTTAGCAGAACAACATTTTATATGATTCGGGTGCATCAGTCGGATCAAATACTAAACTTATTAGTGTCATGTTACTAAATGCTTGGTCGTGTTGATTAGCGCCAACTATTTGTTTTGTACCATATCTGAAGCCTTTCTCCATGATAGAAATAGATTTCAACAAAAAAAAATCGAAGTTTTTTTTGCTTGCATAAGGCCTCATGTATTTGAGGGGTCAAAATGATTTAAAAAGTCTATTTTTTAATGAATCATCTTTTGCTCAAACTTGCGAAATGCACGGAATTTTTTGAGGTCACATCTCTTCGTTTGGAAAAATGCTCCCAAGCCACTAGCTGCTCTAACATCAGGTCCCGAAAGAGCAGTAAGTAAAAAACAAATAACTTTGCAATGAACCGCATACCTTCTTCTTTTCTCTACGGATAGCAAAACAAAAAAAAAAAAAAAACAAAAAAAAAAATTGGTTCCTCCACAATTTCAAAATGATTACGTCCTTTGCTGCCTACATGCGAGGTGAAATACGATGGAATTCCCGAATGATTCAGAGCATGTAACAGTGGTACTGATAGATTTCGTTCAGTCGAACGTCACGTCTGGGGTATGGTGGGATGATTAATGGTCGTGGCAGGGTCAGGGCCACGATTTCGTTTGGCTATCCGATGGATGAACTACGCCGCTGGTGAGTATCGAGAGCTGGCCTCCCTACAGCGGTACAGAGCGTAGCAGCATCAGCTCGGCCATCACTACTACCACCAACAGCAGCTCTTCGTTAGACCGTTCGCGTACAATATGTTACGGCTCGAAACGAATGCCTGAAAAACGAGCCCCGAATTTGTTTCGACCCCTCACGGGCGCTACCGAACGCTCGACAGCGCGCATTCGACAATTAAAGGGAGCATAAAATCGTTCGCCTACCCGACAGCTTTCCTCTGGCTCATTCGCGCGTAGTACAGTGCTCGCACTCTTTACGTTTCGTTCCGTGGGATCGTTAAAAACGCACCAGCTGAAATAAGAAGAAATAAAAACTTGTATTAATAATAGTTTTATATTTGTTTAAATTTGAAATTCGGTATCACCGGGGCACTGCTAAGTTTTATTTAATAGATACCAGCATTTAATACTGCTTTTGTCTATATTTTTTTTAACTTTAAGAACACCTTCCGTGCAGAAATTCGTTTGGGCAGCCGTGACAAAATAAGGAGTTTTCTTAGCTACAATAGAAAATCCATCCTAGAGCCCTACAAAGCTCAACAGAGGTGGACACGATAAAATATATAGTTAAAAATGTCCACTTCGGGACCCACCAGGCTTAATTGTGGAACCCTCACTAGGGTCGCCGATATTGTGCCTTTTCGTTGCCTACAAAGGTACCCTTTATAAGCAACCCGCGTAAAAAAGATGCGGCTTCCAGGATGAAATCCAGGACAGAAACCGGGATGGAGTCTGGGCTGTATAGGATGGATTCTGGACAATCCAGGATGGAGTCTGGGCAGTCCAGGACAGAGTCCAAGAGGGACAATGGGATCGGATTAATTCCCATTTTCCATGCTGGACTACCCGGACTCCATCCCGGGCTGCCCAGGCTCCATCCTGGATACATCATTTTTACGCGGGAACTGTATAGGCCCTTAATTTGATTTTTATATATTTTCGATACGTTTTGTCAGGTATTCCACAATAGGCATGAGGGCCTTACTAACCTACATAGAGATAAAAATATATGCATACTGTATTCGACATATAGAACTTTTTGGCGCTAAGTATATGAGGCATTCCACCAGTTATCGACAGGGTCACGGCCGTCATATATATATATATATTTAATTTCTTTTGATATATTGTAGAGCAATATAAAAACACTACAAAAATATTTCTAGACTTTATAAAAAATTTGTGTTTTTTTATTGCCTAAAATTTGATTTTCTCAAAAAGTAAGTCGACGGTTTTTTTTAACAGTAAATTTTGTGTCCAAAAACAAAAATTTTTAGTGTAGACTCAGAGTGGGGGCGAGGTCTAGATTAGCAGCTAAAAATGAAACAAAATTTTTTAAAATATAAAATAATACCTCACACTTGAATCTCTAAAAGTACGTCAATGATTTTTTAAAAATTTTTATAGTAAATTCTGTGTCTAAAAACGAAATTTTTGAGACTAGAATGAAAATGGGTGGCAGCTTAGAATAGTAGCAAAAAAGAAAAATTAAAATTAAAAAATAACAAACATTTTTAAATATTATTTGCTAACTAAATTACAGGAATTTCGCGCACCATATATCACAGTGAAGCTCATTCTTACTGTTAATTGTAATAGAAGACGGATACATGATGGATGAAATTTTCGATCGGTGCTGGAACCCTATCAATATTCCCGGTCATTTAAATATAGTCGAATAAAAACGAATGATTTAAACTGAAAATTTAATAAATGTATTTATTTATGAGACGAGAACCATTAATCTTAGGATATTGCGAAGGCGATTTTTATGCAATCGCAAACTTTTGTGTTTATACCCATTAGGGAGTTATTGAAAAGATCATAATAAGGCTGCAAGAGTAGTTGTATTTAAAAACATGGTTCTACATATCTTAATTTCTTTTAGCTGCTATTCTAAGCTGCCCCCCATTTTCGTTCTAGTCATAAAAATTTTGTTTTGGGACTCAGAATTTACTGTAAAAAGTTCAAATACATAGTCGGCGTAATTTTTGAGAAATTCAAATTTTTAGTGATTATACCAATTAAAAAACTATTTTTTGTTGCTATTCTAGACTGTCCCCCATTTTCGTTCTGGTTTCAAAAATTTCGTTTTTGGACACAGAATTTATTATAAATTTTTTTTTTTAAATCATCGACGTACTTTTTGAGAGATTCAAGTTTGGGGTATTATTTTACATTTTTTAAAATTTCGTTTTATTTTCAGCTGCTAATCTAGGCCTCGCCCCACTCTAGGCCTAGGCTCAAATATTTGTTTTTGGACACAGAAGTTGCAAAAAAATAAATCGTTGACGTACTTTTTGAGAAAATCAAATTTTAGGTAATTAAAAAAACACAAATTTTTTTTTAATCTAAAAAAATTTCTAGTGTTTTTTATATTGCTCTACAAGATCTCAAAAGAAAAAAAATATATATGAGGGTCGCGATCGTGTCGATAGCCGGTATTTTTTACATATATTCCATATATATATTTTTGCACTCATATATGTAAAATATATGCAGCATATAGAACTTTTTGGCACCATATATTAGGCATATGATACACATGATACATATATTTTTTTTTATCTGCGAAAACCCGCCAGAGTTAGCCAGATGATCACCCATCTAACTATTGAACGTCAGCAGTGACGTAGCTAGAGGGTGGTCCGCGGGGCTTGGGCCCCGAAATCTCCGAAGATGACGTCTTTATCTCTCTATATTATAAAAAGATCTCGCCACCGCCGTGTCAAGAATCGAGTGACTTAGAACAATTCGGGCTCGGGGCTTGGCGAAGGGGGGTGGGGCTAAAGGCTTGGGGCTAGCCCCGAGCCCGAATTATTCCAAGTCCTTTTCCAAAAACATAGATCCCCCCAAGGGTGGGGGGCGACTGCGAGTGCGCGCAGCGCGCGAGCTACCATCAAATCCTAGTATATAATATCCTAGAATATATATATATATATATATATATATTATAAAAATATATATATATAAATATATATATATATATATATATATATATATATATATTATAAAAAGATCTCGCCGCCGCCGCCGCCGCCGCCGTGTCAAGAATCGAGGGACTTAGAAAAATTCGGAGCAAACCAGCGTAAGGAGGGTGGGGGGGGTTTCTGACGGGTTGAGTGACGAGGTTTCTGACGGGGTGGAGGGGTTTCTGACGGCGTGGAGGGGGTTTCTGAGGGGTTGAGTGACGGGGTTTCTGACGGGGTGTGGGGGGGGGGGGGGGGTTCTGAGGGGTTGAGTGACGGGGTTTCTGACGGGATGAGGTGATTTCTGAAGGGCTTAGTGGTAGGGTTTCCGACGGGGTGAGGGGGGCTTCTGGGGGGTTGAGTGACGGGGTTTCTGACGGGTCGGGGGGGGGGGGGGGGGAGTTCCGAGAGGTTTCTGACGGGGGTTCTGACGGGGTTTCACATTCAAATTTCAAAAATTGGCACAAACCCGGATTGGGGGGAGATTGTGAGCGCGCGCAGCGCGCGAGCCTCAATAAAATCCTAGTATGTATATATCTTTAAGGTTTGCCCCCCCCCCCCCCCCCCCAAATAAAATCCTGGCTACGCCACTGAACATCAGTGTCAGCAGAACGGTCACCCCTCTAAGTAATGACCGTCAGGGTAAACTAGAGCGATGATCCAACCTAGTCAGAGTTAGCCAGGCGGTCACCTATCTATGTACTAACTTTTAGAGTCACTCCAATGGTTACCTATCCAACTACTGCCCGCCAGAGTCAGCCAGCTAGTCAACCATCCTAGTATTGGCCCGCAGGTCAGTCAGACGGTCATCCACCCAAATATTAATCAACGAATTCGCGCAAACAATGAAACAAGCAATTTCAACGAATATGGGTACCGGAATATATTAGTGATGGCAACAACGATACTCCTATAACCGATTGCCGTGAAAAGTAACTGCATGTGCTTTATATATATAATTATATACATATAATTTATATTCATATAAATTATATAACATAAATTATATATATATATAATTATATAAATCTATTAAAGTTCAAACTATATTGTACTAATTTCATTTTATATTTCATATTACCGATATTCAAATAAACAAAAAAATGTTGTATAATCATATGATCTGAATGGCCGAATGAGCTACATCATAGCGCAACACCATCCGGGGGGACCCACGTCTGATTCCCGTTAATGTAAAAAAATTAACATTTTTTTTTGTGCGATTAATTTGTACCATTATGTAGAGGAAGACGTAATATCTAATTAAAATGCAGGATTTTGTGATTGAATAAGCGCGAATTAAGATTTTTCAATTAATTTTCATTATTATTTTAATAGAGGCTTAATAGGGCAGCATTTACAGGCCCTAACAGGGAAATCTATAAAGGCCCCGTACCTTGAAGCGTGACCAGCTTAGTAGGGCTGTACTTAGATTTTCGTATTGGGCCCTTAATCCAATTGGAGCAAACTAGAAAGGGCCAAATAGGAGCCCTAACAATTTTTCTGCACGGGTTGTGAAACTCGCCCGTGTACTCCAAATTGATTCCTCTAATCAATTGTTTTACATCCCACTTGCATATCAAATTTAATATACCAGTTTCTTTGTTTCTGTAAATGAGCTTCCTTTACCCTCTCTGGAAAATAGCACTAAATGTTGTTAACAGAGCAGTGACTACAATGGTGAGGGACTTATCACGTTTTTTTTTTAATTAAAGACTGGATTTTCACTTTCAATTTGATGGAAAATAAAACGTATTTACTTGATCCAGTGGGTCAAATCGGATCATCACAAATGGTTGCGTCAAAATGGATATGGTAGCGTAAGTCATATAAAAAGTACAGTATAGAACCTGGCAATTTTATCTAAAGTATAGATAGAGTTCCAGTTATATTGGATATGTTTCTTTTTCTGCCATAGTAGATATTACGGTACTGCAGCTGACATTGGTGGTATACGATTTTCTATACGGCGGCGTACGCACCACCACAGTGGCAGCACATGTAAGTATATATCCGATAGGAGTGCAAAAAGGAACATATGCCTGGGCATACCGATTAGGTATGACTCAATTTACACAGTTGTTTCTTTTTTCCAAAACCATAAAATATTTATGGCGAGAAGTTGGATCCTGCTGACGTTCAAGGGCTTTTTAAAATACGAACTCACATGTGCACTGTTAAGATTAAATATTATTTAACAGATACCAGCATTCGATACAGCTTTTGTCTATATTTTTTTTAACTTTTAGAATCCTTTGTGAGATTCGCGTGTGCACTCCAAATTGGTTCCTCTAACGCTTCTAATGAAATGTCCAGTGGCGTATATTTGAACGCATGGCACTCGACTCTTTTTGTCGGATTATTCAAAGCCCATTGAAATAGCGAGTGTTTAATTTCGAAAAAAAAATGCAAGGCAGTTAAAATCCGGTCGTTCAAACGCGTAACCGGGTACTCGTATCTCAAGTTGAGGTCGGCTTAATCATTTTTAACGAGTACGGTCCACTTTAGCGGTGCTCGAACGGTGATAGGTTTCCGGCTAGTGCCGCTGGCTGCATGGTCGTTTGTTCTTCCGTGGTAGTACTCCCAATCGATCGGAATGACATATTTGTCGTCTGCCAGACGATTCGAGTTCAAGCATTTAAACGAGTATTCGAAACAGAATGTTAGATCGATATGTATCTGTTTCCAAGGAACAATTTAAAATAACGTCATTAATATGAGAATTCATTAGTACAAAGAAGGCATGCATGTGAGAAGCATATAATTTATACGGGATACTTGGGAGCCAATATTGATTTGCATAATAGATGCCAGACTGCGTGAAATTTATTCCATAAATCATGGGAAACTTCACTCATTAGAACATCGCAAAAGTGGTAAAAGGTATAGAAAATTAAAAGCGCTAATGAGAAGCCGCATAAACTGCTCTATTTATGTATGTATTATTCAAAGAGGCTCATACATGTGAGGCAAATGTGACTCGATATTAACATGATGCTAGAATTTGTATGTGCATATTTTCGGAGATATGATAGATGACCAAGTAGGTTACCAACTCCTTCAAGAGAAAAATTGCTTTTGATTCAGTTTATTCTCGTTGTTTAGTATATTAGAGTGAGAGCGAGAGGCGGAACAGCCCAGACAGAAAAATATATATGTAACATATATGTTTAATATACAGCGCCGAAAAGTTCTATATGTAGCATATAATTTGCACACATCGAAAGAAATGTTTGATTGTGACAACTATGTTTCCAATTTTCTGTACACAAAGTCTCCAAAATTAATTGTCCGTAAACGTATAAGTAAGCGTAACCATTCGAATTGTCGGTATTACCATTCGAATTGTCGGTATTATCATTCGAATCGTCGGTATTACCATTCGAGTCGTCGGTATTATCATTCGAATCGTCGGTATTACCATTCGAGTCGTCGGTATTATCATTCGAATCGTCGGTATTACCATTCGAATTGTTGGTATTACCATTTGAGTTGTAAGATAAATAGAATAATCGATTGGTTGTGTCAACTCATTTCTTGGTTATGGCAACTAATCTTTTTTTTCCGTGCAGTCCAATAGATGATACTTAAGACTTTTAACTTTTTACACTCTTTTCAATACTTTTCAAATACTTTTTTTTATTTCAGCGGGGTATTATTCAGTATGACTTATTCCAATACCTTTTTAATTTAAAAAAAATACTGTTTTCATTCAGTTTTCATTCAGTAAAAATATATGCAAAATAGATAAAATATTCTTACGGATATGAAGATTAGGAATTATGATCACTCGGTATGACAGTTGACAAACAAACAAATGACAGGTGATGAGCAGTGACTACGAAGTCAATCTTGACGTGACTTTACAAGCGAACAGACGTGTGACATTTCACGATCATAAACATTATAAATAATTATAATCAATAATATCCGTCCCAAAAGCAAATATACGCTTTATTCAATCGCTCGGTCGTAACAATATACAAATGGAATATATTTATATTTAGTGCCAAAAAGATCTCTATGTCGAATATATTGTACATATACTTTTATTTCCATGTGGGAGTGTGACGGCTTGTACTGACGCTTGGAGAACTAAACTGATTAGTTGAACGCTACACCATGAGTCGCTAATGTATATGACGCGGTATGGTCAAAAGTTGTGTCGTTCTTGGATTACTGTTTCTCGAAACATGTATGTATGCCAGTGACATAATCAAAGTTTCGCCCGTTCATAAGACCGAGTTAGAGAGATGAGAAAATACGTCGAGCCACAGTGAATACGCGCTAACAAATTTAAATATCTCGCTCCCTTTTCTCAACCAACACAATTTCCGTAAATTTCTCGGGCTAAAACTTTGTCAATTTAATTCGCGAAGAATGTCGAACGATTTGCTAAAGTCGGGCCTCGCTGGTCGCTGCAGAGCAGCAGTACAAGGAAGCGGGAAAAAGACGGTGAGGGATTGGACGACAGGAATGGCAGAATCGAGAAATAAAGTTTTTTATTTCATAATAGCGATTAATTGCGAAGCAGTGTACAGGATGCTGCTGGGATAAGCACGAGAATCAAGTCTGCTGAAGGTATAGTAGAGGCGTTGTTGATAGGATGGGATTTTCGATCCGTTGCCGTAAGTTCGATTCATTTGTGAAATAATGGCTTGGCTATGTGCTCTGAGCTCTGTACTCTCACCCTGCCTGTCGATTTATTCGTGCTCGTGAATTATTCGATCACCGAACTGGTACACGCTTCCGGTACTCCATTTTTTTATGTTCGTTTGATCAATAATACATTTTGATATGTAACCGTGAAATATGCATTTCCATTCCTGTCCATACGGTTGCAGTACGACCAGATTGTACCGACAGATTCAGCTAGGATATATATTTTTGTATTTTTTATATAAATATATACCTATATATATATAGATCTATATATACCCACTAGGATTTTATTGTGGCTCGCGCGCTGCGCGCGCTAGTAATCTCCCCCAAAAAAAGTGCCCCCCCCCAAGGATGACCCCCAACCTTGCGGGACCTGTGTTTTTGGAAAAGGACTTAGAAAAATACGGTCTTGGGGTCTCACAGACCCTCCCGAAATTTTCTAAGTCCCTCGATTCTTGATTCTTATTTTTGTAATATAGAGGGATATATAGAGTGGCAGGGTAGAGGAGGGTCTTAGGAGGGTCCATTGAGGGACTTAGAATAATTCAGCTCAAACCAGTGTAAGAAGGGGGGGGGGGTTCTGAGGGGTTGAGTGACGGGGTTTCTGACGGGTTTCTCATTCAAAATTTGAAAAATTTTCACAATTCCGAATTTGGAGGAGACTGCGAGCCCGCGCAGCGCGCAAAAGCCACAATAAAATCCTAATATATATATATATGAGACATTCCATACCAAATCAACCAGGCTGTGGCGCTCGACCTTGTGGATATGCTTCATAATTTTTTATATGATTCTTCTAACTCAATATAACATTCATGATTTTTTGCAAAATTTTCAAACCAAATTTGCGTATGCGATAAATTTTGTTAAAAAATTTCTGGGCCCGTAATTTAAAAATCTGAAAAAATTCTCAAAAATCTGGTATCAAAAATGAAAATTTTTGGCACTAATTTGGTGATGTCCAGGAGTTTTCTTCCTCCTGCTTGTATATTAAAAAAAAAATTTATTTTATTTTTTTATCTACCAGATGAACTTCGACAACGATCGGCGGTCCAAAGATAAAAAAAAAAAACACATTTTTCCAGGCAAAAAAATGAATAATTAGGTGCCATCGCAAATTCACAAGAAGAATTTGAAAACGTTAAATAAGTTTTTTTTTTTTTGAGATCGTCCGTTAAAATTACAGTCATCTTAAGCAAAAAAACAAATCCACCAATTTTCGTCAAACCTTGAGAGATTGTGCTATTCCTACATATCGACTGTATTACAACGTGTATTTAAATTTTCCGAATATTTCCGGTGAAAGTACACAACATCGCCGCCAATTGGAAACTAACATGTAGCAGCACGACATCTGGTGGATTTTTCAAATACTTTATCCCAATCGTCATAACCTATTATTTTATTTAAAAAAAAAACAATTTATCATTAATATAAATCGATATTCATAAGTAGATAAACATTTTTTGTAATGATATCCGTTTAAATAATTAAAACTCTTACAAATGAAGAGTGCAAAGTCTTGACCGACTGGGATAACGCGACCATTTTTGCTTCGTGTTGATTCCCCCTATTATTATGTGTACTTTCTCCTAATTCTAACCTTTAACCTGAAAGTTTCTTTCAAAGTTTGCGGAAAAATTAACTAATTTTTTATTGTAATCAATTAAAAGGATCGCTTAATTCTTAAATTCTTTTTGTGATAATGCATGTAATGATCGATTTTTTACAGGACTATTGTTTCTTTTCTCTTTTCACTCTCTAGATCGAAAATTATTGTCGCACTTCACCCGGTAGTGAAAAAAAAAAGAAAATATTGAAAAAATTCGAATTCAAGGGATGAAAAATCCTGGACAACAGGAAATTGCCAAAAAAATTCACGTTTTATGTCGGATTTTTGAGAATTTTTTCAGATTTTTAAATTACGGCCCTCAAAGTGTTTGAAAAAAAATATAGCGTACTCAAATTCGGTTTAATAATTTTGAAAAAAATCATGACTGTCATTTTAAGTCAGAAGAATCATATAAAAAATTATGAAATAATTCCGCGAGGTCGAGGATCACGGCCTGGTCGATTTGGTATGGAATGCCCCATATATATATGTATGTATGCTTGTTCCCTACAGCCCGATATTTCTACAACAAGCGGACTTTCAAATTTATACGTCTGGCTCATAAAGTATCGAATATGACCGACAGCTTATGCTTCAGCATCGATTTCTCGAATCAAGCCTGATGGTATAAAAAAATTTGATGCAATTACTGGGTACTACAGCTATGCGACGAATCATTACACGTGACGATTTTTGTACGTGTCCTAGTTTTCTGCAACGAAGTTTCACCGAATCCCGTAATTAAAATTCTATTTTATATATCGAGAGACCCTGGAATATGTGCAAGGGCTGTGAGCATTTGTATGTGCAAAGGCAGCTACGAATTCACGTACGATTTTTACGTGTGTGAATAGACCTCTCCATTGCTCTTCGAACAGGGCTCAGGACTTGGCTGTGCTCGCGTTCGCGAGTCAGCAGTCACTGGTTCGTAATTAAAACTTGGCCTGTTTTTCACTTGGCGTATTACTAGAAATTGGATCTGCTCGTCATTACGAACCGTTCTACTGGGAAACCAATAAGAACATTTCCAATGAATCAAAGTTTACGCGTACCGTGAAACGCTTTTATTGGCATAATATTTAATGAGCATTAAAAGAAGGTGTGAATGTAATCGCAACTCGTAATCCTTCTATCTCATTTATCATTGGTATAAAGCAAGGATCGATAGATTCAAATCATTTTCGATTTTTATTCGATTTCATTCCTAACTTCGGAAGAAGTTAGTGATTTTCTGTGAGTTGTCCTAATTCCCGTGGGATTTGTAATTTTATTTTATTTCAATTCCAATTCCTGTGGAATTAGGCCATGCCGAAAGAATTGTGCTTGAGTACAATTAATCAATTTTTATAAATTTCTGCCTTACCGGTTATCCCAAGAAATTATGAAGAAGTTTAAAAACGTTTGAATGCATCTGCCATAGAGCAAACTAATATTAGTTTATTTGATGTTATTCATCAGCAGGTAAACAAGTGAGATATCTGTCAATGAATATTACCTCCCATGACTTCATTCAATAATTAGAATGTATTTCCATTCAATTCCTAATTCCGTTTAGAATTCATATTTTATTATAATCTAATAATTCTTAATTCCTTTTACAGTTACGATTGATTTTTATTCAAATCTTAATTTCAGAAGAAATTCGCATAAAAATTTTAAGATATTACCAATTTTATCGTAGTTAGGAATTAAATCTATATTATTTACAGGATACTCTCGAGGAAATAGGACAGGCCAACGCGGCTGCGCAAGAATCGGCAGGCCTAATACGCTATGACCTATGGCCGGCAGTGCATCTCAACCAAGCTAAAATCCCTCTCCGGTCTTTCCTGCTGGCCCGAGAGCTTGGTCCGCGCGCAGCGAGACTGAGAACCGTCGGTTTGACGCACAAGCACATTTGGCTGTTCTATTTCCACGTGAACCTCCTGTATACCCCGTGCAGAAATCTAGTCGGGCGCCGGTGAAAAAGTATAGGGCCTTTTTAGGCTTTGTCAGATCTTCCACGATAGGCATTCCACACTAGGTCCATGTTACAACCCTTAAAGGTTTCCCCAATATCACTCTAGGCTCAAATCGGACCATAGATATCGGGCCCCAGTAAGGAAGCCTCAATGGGCCCCGTTTACATTTTGTCAGATATTCAACATGATAAACTAGCGCCTTACTATAACCCGTGAGCAGTTTCCTAAAAATCAGACACCAATCTAAATTAGGGTACCCCAAAAAAAAATTAGATTCTTTTATTAAACTTGCAAAAGCGAATTTCTGGACCTCCATACGACCTTTTCATATAGAATCCACTTGCATATTTTTCGAAGTATCGTTTTCTGGATATATATCGCTAAAACTAGATGTCGATTGAGCGACCTCTAAGGATAATTTGGTAGTACTTATCTTCTGAACAATCTAGTTGTGGTCAACACCTTGTATTTAAGCGTTGGGGATCATAAAGAAATACAATATTGAGTCAACGACAAAAAAAATTGCAACGAAATGTGATATTAAACGGTGATGCGACAAGCGAGACCAGACGAGAAAATGACAGATCGAGTTTCAAACTGGGACGCCCAGACTGATTTCTACAAATTAAATTAACAAATACATGAGATTTTAAGCTTCAATATAGAACACACAGATTGTTAAAAATGATTATATTGCATACTGTAGCTGTAACGTCGTATAATCCTCGAGATATGAGCTTCTCGATTGATCTCGCTTGTCAGTGCAAGATTTTTCGAGTCGAGAAAATGCGTGAACATTCTCTCAGTCGATCGATACGAGAATCATATATAAATGGCCTTTACATGCGAGATTTACGAGCGCATCACTAATTCTCAATTAAATAAATTTTTTAATATGTCTAAGTTTTATTTTGGAACTAATATTTCTTTCGCTATCATAGCTCAACGTGCCTACCAGACTCAATCCGTTAAGTATCATTTTTCGGACCACTAGTTAGTTTATTATTAATTTATACATGATTGAAAACATACCATTTTTTCTCTCACATCTTCCGTAAATCGCTATGAATTTCATATTGAACGTTGCAAAAAAATCGAGATGTGGAAGGAAAATCTTTCGTATATATTCTGAATATACAGATTATTCTAAGATCAATAAATATGATTTATAATTATTATTATTAAAAAAAATTTGTATGTTAAACGTGTTGAAAATATCATAACATTTTTAGCAGTGAATGCACTAGTAGTACATAACTCACTTTAAGAATTTTCCCATTTTCAACTGCTTGTGATTGTGCCCAACTATCGTTAAACCGTTTTTAACCTGTACTTTTCGTATGTGAGAAGCCTATAATTTCAGATTGCTATCATTAGAATCTTCATTCGTGTCAAGAAAACACTGGAAAATAGGAAAAGTAGTATCATTACCATTTCACCAGTTCTGGCCATCAATGCACCGGTTTTAGCCACAGTAATGTACCGATTGTGGCCATTCTTAAAAATTGAATACCTTAATATACATTGCGCTTGAAACATTTTTAAGGCGTATTTAATCATTCAAAACCGTATTCTTACGAAAACAACCAATTCTTTTACACAAAAATGTATTTCTTTAAAGCCAGATGCCATCTGTAGACCTAACTTTACGTTTTGGACATTTGTTTCCTTCGTTTTGTACTTTTTAGTAGCAGCTTTTTTTGTCAGAAATAGTCATACACTATATTAATGTTTTACTCTTTACACTTTTATTTTTCTTAGTACCAGAACTTTTTCCACAAGTAGATTTTGGCATTGCATAATGATGGGAATCTCCAGGATAAAAGGTGTTCCAATATTGTATATTTTTTTACTATACATTCCTTTGGCTATATTTTTCTCAGCGAGTTTTTTTTGGTACTTCCTTATGAATATATACATTGATTGTGTAATAATTAACGAAAAATGAATGCTTATATTATCATGCCCACATCCGGAGCAATATGCTTATTCCATGTATTAACTGTGGTCATCGTTGTTTTTATAAACGTACAGCTTTATTTCAGACTTTTAGTACATCAAAATTTCCAGTGTTAGTTAAATTAGCTAACTATATAACCCGAAAATGTTACTAGAGCTTTCAAAATCTTGTCGAATTACGCATACGGAGAGAAATATGTATGTCGTTGTAGCAAAACTTCATTTGCTACGCCTTTACCTGCTATCGTAGCAATTCAAAATGCCGCTGTAACAAAAATTATGTACCGATAGCAAATAAATGCTATGCTATGGCGACAAAACATGTAAGATTTTAAATAGTTTGCTGATCTAGCATCGGAATTGCTGACATAACAAACTATATGCTATCGTTGCATGTTTGATTTGCTAACGGAACAAAAAAAGGTTTGTAATGTTAGCAACTCATTCATTTGCTATGGATACACGGTGGTTATTTTTTTATTTTGACGCAAAATTTGCTGTCCATAGCTAGCGATGTAAATGTAGAGCTATAAACAAAGCTACTAGTGCCAGGGACTTTAAGTAAATTGCTGCACGGAAAGAAAAAAGTAGTTGTAAAATCTAATTTATCGGTCCCGACAACCAATCGAAATAGTTAGAATAGCGCCAACCACTCAGTTGGTTGAAGAAACTATAAGCTCATTGATAGAGTATCGATACTAACAATGACCAACTGAGATCATAACCTCACACACACTGGTTGGTTGGCGTAACGAATCATTTGGATTGGATAGCAGCCGTGATAGTTGAAGGAACCAAGTTGTTGGTCATACGTCCTATTTTTGCCACCAAACCAAGAAAATTGAGACTACGATTCCGATTTAGTTTCAGTGACTAACACGCGGCACAGCATATGCTGGAATTGGTAGCCAAAACTACTTTTATTTCACTCAGTGCGTCAAACGTCGTTTACACACCTCGTGAAATAAAATTTCGTACGATACTCATGCGAAAAACGTTTTCTTAACTCGTGTGATTGCAACACTCGCCTTAGGCTCGTGCTGCAAATTCATACTCGTTAGAAAAAGTTTTTTCACACTCGTATCGTAATGTACTATTATACCACTTTGCTTTGCTTGCGTGTGTGAAATAGGCACTTCTCGCACTAGTGGCATAAAATTGTATACGATACTCATGCGAGAAACTTATTCTGATCTCGTGTGTTTACAACACTCGCCTTCGGCTCGTGCTGCACTCTCCTCGCAAAAAAGTTTCATTGCACTAGTATCGTAATGTACTATTTTCTTTCCGTGTGGGGTAATGGTGGAAATAGGAAAGCAAGTCAGAATTTAATGGTTCTCCATCTATCCCCCGTTATCGTCTGCTTCCAGTACTATTATGCCATTTAGATTTTCTAAATCAGCAAGATCTCGATAGCACAGTCGGTAGCGATTGCGATGTTAGGAAGTTAGGTCGACAGGTCATGGGTTCGAATCTCGGTATAGGTAGGAAAAATTTACTTCGACAGAAACCGTTTCCCCCCCATCCACGACTACTGACAATGTCTCAATACATAATCCTCGAGACGAAAAATATATATTTTTATTTTTATTTTTAATTTCACAATTATATTTATTAATTAGCTTGCTTTGTTACATCAAGTTTGCAAAATTTAATTAATTTAGACAATCTTACACGTTTTACAAGTTAACGAAAGAATTTACCGTGCGCTAGTTAAGAAATATAAAATATTCCCTTGACTACACCTGACGATAGTATCGTTAACGCAAGCCTGTTTTCGGGTCTAATCTTGCGAAAAATAACCCAGGATTAGGCTAAAGATTCTACTTTTGCAGAGGTGAAAACTAGGATAAGTTGTGTATTTATGCTGATATACTTTTCTAACTTACATTATTATAAATTGTACTTACGTGATATTTACCGTGTAATTGATATTCTTATGCGACGTGGATGTGGGCTCTTCTTCTGGTCTGGTATTCAGATGACAATTCCGTTGAAGTCTTGGATATTTGAAAATCGCGGGATGACGAAATCAAATACGAGAGATATTTCATTTGCAGCTTGATGGTTATTTATTCAAGAAAAATTATAGCGCAAAACGTAAATCAATATTCGACCGATATCCACCGAAATGTCGCGGCGTACTTAAAATGTTAAACGCTGGTTTAATAAATTGGTGTCGATTTTCAATAAAATGATGTAGAAAAAGTTTCTGACTTCAAAATCCACGAGTCGCGTTACAATCGGAAAATTCACACAAGTTTTATCAAAGATCGTTCAAAGCATGAAAACTGCTTGTATGACAATGGGTCAAGAAGTAACAATACTTTTGACCGTAATAAAGACCGGGTGGTACGTGGAAGATGAGGCGGAGCAGCAGGAGCCCCCGCTGTAGGAGCAGGCCGAGATCCTACTGTCCGGTGCTTTTATACTACTGTGTACCCCTTCTCCTAACTTATTTCTAGAGTCTACTTTTAATGAGACTACCCCCCCCCCCGCGGGTCATTCGGAAGTTTGGGAGGGCGACATATGATTCTTCAATATCGATACACCTCGAAGGTGTTACGGACAGTCTAGCAGCTGCTTCACCTATACATGTCCCCTAGCAAGATGGTACTTGCTTCCCATTGTTCCTCGTGTCCTCTGGTCGGCTGAGATTAGGGGAGGGAGTCAGGTCAAAATAATTAAATTTGTAAATTCAATATCATCCAAATTCTCTTGCATATAAAAATGATCAATGAACTATATTGTTGGTTCTCGATGAAACGATTTTTTACTGCCATCTGATTTGCGTATGCCTTTCCATATTATCTTAAGCAAAGGTCTTAGGTTTTCCACTCTACGCGTGATTCAGACCAAACTGCTAGGCATATTGGGCTAGTTGATGTCTCATTTTCTTCTTCATAAAAAGATATACCGGCTAAATGGAGCAAAATATTTTTTTTTCATTCTCAAAGCAAAGTTAATAACTGATTTAGAAAATAGCATAAAATTTATTTTGTAATAATTATGTCACTTGAAAAATATTACCTTTTATTAACTTTTTTTCCATTTAGCCGGTGTATCTTTTCATGAAGAAGAAAATGAGACGTCAACCAGCCCAATCTGCCTAGCAGTTTGGTCTGAATCACGCGCAGAATAGGTTTAAAACCAAGTTTCGGCAAATGGCATGTAAAGCTTACCACTCAAATAAAAATGTTTATGCTGTTTTCATCTTTGGGGCACCTTAGTACCTTTAATGAACAAAATAAAAATATTATTTGCAAGTCACATTACATAATATTATTAATAATGTTAATAATAAATTTTTTTTTACAAATAAATAAGTAAATGAATGCATAATTTGAAAAAAAAACCTGTAAATAATATTGGGATGGTCACTTTTATTGACAACATCACTGAAAATTTATCCAGTGTTGACACATTCACAAATGTGCTGCACAAACATTAAATCATCACTTCATAAGAAATTATACATATCTGATCACTGCTGGTGATTGTTGATTCTGTTTTAAACACTATTGATTGAAAAAAAACCGTAAATGGCCAACGGAACCAAACTAATAACATAATATGAACGAAAAATAAAAACGTCGATTCCAGGTTATGCGTCTCGCATGTAGCAGAAGTAGCTTCTCGGGGCAGTAACACGCTGCGCATGCGATACGCGCTAAAATATCACAGCGCATGTCCCATTATTCGCGCGAATTCGAATGTAATGTAAGTGGTACGTGTTGCATTGAAGACATCACAATGTCATCGCGTCATTTGTATCGCGTTTCGCTAATTGGTTTAAAAAATGGTAAACGAATAAAAATGTATTTACAAATACGTAATAAACTTTTTATTATATAGAAAAAAATCATTAAAAAACAGGTATATTGCAGAAATCGGCTATTTTTTCGGCTTCAGATCTAAGATTTTGCGGGTTCAGAGGTTATACTTAACTAAACGAAACTGCCGAAGAGAAAAAAATATATATATATATTTGATTTTTTTTTCAACACCCTTAATTATTTTGTGTGAACAAAAAATCGGCCATAATGTCTGCATATAACAACAATAAATAAATAAAATAATTTAAAATTCAAATATAATATTCTGGTCATTTTTACGACTTTTGAGAAAATTAAATATGAATGGTACCGTAGAAACTTAGCCATTTTTGCGAATTCCGGCTGATAACTTTACTAATAGATAGATTACATGGGAATGTATGTTTTCACAGAAAAAAAGAATAATCGATTTTTTTAAATTTTTTACCTGACTCCCCCTCTCCCCCTTAAGTCTCACATCTGATTGGCGAATTTCATATCGGATGTTCCAGTTCTATTTCGATTACAGGATAAATTACGCCCATTTGTCTCTCGCGAGGGTTATTATATATTGAACTGAAAGATCGAATAACGCAAATAATTTTAATAACTGTTGCTACATATTTCATAAAACGTCATGCTTGTGGTTAAAATATATTTTCTTAACTAATATAATTTCTTTAATTATTTTTATAAATTCCAAATTTAATGATTAAAACATTATTGCTTAATTTGTCAAGATTTCATCACTCTTTATTTGGAGGAAGAGTATTTATCGTAGTCGACTCTTCTTTATTCTCGATCGATTACGTCGGAAAAATTATCAATGGAGAAAACTGAACAATAATTAATTTTAGTAATATAATAAATGAGATCACCAAAATTTTTGTGCCAAACAATTTTTTTGGAGAGTTTCAATCTCAAGCCGAAATTCTGAGAAATAAAGTTAAATCTTTATTTGATTATCAGTTTTTCGGGGGAGATATCAGTCGTTTTATTAGTCCCATTTGACGGTTGCTAATTATGGTTCTTAGGTGATTGGAGGATTTCCCAACAGAACTCATTTCTTTCCGCTGAAAAGTCGGGCGAACAGGGCAGAAGCCATATGTTAGATTTTAGGCTCTCTACTTTTGTCATCGACAACGAGAGAACTCGTCGACTGTTATATCTCCTTACTCCCCGACCACCTGGCCAGTGATTGAACTGTCCAGTGCTGGCGCGGCGATTCTCATTTAAATTCTTTCTTTCATAGTATGATAGATAGATATATCTTTATGATAAAGTTTCCGAAGCAAATTTTCTAAGTATTTTCGAAATATTTCGCGAAGTTACGTCGTGACGTAACAGCGTTGGCTTACGCGAAAAACAATAATGTACGGATTGCAGAGGTTGGGTTATGCTAGCAAACAAAGCATTTATTATAACAAACGATTTGCTACTATTACGTGTTGATTTGCTATTGAAGCAAATAATTTACAAATTAGCGACAGCAAATGCTCTTTGCATGGGTAGCAAATCAAACGGTAACAAATCACATTCGTTACGGCAACGAAAGCTTATGTTGTCCATATTTCAGCAAAAAAAATTTGCTGCAGGAGCATGGGGAATGTTGTGGCAACACAAGTTTTTCTCTCCGTGCAAAACGTTAAGAATTTGGTGAATCAGCTGATGATATTTTAATTAATAATACAGTATTTTTTGGTAATGTAGACGAACTGACGTCAATATGACAACAAATGTTTCCAAAATATATAACGTTATGAAAAATCATGATTAAACACAGGCACAGAATTACAATAGCCACGAAAAATGTATTTAAGTGTGCGGGGTGACCATAACTGGTACTTCTACCCTACATTAAATGATTTATGAAACAAACAAACAAATAAAAACTGTTCAGAAGTGATGAGAAAATTAAAACTGATGTGAAAATACACACTCCGTAATAGACTCAGATTTACAGTGGAAACCACGAAAGATATATTTATTTTCTACAATTCGAAGCGCTGCCAAGAGCAGAGTACATTACGCTCGGGATATGCGTCAAGAGTATCACGTCACTTAGGACATCTAGGTTGCCCATTAAAATTTATGAAGAACCGTTCTCGTGTCTCATTTCTCTGGCTAATTCAAACTTTTTTCCAACTTGACGATCCTGAAAAATTTAGAGTTTTCCACGACACGACCGCCCGCTATGGTGCCTCACCGGAGTGAGATGCAGCGGGTTCTCTTGCGGCTGCGGGGTAGCTTTGAAGTAAGCACTCTCTGTACTCTCTTTAGGTGAGCACCACAGACCGAGTTGGTGTTCACCTCATTTTCTTTTCCGCCACAAGAGAGAAAATAAAAAAATCTCTAGAAGAGCGTAGATGCGGATGAGCCCACCTTATTTAATTTGCGGAAACATATATGAGCACTTGGGTCCCGCGCATTCGTGAACAAACATGCGACCGGCTGCGAAGAAAACTTGAAAATTTTTGCTAAAGAAACTGGAAGGAAGCGAGGCGAGAAAAGTGCAAAAGAGCTGTAGGAGAAAAAATGGATCTCCGCGGGTTACAGTGTATACCGGAAGTCTTCACGCGGGGTCGGCACTTGAAGTTACTAGTACCTGCACTTTTCGTATTTTGCCAGAGGTTTCACCTTTGAGAGTGTTTGTGTATAGCAGGTGTATGTAACATATATTTTTACATTGCAGCGACTTTACCAGCAGTAGTGATAGAAATTATGAGCGTATATTTATATAAAATATACAGTGTCTATGTAAAGAGTACCGTATCGGTAAGTCGAAACAGTGTACGATCGATAACTCGGAAGACATTCGAGCCGAGGAACCGATACTCCTTCCGGTTGCTTGGTAGGGTCGATGTGACGCTTCTGCCACGACTTCGTATCCTCCTATATTCAATGCGCTATTCGATGTACGTACAGTATGTATGGGTATAGACGGTCGTCGAAAGTACAACGAGACCTGCCGGTGCAGGGATGGTTTCGCCAATGGTAGGATAAGACGGGGTTGAAATGGGATGAGGAGGCGGTTGAGGGAGCCACGGCACATAAACGAACCTATAAAGGGAGCGTAGCGGGAAGCCAGGAAATGTGTCACCTCCCGCGGAGATCCGCAAGGTTTGTCGTCCTGCAGGGACACTTGCGGCTTGGGCCCCCAGAACTTGCTCTATAAAACTATCGCCAACTCCCCCGTAGCGTGGCGCTACAGCGACCAGTACGTAGATGGTCGTATGGACAGAGAAAACGAGATGGTGTAGTGAAAGAGAGAGAACGCAAGATTGCGCACGTCGAGAATGAGAGAGAATGGAAGAGGAGAGTTGTATGGAAGTACCTACATAGCAGCCGGAGCTCTAGAGTACGCTGAGCTGCTCTGGCTGCGGTCGGACTCTCCGGTCACCACTGGCTCTGATGCCCTCCCTGCCTCGCTTCCACCCGACACTGCCGCCTCCATTCCCGAGTATGCTAACCCGTTTAAAAACATTACGGAAGTTCGACGAGCGTACGCGGACTTCCGGGGAAACCGACTCCTCTCGCTTATTCGAGCCTGTCAGCCAGTAGAACCAGGACTGCACCGCTCTGCAGCCTCTATACATATAGGCAAATCGAGTGTTTCTCGCCGCATCCGAGGCATATGCATCCGCCCGAAACCGTTTTCGCGTTTCTCTAATGCAATCAACCGCAGGAATATTCTTTCTTTTTTCCCTCTCTCTCTCTCTCTCTCCTCTATCTTTTTATTCTGTTCGTTCACGAGACGCGTGGAGTAATTGAATAATAATGTTACGTACATCTGATTGGGCGTGGCAATTATGACGAGGATTATTATCGGAACGTAAAAGTTGATAAATGGACTGGTAAACTGGGGGTTTATCGACTTTCGAGTTAATAAGATAATCATTTCACTACGTGATGGTCAAATTGTGGTTAGATACAGGTGTTATGGAAAAAAGCCTTTTGAATTTTCCTCGGGATTTCATACATCAATTTGGTAATAAAATTATAGCAATCAATTGAATAAAGTTTGGATTAGTTTGTTTGTGGAACCCGCGTAGAAAAAAAGAACCTTGTGAAGAATCTTTTAAAGAATCTTAAAAAAGTATTGAATGAATCTTTGAAAGAATCTTTAAAGGAATCTTGAAAAGAATCACGTACAGGATCCGGAGCAAGATTCTTTCCAGGATTCTTTTCAAGATTCTTTCTATCCGAAAGCGTTCTGTCAATCTATCAAAGAATCTCCGAAAGAATCTTGGAAAGCGTCTTTAAGAGAATCGTGAAAAGATTCCGTCCTTTAAACAGAAAAATCATTGAAAGAATCTTAATGAAAATTTTCAGAGGAATCGAGCGAAATCTGTTGTTGCTTTCCCTTGGTGTCGAGACAGTACATTTCGATACGTCAACGAAGGGAAAACCCCTCGTGTATAGTAGAACTCAGGACAGCTTTGCCGTCTTATATACGTTCAGGATTCAAGTCACTTGCGAGAAACGCTTCGACCGCTCGCCATCTAGCGGAGTATTGTCCACCAATGTTTCGTATGATGTCACTAGGTGGCGAACGGACGGAGTGTTTCTCGCAAGTGGTTTGAAGCCTCAGCGTATACATAAGACTGGAAAGCTTTTCTGAGTTCGACTATACACGAGGGGTTTACCCTTCGTTGACGTACCGAAATATACTGTCTCGACACCAAGGGAAAGAAACAACAGCTTTTGCTCGATTCGTCTGAAGAATTTCATTAAAATTCTTTCAACGATTTTTCTGTTTAATAGACGGAATCTTTTCACGATTCTCTTAAAGACGCTTTTCAATATTCTTTGTAAGATTCTCAGAATGCTTTCGGATAGAAAGAATCTTGAAAAGAATCCTGGAAAGAATCTTGCTCCGGATCCTATACGTGATTCTTTTCAAGATTCCTTTAAAGATTCTTTCAAAGATTATTTCAAGACTTTTTTTAAGATTCTTTAAAAGATTCTTTTTTTCTACGCGAGAAATTACAGATTTTTTGTTGCTAACTCGAATTACTCATTTGGTCGTACGTCGAAATTTCGATTCGTAATATTTGATAATACTTTACACGATGGCAACACTATTTTCATAATATAATGTTGAATGCTATCTAATCGAAATATGCACCCTATTCTGTAATAAACTGAAAGAAAATGTATAAAGAATCAGAATGTAGAATGTAGTATGTAGAATTATTCATTTTGTCACAGCATTCTTTTTTATTGTAATCTCCATAATAATAAATTTTTTATTATGTTGGGTCCGTTTTTCGTTCATTCGCGACATATTTAATTTATATTGGGCAAGGATTTTTGCTGCATATGTTGGTAACATATTTTGTATGAATGTTTAAAAAATATTTTATTTGGAAAGTATTATCCAAAAATACCTGTGGCCGTCTTCAAATATTCTTATTACATATTGTTATTATCAAGTTTTTGGATTTTTCTGTGTACAGTCGGAAAATTTGATTGCCTGAGGGATGAAAGCTGTATGGAAAAACCTGGCGAATTTCTCCGGCGAGGACAAAGTGATACACTTTCACTTCCTACTGCGAAGTTGACTACCACTGCTACAAGCCCTTTTATGCCGGGGAAATTGAACCCTTGTCGGTTGATTTCCCACAACGACGTCTTACTTCGTTCGGTGCTGTATCCCGAGTTGTCCAATTTCGATACTATCGTCGATTAAATTTATGTATTCGAACGAGAAAGATCTTTTGATCAGTCGGTCGTTCAACGGAGACATCCGCTTTGCCCAAGACATAAATGACGCACATAAAGTGAACGACTCAATTAATGACTGTGGCTCAATTACTTTCCGTCTCGCATATTATCTAACACAAGAGATGCTATTCATGCCAGAAATTCTGTATCTTGCGATCGTAGAAACGGCGAAACAAAAGTTTACACGACCGTGGAAGTTCAGAAGTTTATCTGTGAACCTGGCATTAATTTGCCAACGCTGACTATTTTGTTCCCTGTTTGGTCAAGAAGTGACGGCTTGGAGGTCAGTTCATTTTTGTTTTTAAAAGTGTTCCAAGTAATAAATATATTTTCTACTCAAAACTACTCTATTGGTAACAAAAACTGTAATCCAATTTTCTTTGCCACGTTTGATTTTCTGGATGAAAGGATTTTTCAAGAATTCTGCAGGGCGACGTTCACGTCTGTTATGTAAAAAACCACCCGTCACAGAGAAATTTGAGATCGCAACACTAGTTCTGTCTCTCTCGCATTTATACACGTTTCACTTTTAGGGCGATTTGAAGCAGTGGTGTGGGTCAAAAGTAAGATATGACAAAACGATAGAACACAAATCGGGCCATTAAAATGATTGCGTATATTTGCAATTATTATCTTAAAATGATAAAAAAAATATAAAAAACAAAACATGATTTACTTAATAAATAGTCCAAGATTTCTAACGCTTTTTAGATTTTTGTGCTTGGTCATGTTGTTAACAATTTTTTTTTCCAAAGTTCCCAATGGGCACACTTGTCACAATGATGGCCTAAAGACATCTTTTGGACATCACATGTTACAATGATGTCCTAAAGACGTCTATAGGACATAATTGCAACATGTGTGCCCATTGGGTTATGACATGCAGTGCTTAGGTGGTCCGTAATTCGGTCATTCATCTTACAGAGCGTTATCAGAGCAGAACAAATGTGGCTCACATTCTCCGCAGTTATTGTTTAACGGGTTATCGTCACGGCATCCAAATGACCATAGTACTACACGACACTATTGATTGTCGTGTAGTTCTATGGTCAAAACCCCTTATTAGGGGTTTTCAGTAGAAAAATGCTTGCTTAGAACTAAAAAAAAGTTGCATAAAAATATCACCCAGAAACCTTGGTAAGCACAACCGAGTTGTTCGCTAACATAACCAAGGATTTGGTAAGACAACCAAGTATTTAGTACGTCTAACCAATATAAGTTGGTTCCGTCTACTGTTTTTTTTTTTTGTAAAATTATTAACCAAGACCTTGGTGAGGTCAATCAAGGCTTTTTCTCGGTGTATTCTTTCGCGGGCGCCGCACCAGTACTATCTAACGTTAGTAGTATAACATTAGTACAGTACCTGCGATTCGACAAACTTCCACCGCCAGGATATTGAAGACACCATTGTATTAACATCTATGTGATCAGACTGATTCAAACCATTGAAACACAGCATTACTCAGAGCACTAAACACCCCCTTTTTCCGGCGTCTCTGGACTAGAGTACCAAGAAGCCTGTCGAATGCGAAGGGATATGGTTGGTGTCCGTCTAGCTAAATATTTTAATGCGACTACATTGTTAACCACGCCAAATATTACTAATCTGCTGGTTTGTATGGGGATTTTACCACTGTTAAGCCTGATCAAATTTTTCTGCATTTAACTTCATCGTCTTCGTATACTAAATATTCTTTAGTTATTTATTGTCTTCTCAGAGAGTTTTCATGAAACCATTTTTTTTTCTCGAGATTGTTATGTCAAAACACTCCAAATAGTCTAAAACACTGAAAAAGTGGTTTCGAAAAATAGGGTGGAAGTATGTATGGATGTGTGATAAAATGCCTGAAATTCATTTTAACACAACTCGTGAATTACTCGACCGACTTAGCTCAGATTTGAATTCCATGTAGAGTACGGTGGGGATCTTTACTCGGTATTAATGTTACGAAAATCGCTCGACGCATTCCGCTTTTATGAGATTCTAAAACTTTGAAAAATTTTCGTCAACGCTCTAACTCGACCAAATTTTTATCTATCGGGCTGAAACTTCGTATGAAAACTGAACAAAATGCAGCGTCCTTTGGTATTAAATTGGAGCAAAATCAGTAGCGTGGTCGGATTTTATGGAGTTTTAAAATGTTTAAAAAATGTACCGTGACGGCCCTACATTGCATATAAGAAGACGATTCGAATGAGAGAAATAAATAGGTGACATTAGCGCAGTGGTTAGCGTTCTTACTTAGTACCTGAATAATTCGGGTTCGATTCCCGGTGGTCACCATATATTTTCTCTCTTCGATACTTCGTCAGTCCATCCGCAATGCCAATATCTATAATTCCCCAAACTCTCCGCCTGGTCATTACAGTACGTTCTTGGTTAGCACAAAAAACATTGCACATTTCCTCCTCAATTATTTTTCGCTTTTTACAAAGCTACCTCTATGAGGAAGTATGTTTATCGATTTTGGCTTCGTCATTGAGATCGCTTTGTTAAAAGTGAAAAATAATGAGGACGCAATGTTCTTCTTTGTATCCTTCTTTCAAATCAATAAATAAATATCATGGCTGAATATTATTTCAATTTACTTACAAAAATTGGATTCGCTATACCATGTCTTAGAAAAGTTATACGGAGAGTAAAAATTGGTTGACCCAACCATTCGCGTGGTTAAATACGCTCCAACCTACTAAATTGGTTAGGAGAACCAACTATTGGGTGCCACAACCAATCCATTGGATGTCACACCCAATCGGTTGTTTGTGGCGCCCGGTTCGTTGGTTGTGACACCCAATGGTTGGTTTTCCCAACCAATTTTGTTGGTTGCAGCGTATTTAACCACGCGAATGGTTAGGGCAACCAATTATTTCTATCCACGTGGGGGGATAACGTCAATTTTTGTAATTTCAAAATGCCATAACGTCCGAACCACTATATCAATTTCGCATAAATTCAATTCAATTCGCATAAATTCAATTCCAAAGGTCGAATCACTTTGTTCAATTTTCATACAAGTTTTCAGCCCGACAGCTAAAAATTAGTTCGAATTAGAGCGTTGACGGACATTTTTTAAAATCTTAAAAAACTCATAAAAATAAAATGCGTCGATTAATTTTTATAAAATTAATATAAAGTAAAGATTCATCAGAATTCTATTTAACATTTAAATTTGAGCTGATTCGGTTGAGTAGTTCACGATACGAGTTATGGTAGAATGAATTTTAGGCACTTTATCATACACACACATACATACATGCGAACAATTTTTCTAAACCACTTTTGTCGATGTTTTGGACCATTTTGAGTGTTCTGACATGAAAATCTCGAAAAAGATAATTTTCATGAAAATAAAGATTCCGCTACGGGGAAGCACAAGGTTGCAAAGTAGAATCTTGCACATTGCTTGCTAATTTTTATTCGCTTTTTACAAAGCTTCGTCTATGAGGAAGCCAGAATCAATTAACATACTTCCTCATATTTATTTATATAAATATTCCCACCACTACTCCAGTAGTAATAGTTCATAAATTGTAAAACACATATGGTAACCCGTCGCAAATGGAAAAAAAGGTTCAAACGCTTGAGGTGACTTCCCTCACAGCTCAAAATAAATGATACTATCTATTCACAGTTATTCGACATCGCGATGATACGGTTTGGGCACTGCTGATCAAAGCTAGATTGAACGATATGTTCCATCGTTGTTAAAAAAGAGAACAGCCTGTTGAAAATTCTACGGAATAATTCGGAAAATTAGAAATCACATATAGTTTCAGCTGAGTTCAGAAACGGAAATAACGCTTTAAAAAAATAGTGAGTAAACACCATTTACAGGAAAACCGGCACGCTGTTTGAGAAACTTTTGTCTGGAAAAGTGCTACTAAACATGTTTTCATATCCACAAGTAGAAGCTTTTTTATTGCAGGTGTGTTTATCAATATATAAAAAAAATGTATACATTCTAACACCGCCAACTTTTCTTCAAAACAATAGCAATAACCGATTCTATTTTCTTCATTCTTATTTATCGCTGACTTATAGTATTCCGAGATCTGTAGTTAGTGATATGATTATCGGCACCAATGATTTTCACTAACTTTTCTCCACGTTACCAAGATTTAAATAAAATCCGCCCCCTCTATTACTCACAGCGAATTACATGAACAGTCTCTATCATACCTCATCGTTGACTTAAAACGCCTACTCTCTATCGATTTTAACCCACCCTTGGATACCTTGGGTCAGCTTTTGGCCCTAAGGAATGGGTAAAAAGACGAATAGCAAAAAGAAAGAATGATAGAATGTTGAACTCAAGTAAAAAGTACATATAGGAAAGGGGCTTGCGCTGGCGGCATACGTGACATGGAGACTGTAGCAGTTGTCCGTGCATTTTCATCGTTAGACATTTGAGAGATGTTAGCCTGACATCTTGGCTGATACTATTAGTCCCTCGTCCGTTCGTACATTTTTAAGGGATGCCGGAGGGACCGTAGAAGCAGAAGCAGCAGCAGCAGTAGCAGTAGCAGTGCGCCTATTCTATGCTATCCGGCGGCAATGTTAAAGTCTCCGCTCTCTCTTTCTCTTTCCATCTCTCTCTGTATTCGTAGAAAGGTAACTCCTGAGGCTACCGCGTGACCCAAACCGAGGATTCTGCTGTACTTTGAGGAGCCCAGTCGGTGTTCTCCAAGGAGGACTCAAGCGGGCTCGGCCCCCGAGGCGTCACACGACCTCGCTCTAGAATAAACGAACAGTCCTCCCCTCTTATACTCCCGTTATTAACGTTGCGGTTACACTGAATTTATTCAAGTTACGGGCAACTTGGACAGATACATGCCAAAGTTAAGCCACTCGGTTGGTACATAGATATATACGTTGAGCACGATACAGCGGCCTGGTGGAAGTTGCATCGGAGCTTTTGCCAAGCGTGTTATCCGACTATTCGGCAACGCCACGTTGCTCCCGTTACATGTATAATATACGAGAATAATATAAAACGCCAGAGGAAACGACATGGGTGTGATGCGCGTCAAGATAAGGCCAGTCTAGAGAACTCGAAAAGCAAGGGATGTGAAGGAGGGAAATATACTGGCAGAGAGTATAAAATAGATGCTACGTATGTATGAGACACGCGAGTCCAGTCGCTACATAGTAGTTGTGGTTGGTTGTATATGGCGGTAGCTACAAGTAAGCATATAGTGTAGCCATCGAGTACGGTGGGTGAGAGCAGTGGGCAGTGAGCAGTCACGTATAACGCCCGTTGAAATGATCGGGAGAGTCCGCATTGACTAGAGGGATCGGAAGTTGGAGAAGGAATAGTGCATGAGGAAGCCTGAGCACGTAGGGTCAGTTTGCCAGGCAGGACATCCTGCACCATGAAGAATCTCCGGGAAATCTTGTGTGTGTCCAGCGCGATGTCCGAGAGATGCTGCTTGAAAACGCTTCGGCTCTCCCTCTATCTCTCTCTTTCTCTCTCACTGTTCAACTCTTTCGGCGCTTATCCTTTTTTCCTCGTCTGCCTCCGTACCACCTTCGCCACGAGCTCACATGACCCTACAGTCACCGTCTGAATACTGATCGGTATCTCGGACATACAAGGTTGCGAATCGCGAACACGAGATAGACAGAGAACGGTGCCGATCCGTGTCCCTTTGTAAAATCAGTAGCGACTCTTTCAGCCATTTTCGATGGTCGAGGCTCTCGGCTTTCCACCAGTTACTCGTTCCACTTCGACTCGTCGCACCCTTAAATTTTACGGTAGATCAAAGTACACGACCTCTTTCGAAATACGGCAAAGCCTTTTTTTCATCCGAGTCTGTCGGCACGCACACTGTAAGTCTGAGTGTGTTAGCAAGTGCGTAGTCGCCAAACCCTCCTAATGAGCTGACATTTTACACGATGTAAGTGTGTTACGATTTCATAAAAATAGTTCGTGGAAATAATAACAATAATATTTTACCAGCCCTCTCGACTGCCTTGAGGTGATTGGACCCGTTATCTCTATTGAAAATCGCCTTATAATATCGGGTTGAGATAAATGTTATAGTTCTGGAATTACAGCACCGAATTGGTAAGATCGTAACCGATTTATATATACTATATGGATGTTCAGCGGAAATGTTCGGCACTAATTTCTTTCTTTCTTCGTGGAGCATTGAAAATTCTTTTTTTTTACTTACATTTCTTGTAAGAATCAAAGCCTCTTGACACTATTCTCTTCGCAGTGGAGAAGGAAAATAAGATGCTGATGTAGTCTTAGTTTTTCTCGCTAAGTTTTTTTCCAATTGTTGAAGGCATTGTAGATGCCAAATCCAAATTTCTTCTGTAGATTTTTAAAGAAGTCCATCCTTGGTTTTTTGTCAGTATAATAACGAATTGATAATTGATATCTAAACATTGCCATTGAACACCCATATATTATGTAATTACAGGAATTTTTCACAATTAAAAATCATTGTATTGTAACGGAACGCCTTACCCCCAGCGAGAAGCCTGAAAATAACGTTCCTCACAACCGTTGAGCCTTAGACCGCACGGCTCGAGCCGATACACCGCGCCTTTAAAACTCGCGAATTCAAACTACTCAACGATCGGACGGATGGCAGTTGCCAGCCTCTCTGATAGTGGAGCGAACAGTATAAAAGCTAGCCTCTCGTTACGATCGTCTTCCATTAGACACCCAACTATCATACGTAACGGACCCTTAGTATTAACCTTAGTATGGGACCTGGGACCCACCGGATGGTGTTGTTGCACTGCGCTTTAGCCCACTCGGCCATTCAGATCATATGATTATACAATTTTTTTGTCTATTTGAATATCGGTAATATGAAATATAAAGTGAAATTAATACAATATAGTCAAAACTTTATAGATTTATATGATTGCGTCTGAAGTGGTAAAATTAAAAATACATTCAGTTATTTTTCACGGCAATCGGTTATATCGATAAGGGTACATTGTATCGTTTTTGCAATCTATAAACATTTTCTACGAAATTGCTTGTTTCATTGATTACGCCAATTAGTTTATTATTATTTGAGCAGATGAACATCTGACTGACCTGTGGGTCAGTACTAGGATAGGTGACTACTTGGCTGACTCTGACGGTCAGTAGTTGGATCCACTGAGGTGACCACTGAGATGACTCTAAAAGTTAATACCTACACTGAGAGAAAACTTGAAATTCTGACAATCTCGCGCGGTGTTTGGCAAATATTACTTTGGCTCAAAGAAATAGAGGTTGACACAAGTACCCATTCGTCGAAGCAATACAATGCATTTTTTTGAGAGGACTACCCCATGTAATTGAACGTCAATATAATAATGTTTTGGCTGAACATTGATGCTATTGAGCAAATGGCAGTGCAGTTGACTTAACCCCGTGAGGAGTTAAGGCAACAATTTTTCGGTACTTAATACGCGTGTCACGAGTGGTTGAGACAACCCCGTGTGTCATTCTAATCAGGAAAATGATTGTTATGAAGCAACTATATTGGAATGGTTACAAGAACTGTTTTATGCTTTTGAAAGAATCTCGGTGTAAATGGCTTCTACGAAATACAAGGTTGACTCAACCTTACGTCCGTTTGAGTGGAAGCCGTTTCTGAAAATACGAGTACTTATTTTTACACGGAAAAAAAAGATTAGTTTCCATAACCAAGAAATGAGTTGACACAGCCAATCGATTATTCTATTTCCCTAGCAACTCAAATGGTAATACCAACGATTCGAATGGTAATACCGACGATTCGAATGATAATACCGACGATCCGAATGGTAGTCCCAACTATTCCAGTGGTAGTCCCAACGATTGGATTAGTTAACCTAACTAATCCAATCGAGAACTAATCGTGAATAGTTGAGGTTACTATTCGATATGGTTGAGGCAACTAATTTTTTAGACATTGTGTACAGCAAATCGAAAACGTAGTTGCCACAACCAAACATTTCTTTCTGTGTACAGTCATTCCGGTGGTCACATATTCAACTACTCACAGCCAGAGACAGCCAGGTATTGGCCCACCCTAGTACTGACCCTCAGGTCAGTCAGACTGTCATCCCCCCAAATATTAACGAACTAATTCGCGCAAACAACGAAACAAGCAACTTCATCATATTACCGATATTTAAATAGACAAAAAAAATTGTAGAATCATATTATCTGAATGGCCGAGTGAGCTAAAGCGCAGCGCAACAACACCATCCGGAGAGTTCCAGGTTCGATTCCCGTCAATGTAAAAAAAATTAAATATGTTTTTTCAGCGATAAATATGTACCATCATGAAGAGGAAGTCGTAATATCTAATAAACATGCAGGAATACTCGATTGAATAAACACAAATTAATATTTAAAAAGTAATTTTATGTATTATTTTAGATTTGCTGATACATATAATCAATGTAATTGAAATGTGAGTGTAGTTGAACCAACCGTGTCAATAGTTCCAATCAATCGATTAGAGATTGATGCAACAGTTCGCATGGTCTGGGCGAAAACAATGTTAGAGTTACAATAAATGCACTGTGGTGGTCTCAACCACATGAAATATTTGAATCGAAGAAAGTCCGACAACCATTTTATGAGTTTGACTCAACCTCCTCGTTCCATCCGCCGTATATAACCTCTCGGAGAGGTTGAGTCAACCTCTATTTCGTTGTGCCCAACATTTTTTTCTCTCAGTGTAGATAGGTGATCGCCTATGAATCTACGACCGCATCATGAGAACAGGAATGTTACATCTTTTCGCCAAAAGGCTGATCCAGAACACCATACCGGTAATTTGCCTCTAGAAAAAAATGCACCCAGCAGTAGACATGATTGGGCTGATGTGTTTTCGATACTTGAGCCAACATCGATCCCCAATAATTTGCCACGTGTCGCCCCAGTACACATCAAGTACCGCCACGACTCTTGGCAATCAGTAGAAAGTGTCATTTGACACAATATATTTTTCGGATACAGACCCAATACTGTTTGCCAGTACCAAAACAGAATTATTTGCCGGAATAGGATATGTATACGGTTCAATATCCGGCCAATGTCGATGCCAAATTTTAGACCCGTGTTATCATCCCAATACTAGTCTTGTAAAGATTTTGATTGGGGCGAGCGTTGGCACCGTACAGATAGGTTAGTGCTAGTTAAGTACTGGCATGAATTCTGGGCCACAATACGGGCGTGTGGGCAGCTCTGACAGAGTACTGGCAATTTCTACATGGGGGAGAGAAGAGTCTGGTAATCATTACTCGATTTAGTATAGTAAACTCGGTTTATTAAGCCCTTCTGGCATCTATTTCTATATTTTCCTATAGTGTACCGTGTTTTACGGTGTGCTAACGCCGTATAAGAATCGTTACTATGTTTCGATTTTCAAATCGTATTATAAATTATCCAAAGTTTGTAAGGATATATGCAAAAGTGTGTAGACGAGATCTCAAAGCTTGCCATTGGTCGCGACTTCCAACAGACAGTGATTACGATTCGCAATATCTGAAGAAATTTATCTCCCAATATATTAATAGAATAGAATGCGAATATTTCACATATAAAAAATAACAAATTCTGATATCCTCAACGTTGTAACTATTAAGACCGTGCGGCTGGGAATCAGTCCCCAACCACAGGCTATAGTTCTAAACAATCTATTAGCTATACACGAAAGATGTGCGGTGACCGCTAGACGTTTGGCGGCGGCTGAGTTTGTTTACATCGTCAACAGCGTCAGACGCCCATTGTTCTCGGTAGTGTAGTACACATAACAACGAATTGTAAAAACGAAAAAGCAAGCGCACGTCTTTTTTAAAGATATATTGTATCCGGAATATTATCTATGTATTCTTCTATACTATAAGAAAAACGTGACATGTCGTCGTGGTTGTAAATCGGTGCGTATCTGCACTATTTGCAACGTGACATAACCTGCTTTTTAGTGACTTTCGAAATCAGGACGAAAAGTAGTGATGAGCTTTTTATGTGATCTTAAATTGGTGAAAAATAAATTATTGAAATGAATAAATATTTAATAATTAACCAAAACAACGTGTATTTTTTTTATGCTACATTTTTGTAACCTATCCCTAAAGATATATAAAAGTAGATTTAGAAAAAAATAAAACCAACGATGGACTTCTTTAAAAATTTACCTTTATATATCTTTACTTTTTATTAATTTAAATATCATTTTAACTGTACGAATTTCCGTAACGGCTTAGCAATCTTCAGTATGCTGCGTTTAACCAGCCATGTAATGTTGGTAAGTGATTCGTGAACACACCTGTCATCGTATGCCATACCGTATATTAGACATGAAAAATTCACGTTTACTGTGCTATACGGCAATCATCGCCAAACTGGTCGAATAAACCGAATGTACTATGCTGCATGGGAACCATCACCACACTTTTTGAATAGTGGTTAATAGAAAATTCTCTCCGTGCGGGCGCGTTATTGCAACGTGCCCGGTATTTCCTTCTCTCCTTCATCTCACATTCATAAGAATTCCGGGATATGGTCCTCGATTACTTCGAGCTGATTATATTCCGACATAGCCTAAACGTTCTTCTGTAGACTCCGAGCCTCGCTCAGTTCCGGTAGAAAAACAAACGTAAACACGCTCTGTCACCCGTATATAATGGTTACGATGGAGGATAGATGTAATATGTTTGACAATTCTCCCAATCTAAGTCGTCTCTACCCTTTCTTTCCTACTTTTATCTTTTCCCTAACACTCCTAATTCTTGTTGTTGTCTGTATTATTATTATTAATTTCATTCAGAGAAAAAATACTTATATTTGAAACATATTATTGGAATGTACACTTCAATAATTCATATACCCCGTGCAGAAATTAATTCGAGCAGCCGCGATTAAATAAGGGGCCTTTTTAGGTATAAACGTGACATCCACAATAGGGAGTCCACTCTAGAACCCTACTAGGCTCAACAGAGGCGGCCACGACAAACTTCAGGGCCTAATCAGGCTTAAATGTGGAACTCTCACTAGGGTCGCCCATATTGAGCCTCTAAAGGCCCGTACTTTCAAGCGTGACTAGCCTAGTAGGGCCCCTACTATAATTAGGGCCATCTAGAAAGGGCCAAGTTGGAGCCCCAACTATATTCCTGCACGAGACGTTTTGAATTTTATGAGATGGTGGATATAATAAAAAAAGATACGGAAACATTTAGTTCTTGTCGTAATTCTATTTACAGTGTATCCTGTAATGCCTGCCTTTTTCTTGCGGTGCATTTTACAGGATCGCAATTGATCAGGGATTGGCAACAGACGTCTCTATTTCGATTGAGTTACAGTACGACGTATTCTAGAAGGAGTACTTAGCTGATTACCCTCAACGTGACATTCTACAACACCTCATATAAATATGAAAAGTCAAGATTTTTATTGCATTTAGTATATTTAATTTTCCATAAAATATGTATATTTTGGTTGGCTAAAGTGAATCTCGAAGCAGCAGAATTACGGCTACTAAGAGAAATCGTGGAACTTACAGGTAGACATATTTGCCAGACTTTGGGTAATGCAATTTTCTCGTCGAGTCTGGTATACTTAGCTGAAACGACGACGATTCACAGAAGATTTTTACTTGTAGTAGATTTTCTAAGGGTTAACTCCCAACTGTCTTCCTCCTTACCGACTACTTTCTGTGGACCTCGAAGCTGCTACAAATTACATTTCATTTCTCTTCATTTGTGATGGTAACTTCGTGAGCTTAACTTCACTACGTTGTTCCCTAGCAGGAGCGGCATCGCGATGGCTCTATATGTGTTGCTGAGCTGGCGCGTAACTTTTGAACTCTGAGCCGCGCGGCGCCGCAGAGCAGAGGATACCAAGTCGTTAGATAAGGTGAAGTAACTTATAGCAGAGGACCCGAGGAGACTCGCTGCTCGACGTCGATAAAATATTATCTTTAACAATCTCTGGCTCTCGCTACTGAAACTGTGTGCCTAGCCTCCGCTGCGAGTTTGCGACCCAGACTTCCCAATCGCGTTCGCCTACTTTCCTCATTTCCTCATCTCTGGCAAGGCACTTGATTATCGGAACAGATAAACTTTTACAATGGTTCCTCTCTGGTCTACGATTACTTCGAAAGGTGTCTTTGTCGGTCAACTCTGATTATTCTCGGAAGAAAAATGAACCGAGCGATAGAGGCCAGTGAATGCTGTGAAAAGAACTTGTTTCTAAAGTGACGCTGTAAGAAAGATAGAAATATTTTTTTAATTGCAGTGATGTGCACAAATTCAGAACAAGGGAGAACGGGGAAAAATGGCAACGGGGCACGATGAACCAAAATGTGGCATATGAAAACAAAAATTCGTACATTGACACGCGTCATCCCGCAGTCTTATTAACTTACACCAATATTTTTCAAATTAAAAAACACTAAGTTTCTCACATTTTTTACTCAATTCAGTGTGCGCGCCGGAAAAATAATAGTACTTCGACTAACAGCATGAGAGTTGTTAATTTACACAAATGTTCTTCCTATCATAACGAACCATATTGACAATGACAAAGCCCCGAATTATTGAAAAAAAAGTCATTATACCTGTTCCATCGTACCCTGCAGCCATTATGCCCCGCGTTGCCATTTTGCCCTACTCTCTCTTATTCGTTTTAAACAACGATATGGTCGAATAATATTTATACACAGAGAGTAAAATATAGGCTGTAACGTGAATTTTATCCAAAGCAGGAAAACCCAAGCTACAACCTTAAATTGTCCAATGTTACTTCTCGTCCTTATTTTTCGTTCCGAAGAACTGGACGCCAGGCGCTGTCGCGCCGGAAAAGAAGCAACATTAACAAATGACAATTGCCAGCCCAGGCTTGGTGTCAGCTGCAATACGTAGAGCGGGGGGGGGGGGGGGGGGGGGGTAAGAGCCACTGAGAGTTCGTGTTACTAATAAATAAATAATTCCAACAAAACTAAGTACGCGACTCACAACGATTTAATTTATTCAAAAGATCAATGAATTTATAGAAACAAATAAATAATAAAAATGTCCACGTAAAATATCTCTTTTTAGTGGTCACACTTTGGCCACTAAATAAATTATAACTTGTCAAATAATTGCCCGACAAACGATAAACCACTTGCACGCGCACACACTCTCTCTCTCAACTAAACAATTTACAAGGGACGCGTAAGAAATACAAAAACGCGACAAACGACTCGACCAATTAAATTATTTAACAAAAATTATCACACGTAATATGGCCTTGAAATTAAGTCCCTCACGGAAAACCAAAGGACGCTATTAACGGGACAACCAAGGGCACACATACTGACCGCACACATACTCACACCCTTAACACTATGACTTTTCCGGAACGAAGACTTAAGGGTGATTCGCGCACACGTCTGATTATACTAGAAATAATTATTCACGGAGACTCTAAATTTAACACAATAATTTTACATTTAAAATGGCTCGAAGCCGCCAGCGAAGCACTCTCACACGTAACAGAAAATTCGTTATAAAACAAAAACACACGACAAATATCTTCAACGAAATCATTCTCCACGCGGAGAGTCAAACACGACCGGCACGACCAAACTCTATTTTACAATGACAACACTCGCGATTAAATAAAAGAAACTAATACAATTTAGAGACCAGAAAAATAACAAAACAAATATGAGGAGCGCACCGGGACGAGAGACGGCAAATGAGTTACTCCTCGGACAGTTTTCCTCAACGAAGATTCCACGCACTTCCTCGTAACAAAAATTAATATTTTGCGGGACGTCCTCCTCGCTCGACGATATCCGCGAAAACGCCTTAAATGATAGCGATCACTCTCGCTCCTGGACTTTGCTCCCCATCTAACGATTTTCGAAAATGCCCTAACTGGGGTAGTCTCCAGACACTCGCCCGCAGAGACGGGTCCTGGCATCTCCCTAGGCGAATTGACAAATTAGCTTAGCTGTTATCGGTGCGCATCAAGGTTCGGTAGCTCGCTAGGCCCTCTTCGAACGCGTACGCTCGAATATTGCGCAGATATTATCCGATGCAGGTGCTGATCAACGGCGAATGTCTTCCTTATTAGGCGTCGAAAGAATGAGCAATACGTAGGTGGTGGCTGAGGTTGTACTATGGCGAGCTTTAAGCTCGCAAAGTCCTCAGATTTATTTCAGGAAGCTACCGGCTAATACGTGGTGTAAGCTTCGGGACGTGCGTGGCGATTTGTACCATTTCTTTGTCTCTTGCGTCGATCGGTTTATCTCTCGTCGTCATACATAAAAGAATAGGTAATCAAAAAACAACTAATAAATATTCTATTATGACCCTGCGAGATCGCCCTTGAGTCGAAGAGCGAGGAGGACGATATAATTTATTGTAACGAGCAATTTTGCGGCGTTATAAGGCATAATCTAAACGCTGGTGCGGTAATTGGAACATATTCTCTCATTTGGTCGATTTTTCTCATACTCATGAACATCCGATAGATTGTGGATATATGCGATTGCTATCGTATATTTCTACAAGTGTGGGCCAAATTGCCAAAATGCCGAAATGCAGCTTAATGACCACTCAATTATAAAGATTGTTCCCATATTTTCCTGTTCCTGTAAAAACTATCATGATAAACATTATATATTTGTTAACGAAGTGCCCCTATACATGTGATGGGAGTACTAGCAACTATTAAGTGACAAATATTAATTTTTAGTTCATGTGACTATTTTTAATAGTTTCATTAACTATTCTCATGGTTTTTTTCGGTTACGCTGACTTAACAATCGAACCGCGACCGCGTCTCTTGATATAGTTAAGGGGACTAAAATGGTTACGGCGACTAGAAAATATAGTTCTATAGCTACCATTCATCATTAAAATTTATGAATTATTTTTGCTAAAAATACGAATAACGATGGTTATAATCGGCGTTATTCGCTCGTGCAGACGTAGAATGTTTTGTTTTGAAGAATAACGAACATAGCTAGTTAGATGGAGCCTCTGAAAAACGGATTAGACGTAATTTAGGTTAATCAATTAACAAATAAGTATTAAAAAGAATATTGGACAATAAAAAAAAAGCTTTGTTCATTGGGGAAAATATACAAATTTGAGCTTATATCAAATGGAGGAAATTACGAGCTTATTCTAATTAGTAATTTACTAATTGAAAAATATACATTCATCTCTAAACTAGTTTCTTTTATTTCATGGGGGCTCTGCAAGCAACAAACGAGGCTTTCCTTCCTAAATACTCTCTATTTTTTTATTTTACATTATCCATTTGGTCGATATTTGCACCTACGATTTTCCCCAACCCACACGAAATTAAACTAGAGAGTACCAGACAGATTGCAGGCGGCGAAACTCATAGTTATCGTGCGTTGCAGTTGCGGCCGACTTAAGGTGGATATAGAAATACTCGCATTTGCCGAGAACGTAGGGAAACCAGCAGAAAACCTACGTCAAGTGTACCCGGCTAGGCCGAATATCGCAGAATTCAATGTTTACAGTAAACAGCGTAGCGCGTCTTACACGTTGCGCGCTGCTGCTTCCGAAAAACATTTCGCCCGGAGCGGAAATCAAACCCAAGCCTCCAAGTCACTAGGCTAGCACACTACGTACTGAATCAGGGCGCTGGTATGGTATCTATTAAAATCGATATTTCAAAACATTGTCTAAAATCAAATTTCCAAATACATTTATTTTGTATTTTTCAAATGATTCTTGACCCCATTCTGAGTGAGATATTACGATCAGTTCTCATCTTCCAGAAACTTTCTCTCTGTATCAAAGTTAAAGAAAAAACTCTACTAAACGTGTCTTTTTTTTGTATACGTAATAAGTCGAATGATGCGAAACTCAGAAATACACATAACCTCGCCCGACTTAACACGACACGACCCCATCGACTAGAATATTCCTCGAGTGACGGCATTCAAGAAGTTCATCTTCTCTTCTATCTCTCGTGAAGCCACTACCCCTGAAGTACTCTAGTAGCAGTCACTTTATGACCGTTAAGTGGTCTGCCGAGGTCGCTTTGAATTCGTGACAGTATGTGTATGTAGCGAGGCGTGCTACTCTGGTCCAGCCCAGTGTGTTCATAGCGGGAGCATATAAAGCAGGTGAAAAGTCTTGGCGTGGAAAAGCCCACCAGCCTGCGTAGCTATCTGTTGATATTAAAGACACGAGCGCCTCACCTCGTGGACTCTGCTCCAAGAGAGTTGCTCCCTGGAGTAACGTAAAAGAGGAATTATACAAACGGAAAGGTTGACGGCCCGTACATGCTGCACTCAGGGGTTAGAACAACGACCGACGTGCCTGTTGTATGGTATCGACTCTGGCAGTATCTTACATTTTATTCAACAATTTTACGAAACAAAACCTACGTAGTAATAGCTAAATTGAAATTCATGTACTTTTCACAACTATTTTTTTCCGCAAGCGTCCATAGAAACTTTATGTTAATTTGATGCCACGTTTTTTTTACGATTTCTAGTTTTAGACTTCCTGTTTAACTAAAAAAATTTCTACTTTCGTTGCAAAACGGAAAATTGCAAAGAATTTATTGTAAAATTGACAAAGAGTTTCTGGGGACAATTGTGGATAATATTTTTTTGCTAATAGTATGTAAATTTCGATTTCCATTTTACTAAATTAATCGTGTCCGAAGCTCGAGTTTTGCCTATTTACAAAAAAGAAGCACTTGTTTTATTGTGTGCCTGGGAATCCTAACGCAACCGCCCAATTATTGTTTATGGAAAGCTTGTAAAGTAGTTTACGCAAGCACAGATCGCTATATATGTAACTTACGCAGTGTTAAGGATTTATTTTGATACAACGGCTCGTGAACAATAAATGCCGGATAGTAGCGCAGTAAAATTCCGGCTAGTCTTCCATCGTCTTTTTAGCAGAGAGCCTTTAATCTTATTTTACTTTTTCTTTCATCATTAATTTGTAACGCCATAATAGCATAGAGAAGTGATGGTGAAGAATATCAAAGTGCGTCAGGAAATTACCAAATTCGTAAGAGATAAATTGTGTCTCCGGAAAATGAAGAAGATAATTCCAAATCTCTCACTGCCACGTCTTAGCAAAAACATTTCGTAACCAATCTTGAATTTATTAGTTTATCAAATTGTTTTTATTTTTTTAGTAATAGAGATTATTAATTATGATACAATATTAAAAATACATGTTTTTTATATTGTAGGAAGCTACGTCTCTGGACCCTTCTGAGGCCCTATTACCTTCCGGAGCGCCTCTTTGGATCCTAGTAGAATTTTGACAATAGGCAGTATGGAAAATTGGATTTGTAGCGTGGGCGCATAGATGTTTATTGTCTCATACGGGACTTGCGAGGTTGCCCAGTCAACGCCAAATGATAAGAATGAGATGATTTGTTTAGAGGTTAGTCGTCGAATTAATCTCGCTTCCATGTTAAATTTCCGGTCGGTCGAATCTGTATGCTTGTCGCTTTATTAATTATGAAAGTTACGTTCTTATACATGAACGGTATAGCGAAAGTTATGCGCAGGTCTAATGCTACGCTCGGAAATATACTAGAAACGTTAAGAATTTGATTATAATAGAACCAAATCATTTCTTACATTTGGAAAAAACTTTTACGAAGACCGAAATGGTTCGTCTGATTGATTGTCGAGAAAATGTAAAAACAAAACTGATCTGATTGTGCGGAAGAATGTAAGCAAGCGATCGTGCGTCTTGGACATCTTTATCTGCATGGAGGGTAGTCGGACTTGGCCGATACTCGGCCCAAGCTCGATGCCGAGATTGCCAACATTGGCATATACAACTGTCCGGCCATCGGGCCGAGTCTTGGATGATAAGTGTGGCTCGATATTGGCAGCCAATAGTTGTCCTATATTGAAGTACGAGAAACGGCCGAGCATCACATACGACAATCTAAAAATAAAAGAATAATTTTCTTTTTCTTTTTTTTATGTTGCATTTCCCCCCGTATGCAGGCATTACGCCTATTACAGAGTCGGCCCGGGTCAGTAGCCAGGCCCCCATGCGGCCGCATCGCCATAGCATTTCTGCTATGGGCATAGGAAAACTGCGGAAAACCTATGCCGTCACAGATCATGTATACAGCTGTATACATGTGACCCTCACAGGTACCCGTGAAGAAAAATATTAGGGTTGTCTTAAGATAACTTAGGGCCCTATCGAGCTTTAATGTGGACACCATAAAAGGGAGTTCCATATCACTCCCAATTAGGGACCTACTAAGGAAACTGTAGGGTTTCATGCCGATATTTAATAGGGCTATATTAGAGCAATTAATTAAGTGCCCAGTCAGGCTTAATCATGCCACCAAGTAAATAAATCAATAATAATTTCGCCACGTAAGGGCCTCATAAGGCAATTCGAGGTTGCTACGGCGAAGTTTAATAAGGGCTTGATAGGGTAATCACTCAAGGGCCCAGTCAGGCTTAATCATGGGATCAAATAAACAAATCAATAATAATTTTGCTAGATAAGGGTCTCCTTAGGCAATTCTAGGTTAAGCTCTCGAAGTTTAATGAGGGCTTGATAGGGTAATCACTTAAGGGCCCAGTTAGCCGTAATCTTGGCACCAAGTAAACAAATCAATAATAATTTTGCCACCTAAGGGTCTCATAAGGCAATTCTAGGTTTCCATGGCAAAGTTCAATAAGGGCTTGGTAGGGTAATTTCTTAAGGGCCCAGTAAGACTTCATCATGATACCAAGTAAACTAATTAATCATAATTTCGCCAAATAAGGTCCTCATAAGGCCATGGTGAAGTTTAATAAGGCCTTGATAAGTTAATTAATTAAAGGCCCAGTCAGGCTTAACCATGGCATAAAGTAAACAAATCAATAATAAATTTGCCAGATGAGGATCTTATATGGCTATCCGAGGTTGGCAAAATTGGTGATCACCTATCCAACTAATGACCGTCAAAGTCAGCCAGATGGTCACCCATTCTAATACTGGCCCTCAGGTCAGTCAGACAGTCACGCACCTAGATACACTCAGAGAAATTGTGGTAGTACAGACAACTATAAAGTGACAACTATTAATTTTCAGTCCATGCAACTATTTTCGTATTACGGTAACTAAGAAAATGCTTGTGGTAACTATTTTATAGTTATATTAACTATTTGATAGTTGTGGCAACTACAAAAAAATTGGTCGCACAAACAAAAAATGAATAGTTGTCACTTTATAGTTCCGAATACCATAATTTTCTCTGAGTGTACAAACGAACTAATTCGCGAAAACGATAAAACAAGCAATTTAGTGGAATATAATTATAGATGACAACAACGATACAATCAAAGTACCCTAACAATATACCAAAACAATGTACCCTATTCGATATAACCAATTTCTGTAAAAAAATAACTGAATGTGCTTTTATTTTTAGACATCAGACGCAGTCATGTAAATCTATCAAGTTCTGACTATATTACATTAATTTTATTTCATATTTCATATTACAGTCATTCAAATAGATAAAAAAATTGCATATTCATATGATTTGAATGGCCAAGAGAGCTAAGGCGCAGCGCAACACCATCCGGAGGGTTCTAGGTTCGATTCCCGTCAATGTCAAAAAAAAAATGTAATATGTTTTTTTCAGCGATTAATATGTACCATCGTGTAGAGAAAGACGAAAATCTAATTAAAAGTGCAGCATTACTCAACTAAATAATAACAAATATATATTTTTTAATTACATTTCTTTATTATTTTAGTAAGGACTTGATAGGGCAGCCTTAAAAGGTCCTCATTATTTAGCCTTTAAAGGGCCCGAAAAAAAAGCGTGACCATCATTTGCGAAACCCTATGAGGTTTCCACATAAGGCCCCTAAGAGAATTAGGGAATATTTCTTCACGGGTAGAAATACCTGTGTGGATCTCATGTAAGCATCTAGAGCTTCATCGCGTCTGTATTTACATCTTCGACGAAAATCGACGGCACCGAGAATCGAACCCGCGACCTACCGATGCTCAGTACTAGAGGCCAGTACCCTAACCACTAGACCATCGCACCCGTTTATAAAAGAATAATAATAAATATATATTTTTTAATTCGTAGGAACGCCGAATTCATACTTAGCACTGGCCTAAGATTATGTCACGCCATAATCGTCACGGCAATGTTGACCCGAGTATTGGTCGTTTCAGTTTTATCGGCAAAACCCACATGGGTCGCACACTACCAACCGGCAACACGCACACACTGAGAGAAAACTTGAAATCCTGACAACCTCGCGCGGTGGTTGGCTAATATTACTTTGGCTCAAAGAAATAGAGGTTGACACAAGTACCCATTCGTCGAAGCAATACAATGTATTTTTTAAAGAGAACTACGCCGTGTAATTCAACGTCAATATAACAATGTTTTGGCTGAACATTGATGCTGTTGAGCGAATGGCAGTGCAGTTGACTTAACCCCGGGAGGGGCTAGCCAGAGACAGCCATGTAGTGAGCCATCCTAGTACTGACCCTCAGGTCAGTCAGACGGTCATCCACTCAAGTACTAACGAATTAATTCGCGCAAACAACGAAACAAGCAACTTCATCGAATGATGAAGTTGCTTGTTTCGTTGATTTATGATTATAGATGGCAACCACGATACAATTTACCCTCTTAGATATAACCGAGTGCCGTGAAAAGTAACTAAATGTGCTTTTATTTTTACTACACCAAACGAAACCATAAAAACCTATAAAGTTCTGACTGTATTATACTAAGTTCATTTTATACTTCATGTTACCGATATTTAAATAGACAAAAAAAAATGTAGAATCATATGATCTTAATGGCCGAGTGAGCTAAAGCGCAGCGCATCAACATCATCCGGAGGGTTCCAGGTTCGATTCCCGTCAATAAAAAAAAAAATTAAATATGTTATTTCAGCGATTAATATGTATCATCATGAAGAGCAAGACGTAATATTTAATAAAAATGCAGGATTACTCGATTGAATAAGCACAAAATAATATTTAAAAATTAATTTTCTTTATTATGTTAGATTCGCTCGAACATATAATCAATTTAATTGAAATATGAGTGTAGTTGAACCAACCGTGTCAACAGTTCCAATCAATCGATTAGAGATTGATGCAAGAGTGTGCATGGTCTGAGAGAAAACAATGTTAGAGTTACAATAAATGCACTGTGGTTGTCTCAACCACATTAAACATTTGAATCGAAGAAAGTCCGACAACCATTTGGTGAGTTTGACCCGACCTCCTCGTTCCATTCGCCGTATATAACCTCTCGGAGAGGTTGAGTCAACCTCTATTTTGTTGTGTCCAACAATTTTTTCTCTCAGTGCAACCCTCGATCTTTCCGCGCACCTCCCCGCCAAAGAGGCACCGAATAACATGCTTAAGGATGTAGGAGCACCAGGCTTAGTATTAGATTAGGTTCTGAAAATTTTAGATTTTGTCCGTAAAGATATCATATTTTGTGTCTGTAAAATTTCAAGGTCCTTTAACGAGCATCCGGACGAGAAATTAATTCTCAAAAATAAATAATTTTACATGAGTTTCACGGCGGCCATATGGCGGAATCAGCGAACTCGTGCTTCAAGTTAAAATTTCGTACTGACCGAAATTAGATGCCGCCGAGCAAAACTGTTGTTTATATAAATTGAATATCGTAGATTTCAACGTTATTCTGCTAAGGGCATGGCAACAGCCAATTCATTAAGAATTATTGAAATAAAGTGACAGACGGCCTCAAATCTGGCCTATATGGCGTCGCCCGAGAAGTAGCGACACGCTGTGTGTCATTCTTAGTTTTATTGAAATGAACAAACTTTTTAATATGTATAATATACAATTAGAAATATGACGTAGAATTTCTTGCGAGTTTCATTGTTATTATTATAAATAATTAATATATTAGATGATTGAAATTGATTGCCAGCTCTAATCGCGATTCTTTGAGCCATCGAGTCAAGCTAGCAATTCAGAAATGGAGTATGCTTATAAACATTTTTAAATATTATTCTTGCCGAATCGCCAATTATTATTATGATTTATTGCCATAATATTAACGTATATATGAGTGCTGTCAGTGCTTTCGTTGTAGATTTTTTATTTCAGATATTGTATTGACTAGTACGTGGCGCTCCCACATCCTTAAGGGAGAATACCACTCTACACTGAAAAAAAATGTCATTGATTCAATAAATCCATCGTTTGTAGGCTGCCAAAAGAAATATTTTTGAGTTAACACTAGTTCTTATTCGTTCAATCCCTTTTAACATTGAAATAACAAAATATTATTTTGCTTATTTTAGAATTATTGTTTCGATCTCGTATGGAATTGGAGGAATTAGAATTCAAATTAAATTGATAACGCTTGTTTTTGGTAGCCCACAAACGATGGATTTATTGAATCAATGACATTTTTCTTCAGTGTAGAATTTGGAAAAATTGATTTTTTTTGGTTAAGAGGTAGTGATACACCCGTGGGTATTACATCGCCCAATGCTAAGAGGTAGTGATACACCGACAGGAATTTCTTCGCCCGATGTTAAACGCCTATAGGGCTGTCTCTGCCGCACGTGACATAACTTTTTGGTTTTCCGGTACTCCTGAATAAACGGCTTTGAGTTTCGGGAAGCCAAAAGCATAACCCAATTGTACCGTCCTTCCGTGTATTATCTCAAAATGCAAGCCCAATCTATGAAGTTATTTGAAAGAAAACAGCTTTTAAAATTTTGAAAGCGGTGGGGCAAAGTAACACTGCCTCCCGCGTAGAAAAAATAGAATCTGGCCGAGATTCTTAAGAAGATGCTCGCCGAGAATCACGGTTGCGCGCCGAACCAAGATTCTTTTAAAATTTGTCTGAGAATCTCGCTGAGATTCTAGAGAATCTCAGCGAGATACTCATAGAGATTCTTTAGTGAGAAGCTGAAAATAAAAAGAATCTAAATCAGAATCTTGCAGAGAATCTCGGCGAGAATCTTCTTAAGAATCTCGGCGAGAATCTTCTTAAGAATCTCGGCCAGATTCTTTTTTTCTACGCGGGCTCTTACTGTCACACTACTTTAGGATGATGAAAACAATATGCAGTTGGACCTATAGTGAGAAATTCTTTTTTTAAGTTTCAAATATCGAATGGCGGCCGTTGAACCGTTACGAAATGGAGAAGCCAAACGTAGACAAGGTTGGCACATCGGCTAGAAAATTATCAGCAATCGATCCTGACGACTTTGAAGTAGAAGAAGACTTTGTTTACCGAATTTTGAACTTTTTAACAGTATTCTCCGCTATATTGCGAGCTGTCGTGTGCAAAATATGCAAATCTGATGTGACATTCACCGAATCTGGTAAGTGTTCGTAAAACTTTCAACGCGTTTTTCTTGAAACCACTTTATTTTTAAACTGGGAAGCCGTATTACTGGAGTACCGTTGCATGCATGGATTTGAAATTTCGATGGTAGCTTCACAAATGACATTGTCTATCGAAGTACGTAGCCGCTTTTTTAATTTAATGTAAACTTTTTGTTTTATAAACAATTTATTGCTTATTTTTCGGCAAAAAATCGATTCATTTTTTCAAAAATACACCATTTCTACAGAATTTAATAGTATATACATAATTTTCTTTTTTGGTTTTTTGTTCCAGGTCTTATACTTTACGAGAAAACCGTCCTCCCGTGAAGGTGTTGTTAAAAAAAATGTTTTTAAAATGGCCTTTGTTGTCGTTATTTTGTATTAAAATGATAATACATTTTCTTTTTTGTGCTGCAATATGTGTTAAATAAACCCATTGAAAAGAAATCTTATTTGTTTTTTCATACTCCCAATATAAATCGTCAAAGATAGGTCTTTTTTAAAGTCAAGTTACGCCATTTCACACTACAACCGCTGTGCAACACATTTATGGGACCCCCGATAACGATCTTCTAACTTCAAAAAAATTCACTAAGAGTTTTAATGAAATTGAGGCCCCGCCTACAAATTCGCTTGGTTGAAGATAAGGGCCATGCCACTGTTAACTACGCTGAAGTACCAGTAGACCTCCCGTGCACTGTCCAAAACCCCAACGAGCGTGGTTTCAGTACTGATTCCTCAAACCGAGGTCACGCGCGTGTCCGCGCTACTAACGAAGAGATTCCTTTGAGACTCACATATCAAAGGGCCGAGTTTGAACTACCCTCGTTCCAGTACTGCCAGCTGTAGCGGCTCGCATCGAGCGATTTTAACTTTATTCTCATGTAATACTATATCGGTATGTACTCAACGGCGAAGGGGTTGCGATTTGTGTGCACGCTTTGCGTATGTAACATGCCCTTGGGACTCGTCGAACGATAATCAAAATTATCGTTGTTTAGAGAGAGCGTCATGAAACTCGTGGGCTTCTGTCGGACTCGATTATCGCGGCTGTGTCACTGAAGCTGACTCACCTCGGGCAGATTTATGCGGATAGACACAGCGCGTGAGAACACGTTACGGGGCGGGAGCGCTGTGCTTGCTGAGCTTCCATGCGAAGCACCAGCCAGAAGCAGCAAATTATAGGAGGTGGGTCGCGGGGGTCTCCTAACTTTCCGACACTTTGTCACTTCTCGTTCTCACACCACCTTCCACTTGGTTCTCGGTAGCTCTCGGTACGCGGTGGCTGAGTAACGATCCGGTAACTCTTGATGGATGAGCGGTAAATACCTACACATAACAGGCCGGATTGCCGATAGATTTTTAATGCAAATTATCCAGCCCACCCGGCTGCTTACGATATTACTTTTCAAACTGAACAAACTTCAGCCCTCTTGGCCTTAATGTAAGAAACGTTGGTATATAGTTACTGTGTACGGGTGGAGCTGACAGTTTCGAGTTTCTGATACTCTGATATTTCAGCGCATAGTCAATTTCATTCTAAGTACTAGGAGATTAGTTTATAGCTGTTTTTCGTAGTAATTACACATTTTCTCATCTCTGATAGAACGATTCATTATCAGAACTGATAATCTTCTGCAATGGGTTTTATTGTCGATTATTTCCTGATAATTGTCTTAAAACCAAGCTCAACGAAGAGGTAGATATGACCAATGCTGGAACGAAGTCTTGTTTCTAAAGTAGTGCTACATAGGCTATAATATTAATAATACAAATCAGCATTTCTTTCCGATTCATCTAATTTCCCCTTTTCATTTCCGCAGCGTGGGGAAAGTCTGCGTGAAAGGAGGTTCTCTGCACAAGGGCATAAAGAGCATGGAAAAAAATAGAGAATACGACATTGCGCATGCGCAACCTTTTTTTCTCAAACCTAACCAAAAAATGACACTTTCGCTACGCGCTAAAGACCCGAAATGGGGACTTCTTGGGCATACGTTTCAAAAATTATATTTTCGTAGACCTATAACACAATCCATATTTTACTCAATAGAAATTTTTCATAACGTATCAGTTCTGATACCTCATTCGTGTGATTGAATTAGAGAACAAAGTCTTCGTTGTACTGAATCACTTATTGTTTACAGGCTATTTGCTGTTCATTGCTGTCAGTATGTTTCAAATCGAAGCACTATAACTTTCAAACCAGATTACGCCCATAAAAATTGATTTTGAGAAATGTTAAAAATAAGAGATTTTTAACATTTCTCACTATCAGAATGAGTGGAAGTTTTGGATTGGATTTCAATACCAAAACTACATTTTACACATGGAGGACAGACACCAAATTTCATTGTGGTTTCACCTCTGTCAAAATCTATTGTAGTTTAGATCGATACGGACAGACGAAAATAAGCGGATAATTTTTTTGGTTTTTTTGAGTTTAGGACACTCGAATCATGATTTTCTACTAAAGTCTGAAACAGGTATTTTTTTTATTGCAATACTTTCTCTTTTCACGTGCTCCGTGTACGGTGAAAGCATAAAAATTGTTGTTTCAATAATCATTTGAACAGGGTTTAAAACCAAATTTTCCTGATGCTCAATGCTAGTATGACGATCCAAAAAATTAACTCCATTCGTAGTGGTACAAAATTGACACTAATATGGTGTTAATAATATTACTACATCAGTATCATCATCGTATAACACTATAACACGATTTGTTTTACACCGCTACGTGTTTTTAACAGCGTGGATATTCCTTGTCCATTCCTTTAGCTGAACAAGCCAATTTTGATTCTTATTACAATTAGAAGCCGACAAGTTCGAGTATCTGATATTGGATATTTCTGCGCATAATCAATTTGATTCGAGGTTTCCAGTCAGTAAGCTATAGTGAAATTAGTGGCTACAGTTTCGGACGAGGTATTAGAGCGAAGGAGCTATGCTGAACTCTTGGCATAATTCCCTGTGCAAGCCATTAAACGTCGAGACATACCGCAGTAGTTTCCTCGCGGGATAATAGAATGGGATGTTCGTGCAATTAACACGCGAACGGATAATAACTGGACGTATTATCTCAGATAAGCTTCTGACACGTGAGGTCGGTAATGTACCGACAAAGTCGCGAGCTCTTTCTGACTCGTCCTGTCTCAAAATGAAACGAGAGCGACCCCAAACTCTCGCTAAGTTTTCGAGATCTTCACGAGCGTGCCCGCCATGTCCTCCGGATACAACGGTTACAAAGTAGAAAGCTTATCTTATCTACCCCTCGCTCACTTGTCACCTTACACTCTCTTCCATTCTACAGCTTTATACCGAGAAAGCTCAACTTTCTTCGGTGACTACAGGATGATTCTTCACTGGAAAGATCGTCGACCTCCGCCTGCGGCACTCTCTTCAGGTTTCATCAGACGCATAAACTCGCGATAAATCAGCTGTCGCTAAATTACTTAGTTGCTTCAAGTCAAAAGCAACCTGTCATCATATTTCCGGCATTCAGACTCGTGGACATTTTCGTGCTAAAAATAATTATATATTTCTGTACCAATCTTTGAAAGTATTTTTGACAAATGTTAGCATTAACAACGTATTATGCGAGACCAGCGATGATGCTGAATCAACAATGTGTTTTGGAATTTCATACATGTTTACATTAGATCATGTAGATAATGACAATACTTCTTGACGGTCAGAGTATGAGTATTCAGAGTATTTCTATACAAGCGCGAAAAATGTGGCCGACGAAATATTCCTATAGGTGACACGACATAATATAAAAGTCAAATTTTCACACAACGAAATATCACGGACGTTTGATCACACAACAAAATATCACAATCAGAAAAAAACACAACGACAAAATATCACAATAGGAAATAATCACAATGTCAAATTATCACGCAAATCATCCACTTATATTGACTTCTTTAGGTTCGATAGGGCGTTAGTTACGTTGGCGTTTGTTTCTTTAGGGGGTTAATTAGTTTGGTAATTTCCTTATATTTGTTCTTTAGGTTCGTTAGGTTAGTCGTGGTTCTTTAGGTTAGGATATTTTGTCTGTGATATTTTATCATGCTATATAAAGTCATGGAACCATTCTATAAGGTTGTCAACTTAATTTAGTTAATCTTTGGCAACTTCTCGATGCAGTTAAGGGATCTTTCCAGTGTGAACAACAAAAAAATCGATATTTTTTTGTTTGTCTTATCCATTAGTATATACGGTCAAAAATATCCTCTCAAATTTTTAGAGCCAAATTCGAAATACTTCGTTGGCATATTTTATGAACCTGGCATCGCCGATTAGTCATAAGTACACAATTTAGGTATATGAAATTTCTACACTCGAAACTTTTAACGCGTTTTTCTCGAAACGATATTTTTCAAAACGATGGACATTCTCCAGGGAATAGTTTTCAAGCGATCGTTTTCAAATTTTAGGAGAATATTCTTCACTCTACTCTCTATCGTGCTATGGATGCTTTTTTCAATCTTCCCATTTGTTTTAAAAGAAAAACTGTCGAAAACAACGCCTAAATTCGGTACTTTTTGTTAAAACCGCCGCCATTTTGTCAATTTTGATTTTAAAAAAGCCTCCACAGCCTGATAGCCAATCGCATACTAATTAATAATCCTTTGGGGTTTTTTTTCAGATCAAATTTGCGACCCCTAGGATGTCCACCATGAGGCTATCTTTTTTATCATCATTAGTATCAACAATTAAAAAAAAAATTTAAACAATAAAAATCGTCTCATAAAAAATCATTTTCTGTCATTCATGATTACCTTAAAATGTCATAAAAATTTCAAATTGATCGGCGTATATTAACCGTCCGAAAAATAATCGTAAAAATAGGCTATTTTTCGGGCCGTCACATTGGAAAGATCCCATAAATACGGCAAAACTCGCTGTAAAACTAAACCAACTCGAGACGAGCTTAAGTCGTCCATATCGTGCAGTTCAACCAAGCATTATTATTTAGTTGCCATTGTAAGAGGCCGTTTTATTTTGTTTGAAAAAAAAATTGTGTGTGTGTGTGCAACTCCGAAAATACGAACGCCGATAACTCAAGAACCGTTTTGTATATTGAGCTCTAATTTGGCATATAAGTGTAGCAGCAGACCCTCTTCAACTGTAGCAATTTTCGACAAAATGTGTGCGAAAATGTCGATTTTATGCGGTTTTAAATTTTTTGAAAAAAGGAGATGGGCGCTCTAACTTTCGTAAAATTTAGTCTATTTTGCTAAATAGTTGTTTATAAGAGCAGGTGCACTCAATGTTGTTTGGTATTAAATTTGGCTCGAATGGGTAAAGTAGTTCAGATTTTATGGAATTCGGAATTTTTCAAAAAATGTACATTATCGTTCTATTGTAACTTTTGCAAAACTTGAGATAGCAAGCCCAAATTTTGTATGTAAATAACAACTTTGTTGTGTCATGGATAGTTTTAAATAAATCTGCAGCGAAATGAAAAAATAAAATAAAAATGAAAATAGAGTATTTTTTTTTTTTTTTTTCATTTCGCTGGAGATAAAATGTAGGATTTCACGTATACTTTTTGATAAAAATATTTTTAAATTAGCCTAGATACATTTTCAATCACTTTTTGGCAATATAAAGTCGTACCATTTTTTTCGTTGGAAAAGACCATTTTGATTTTGCTCAAAATTTGACAGAATTTCCGTTATTAAGTCCACTAACTACACCAAAAATTGCGCGATGATCAATTCATACCTTCATAATATGAACATGTGAATTGTGTATGTCACAAATAACGGAGCCGTACATTGTGAAGATATCAATTTGCCATCGTGTTAAGTTTTTTGTCATCATGCTCATTATTCCTATATTAATGTTTCCAACCGAAATTTTACTTACACGTATATGTATGACAGTATTCCCTTTTTATATAGGAATAATTAGTAAATTTTTCGTACTATTTTCAATATGATACTGGAATTAATTATGAAAGAATTTTCTATGAGTTCCCTTAAATGTATTTAAGGGAAGGAAGGGGAAATGTATTTAATATGCTTTGCAAGTTAGTGTATAAAAAATGTGAACATTTTTTAAGATGCCATCATATTATGTAATTTACTTTTGCTTCTCCCACTGTTGTGTTGAAACTGCAACACGCTAGCCAAAGTAGGTCGATAAGTCAGAGTTGTAACTTATCATATGTCAACTCGACCATAAATACAAGTATCGGGCAGCATCACGGCCATGTCTTCGATGTCCCACGAAAGACACTTTTGGGCGAAAAGTCTGCTCTTTATATGCACCTCCGTAGATCTTTTCGTTTACGAGAAACGTCGTGGTTATTCGCCATCTAGCGGCTGAAAACTCATTAAATGTTCTCTGGGTTTGTTTACCGTATAAATATGACATGTCAATGTTTCTTATGGTGTATAGTAATCACAACATTCCTTATACACTCTAGATCCACAGTTCTACTTATTTGAGCTCTCGCCAGATGGCGAATTCGTGTACCGATTCTCGTAAACGGAAGTGACTACGGAGGCGCATGTAAGCGGGGAGGTTTCATGCCGATTCGTCCTACGGTATTATACCGCAGGGACAATATATAGATTTTTTATCGCTCTCTTCGGGTCGTTATAAAATATTAACGACCCAGTGCTTTTGAAGAAAAGAAAGAATTTAAAAAAACCTCAAGCAACAAACGTATGCTGTTAGGAAAATTTTACATATGTAGTGAATGAATAAATTCGCGACGTCATCATTAACCATGTACTTATTTGCGAATCTAAAAAATCCCTACATGTTGATAATCCCAAAACAGTATAGGAAATTAATACTAATCGACGGTAATAAGTCCCATGTAAATGAAGATTACTCCAATGTTTTCAGCTTTCAACAAGATACAGATACAACGGATTACTATACTGTTAAGGAATATGTCATTGTTGTAATCAAGCAAATTTGGGACGATTACTATACGTATCGTAAGCTGTAAGTTGTTTATATGAGCTTTTACAATAGAGCCCATGTGACACCGCCGTACCATATTTTTTGCGAGTGGCAGCTATATTCGCGGATCCATTTCGCTCCGTGAGGACAATCAGTGTCAAAAACTGCAAGATAACCTGAATTCGGTGACGCACTTATTGATTCCGAGAATTGATGGGAAAAACCTAACCTTTAGATAAACGTTTACGTATCAGATTGATAGTGTGGTTTATTCTGAAGGTATTTATATCCCTTTTATGGTATTTAATACTTACTTGAGGATATAAATTCGAAATTCCTCATGTATTTAAGCTTTCCGACTACAAATGTCGCTCGGAAGTCACTGAAAAGTCAGTCGCAACTTTCGCTGTTAAATTTCAATAGGAAATATTTATCAAGAGTCGCGGTAGCGATACGACGCCAAGTTACAAAAGAAAATTATAAAAATATTCGTAGATCTGTAAATTTTTTTACATTTAACAGAAACTTTATTTATCATAGATATAAATGTACCGTCGATATCAGAAACTGAGCCTCTTACCTTACAGTTTAGCTCTCGTGCTGGGCTGATACAGTGTAGTGCGTCTGTTACGAGTTCTCATCCTCGGTGAGGTTTATTCACATAATAAAATCAGTGCTTTCGTGACTCGTTTAGTGCAGTATCGTATATCCCCGTATAGCCTTGGATTATAGTATATAGATTATATATTATATTATATAGAATATAGTTCTCGCCCCTCGAAACCCAGAGATGAACTTTGGTCAGTCGTCTTCATTGAATAAATTATTTAATATATTATTATGATTAAAGATCTCGTGCTGCCAAGGATACGTGCAACTACCGTTGAGTTCGTGACACGCGCGTGTTGCTATGCTACGCGCTGTTACCGTTCACATTTTCGATGCGTCTCACTGGCTCTTGTACATTTATTATTTGCTCCCGAATTTTAGGAAAAACGTGGAAGCTCTCGTTATTAAAGCTCTGATCAAGAACACGCGATTTACTGGGCCATTGCTTCGATCCTCCCTACCACAACCAAGCAGCCTGAGCGGGCGTGCATTTCCGCAACCGTTTACTCCCGTGAGTGCATCCTGTTGCGTTTGTCAATTTTACGCGATCCCAAAAATTGACTAAGCCCTCGTTTTTTTTGGTTCTCGTTCGTCAGCTTCCCGCCACGCGTTCGATTTTATTGGCGTTGAGGACGTTCAGCTCGACTCCCAGGACATACTGGTTCGTTAATACCGGTGGAACAAAAATTAACTGGCGCCCACCGGGTTTGCGGATGCGCAAGCAATAAGGGTGGACGACCAGAGGTGACATTGTCGTTCCCGTGTAGAAAATGATTGGGGATACCCTCAAATATCATGGGGCCTCATCGGGCTTCAATGTGAGTGCCATAATAGGGATTTCCATAACACTACCAATTAGGGCCTACCAAGGAAATTCTAGGCTCCCGTGGCGAAATTTAATGAGGCTTTGATAGGGGAATAAATTCAGGACCCAATCAGGCTTTATCAGGATTCCGGATTTGAATGAAACATTGGGGCCAATCAGGCTTATTCGTGGTAACTCGAATAGGGTCAACCATATTGCGCCACATTGTGTCCGCCTCACTCCCGAATTTGCCGAAGTTTCTCGAGAACCAGTACTTGGATGGGCAACCGCCCGGCTGGCAAATTTCTATAGTAAGTTCCTCAAGGGTCAGTAATAGGATGGGTAACCAACCCACTGTGCACTTATGTTGAATATTTCGGTTCGCAATCATATAAATGAATGTAGTCTCGATGTGTGTTCGTTTTTTATGTACTTCAAATAGACAATAAAAATATAAAAATGTTAAGATGTTAATGGCCGAGTGAGCTAACGCACCCACCAGTCATCCAATTTACATGTGTTTTTGTTCACCAATTAATATGTACAATGCCCGTCATCGATGCCTGGTTTACCCCTTCCGTTGTCATTCTGAGATGAGTAGTCAGGTTTCCAATCTAGCTCGAAAGTACAACGATTGTTACTTCGTGGCGCTGCGAGCACACGAAACGATGGATTTGGACCGAATGTCACGTGGGAACTGTCAAAGTTATGAACTGTCAATTTGTTCAAACATATGTTTGTGGTGATAGTATAGTGTATAATAATGTGCATCGTGATTTGCACCGTAGCAAAAGATTCATTACTTATACAATTCTTTCGCAGATTTCACAAGTGAGAAAAATCGTTTATGGAATTTTGTTGTGATCGATTTTCGCATAGTGCGACATCGGAAATCGATAATTTTGCCTGAAAAATAATTCCACGCAATAACAGTTGACATTATTCCGCAGAACTTTATTAATATGAAATGAATTATATTAGCATCCGGTATTTCATTATTATATTTCTCAGCATTATCGTTGTCGATGGGTTTATCTATATTTACTTTAATAAACTGAACAATAATCCATTTGATTGAACTTAATACACTTAATTGAATAGCAGCTTTGAATTTTTACTTTCGCTGGAAGTTGTTTGTTGTCGATTTGACAATAAACAATTGCTGCGAAAGGGCGAATAATTTTTTTTTAACCAAAAACCATCATCGGATGAACATGCACCGGTAACAATCGGTAGTTTCAAACATAGACCGGTGGTCGAGTGGAAAGTCTGCGGCTTGATATCCAGAGGGTTTGAGGTTCAAAACCAAATAATTCTGTTTTTATTATTATTTTTTTTTTCTCTCTCTCTCGAAGAATTTGGAACCAAGGTCAGAGCAACGTGGGAGCAAAGGGAATGTAAGGTGAGAACAATGTGAGAGCAAGGGAGGAGGAAGGTGAGCACAATGTGAGAGTAAGGGAAACGTAAGGTGAGAATAATGTGAGAGCAAGGGAGGAGGAAGGTGAGAACAAGGCGAGAGCAACGTGAGAGCAAGGGAGGAGGAAGGTGAGAACAAGGCGAGAGCAACGTGAGAGCAAAGGGAATGTAAGGTGAGAACAACGTGAGAGCAAGGGAGGAGGAAGGTGAGAACATGGTAAGAGTAAATTTAAAGCACAGTAAAAGCTCGAAACGGATTAGTCTAAGAATTGTCGACCACCGTCATACTTTTCTTTTCACGAACAATATTTGATCATGAAAATGTATAAAATTGCAGAGTTCACTCCAAAACTTTATGTAAATGTTACCTCGTAAGATGAAACGAAATGTTGAAGTAAGAAGAGGATTTGATCGCCATTGACTTCCTGTAGTTTCTTTATTTTTTTTAATATTCCATTACGGTGTTTTTGTGTATGAAGCAGCCGTCCTTTATTCTCCCTTTCGCAGGATTTTGTTTGTAGACGATTTCACAACAAATAGATGCTTCGAAAGGGAGAATATTTTTTTTTTTTTACCAAAAACAATCATCGAATAAACATGCACAGGTAACAATCAGTAGTTCCGAACGTAGACCGGTGACCGAATGGAAAGTCCACGGCCTGAGTCATAGAATTTAAACCACTCGTACGGTGTGTGTCAAATTCGTACCTGGCCTATGCGTCGTGTCAATTCGTGAGTGAATGAGATTTAAACTGGGTATCACGAATTATGCGAAAGCCAACGCGCCAAAGAAAGTTTTCGAAGAATTAAACATCGTATAAAATTTGAACAGCTCGACTTATAAGGTAAACGACCATTTTCAAAATGTTATCTGCCGGCTCAACAGAAGTGAGCTATGTCTGCAGCCATTGTCTTGTCACTATCGGTAAGATCTCACTATTTGAAAAATGTAGTTTTTTGTGTCTTCGAAATAGTTTTACGGGGAAAAGTTGATTCAAAGAGTATTATTTAGAATCGAAGAATACGTTAGCATGTGCAAAAAGAACAAATAATGAAGGTAAGCGACTCAATTACTGACCGTGGTTTAATTACATTTAATTAATTAGACCACATTAATAAATTTTTACAGATTTTTATGATACCGAGAAGTGTTTGTGATTTCCTCTTCTTTTCGAAAACTTATGCAAAGCGAGCGTGAAGCGACAGAACTATCTTAAGATACTTCTTCATCTTGCGAAGTAACGCTTACATAAAGTTTCAGAGTGAAATTCGTAATTCTATGAATTGAAAAAAAAATTGTTTGTGAAAAGGAAAGTATGACAATAGTCGACATCCTAAAACCAATTCGATTCGAGCTCACTGTGCTCTCAATTTGCTATCATCTTATTCTCACCTCGCTCCCCCCTTACTCTCACATTGTGCTCACCTTCCGCCTCCCTTGCTCTCACATTGTTCTCACCTTACGTTCCCCTTACTCTCACATTGTGCTCACCTTCCTCCTCCCTTGCTCTCACATTGTTCTCACCTTACGGTTCCCTTACTCTCACAGTGTGCTCACCTTCCTCCTCCCTTGCTCTTACATTGTTCTCACCTTACGTTTCCCTTACTCTCACATTGTGCTCACCTTCCTCCTCCCTTGCAATTACATCGTTCTCACCTTACGTTCCCTTTACTCTCACGTTGCTCTGACCTTAGTTACAAATTGCTCGAACTTTGCTCTAACCTGGCTCTAGTGATGCCGTCAAGACTCGAGAATTCTCGATTTTTCGAGACAAGACAAGAAATTTCTTGTCTCGAGCCCAAGAATTCTTGTCTCGAATTGAAATTGTCTTGTCTCGACTCGTCGAGACAAGACAAGACATAGATCTCGAGACTCGAGATTTCTCGACGAGAAATCTTGTGTCTCGAGATTTTTCGAGATTCTCGAAATTTTTCGAGATTTCTCGAAATTTTTCAAGATTCTCGAAATTTTTCGAGATTTCTCGAAATTTTTCAAGATTCTCGAAATTTTTCGAGATTTCTCGAAATTTTTCAAGATTCTCGAAATTTTTCGAGATTTCTCGAGATTCTCGAGATTTCTCGAGATTTCTCGAGATTTTTCGAGATTTTTCGAGATTCTCGTGATTCCTCGAGATTTCATGACATTTCTCAAGATTTCTTACGATTTTTCGAGATTGTTTGTAAATAGCGTCTTTTTTAAATTATAAAATAAAAAATCAGAAACAATTCTGAAAAAATGTATACGTAGTCAGAAAAATAAACAGATTTGCTTCATAACAAAAAAATTAGGTTGCCGAGTCATTTGGTGCACTATTATTTATTAAAATAATTTATTAATAACATTTCTCAATTATTATTGCACCAACGAAAATTGTTCACAGATTGTTTATTTTGACCGAGGACAAGCGTCGCGGTTTTCTCGGCCACTGTCGACTAGCGTAGAAGAGACAGTTGGCTTTTTTTACACCGAAAGACATTTAGCTGTAAGCTACTTTGTGATACGGAGCGGATGTTTACTGTAATAAAATATAGGAGCGGATTAATCGTTTTCATTTATTTTTATTTTTTCGTCAATGATTCGCAGCATTTACAAAGAATCGTTTATTAATATTTTGTCTTCGAAATATTGATTTACATCGATCGTACCTTTTTAAACGGCGTACGTGTGTGTCTGTTGTGTGTGTGTGTATGTTTGTCATTTGTCCCTGTAGATGTTTTTTTTACTGCGAGGATCGTTACTTCCCGTCGCAAATGCAGTCACACGCGCGTTCTTTCCGGCGCAAAGAGGTAAATCGTTTATTCTATTTTGTTTACTCTGCCATTTCGAACTGACGACCTCTCGGAGGACATTAAACGTCGATCTGAATGACACATTTCTGGCACAGCCTCCGTGTATATTTATTTATATATATTATTACTAAAAAAAAATTATGAGACAAATGACGTTTTTTAACTGTCAAACTGCGTAAAAAGTAATTGGCAGTGTCGAGAAATTCGGAAAAAGAGAAGGAATCTCGATATTTAACAAGAAATATCGAGATTTAACAAGAAATATCGAGATTTCTCGAAAAATATCGAGATTTCTCGAAAAACTCGAGATTTCTCGAAAAACTCGAGATTTCTCGAAAAACTCGAGATTTCTCGAAAAAATCGAGATTTCTCGAAAAACTCGAGATTTCTCGAAAAACTCGAGATTTCTCGAAAAATTCGAGACAAGACGAGAAATATCGAGACAAGACTCTTGTCTCGAAAAATTTTTGAGTAAAATTCGAGACAAGAAGTCTTGTCTCGAATTTTTTTCGAGACAAGACTTATTTCTCGTCTTGTCTCGTCTTGTGGCATCACTACCTGGCTCTAACCTTACGTTTATCTTGCACTGAATTTTCGTACTCCCGAGGTGTTCCACGTAACATAGAAAATTAACAACCAACTTTGAGTATTGAAACTTGTGCTCCACGATCGTGAATTGGCCGTCATTTCTCACAACCACCAATCGACTTTGCATTGTGACGACAATACTCCTGTTGTTGTGCTCCAAAGTTGGGAACAAAAATGAATATCTTTGTTCGCAGGGACTTTTTCGTCGTCAAGTCGACAACGGAAAAGTGCTTGCGAGAAAAAAAAAAAGAATTATTTGGTTTTGAACCCTAAACCTTCCGGATATCAGGTCGCAGACTTTCCACTCAACCACCGGTCCATGTTTAAAACTACCGATAATTACCGGTGGATGTTTATTCGATGATGATTTTTGGTAAAAAAAAATGAATCTCCCTTTCGCAGCATTTGCTTATTGTCAAATCGACAATAAACAACTTTCCGAGAAAGTAAAAATGAAAAGCTGCTACTTTTCAATTAAGTGGATTAAGTTCAATCAAGTGGATTAGTGATCAGTTTATTAAAGTAAATATAGATTAACCCGTCAAGGACGACAACGAAAATGCTGAGAAATATAATGATGAGATACCGGATGCTAATATAATTCATTTCATATTAAGAAAAGTCTACGTAATAATGTCAATTGCTACTGCGTGGAATCATTTTTCAAGCAAAAGTATCGATTTCCGATGTCGCACTGTGCGAAAATCGATCACAACGAAATTCCATACACGATTTTTCTCACTTGTCAAATTTGCGAAGGAATTGTAAAAGTGATAATTCTTCCGCTACGATGCAAGTCAGGATGCATATTATTATACACTATACTATGACCAAAAACATATGTTTAAACGAAATGACACTTTAAAACTTTGACAGTTCCCGCGTGTCATTCAGTCCAAATCCATCGTTCCGTATGCTCGCAGCGCCACATCCTGATTTTACCAAAACTAGTGGATTTGTTTAGATGGGAAACGTCATGAACGGAAAGTGTCAACCAGGCATCGATGACGGGCATTGTACAGACCGAAAAATAATTTGGAACATCTAATTGAAAGTGCAAGATAAACCGAACTCAATGAGCGCAGATAATTATTTTGTAAATAATTTTTTGGTTGTTCAGGTAGGGGCTAAGTACCTTTGAGGGTCCTCAATCTTTTGCCTCTGAAGGCCCTCAACACGTAGCCCAGAAAGGCCCGGTGTTAAAGCGTGACCGCCCCTTAACAAACCCTATGAGGCTTCAATTTAAGGCCCCTAAGAAAATCAGATAAGTTATGATCTTCCTAATAATATTCGATTTACGATCACGCTCACGAAAAATATATGGGTCATTCCATATTAAGTGGGGCACCCAAATTTAGCATGGTCACAACAAGTGTTTACAATTTTTTCAAAAGTTGTTTAGAGTATCAAGAACACCCAGAAATTATTTAAGAATTTTAGCAACTGTGGTTTGCCGAAAATTTAATAATACGTTTTTTATTTCATTTTTTTTCAATTCGCTGTAGATTTAAAATTATCGATCGTACAAAATATTTGTTATATAACATTTAAGTTTTTGAATGTACTTTTTAAGAAATTTTCGACAGCCACACAAAAAAATTTCCGCCATTTTTTGACAAAATAATGTAATAATATTTATTTTTTCATTGAGATAAACCATTCCGATTTTTCTCAAAATTTCAGAAAATTTCCATTATGATCGTTACAAACTACAGAAAAATTGGCATAATGGCAAATGAATCACCCACTTAGTATGGAATGACCCATATGTCACAGATAACGGCAGCTTTATGATGCCGCCACTTTAATTCGTGGGATTGCTTAACTCAGCAATCTCACGATAGCCCTTATCACCTAAGCTTACGCGAGAGATCCGAGGGCCCGCGAGACGCTCGAGGACCTCAGTTCAAAAGCTCACCTCGACCAATTAACATACCCACTGCACTGTGCAATCTCCTAGAATACAACATAATAAAGACATTTATAACATACATCGACTTCAATCATTACATTGGTAGCAGAAGTGACGCGTAAATACAAACCACGCACACTGTGAAAAAAAGAGTAAAAGTGAATTTCGGAATTTTTTTTTTTAAGTGAAAACGCCATCAAAAAGTGATTTTTTTTAAACAACATTTAAAAAAAAATAAAAATTTTGCCAAATTTTCCGGTGATAAAAAAGTGAACGTTCAGATCACCACCACGCCTGTGTCATTAGAAATTGATATCCATCAGCAGAATCACATTTCAAATCAGCTCCACTACACTTCGACAAGAACATTGGCCAACCACCGGTACACACAACTGTTGACTGCAAGAAAGACTACCGACTAACCGGCACCTAGCCGACTCAACGGCACAGCCGAATTTTCATTCGACTGCCCTTTACATTATAAGAAGGTGTACCGAACGAAATATTGCTTTACCACCAGTGCAACCGAACTTCAGGTCACCATCTACACTCGATGAAGAAATCACACTGAATGTTCAGTGCGGTGACTATTTAAAAGAACCGCCAGTGCAGCCAAACTTCCGTTCACCACCAGCATCCATTGCGATCTCACAACTCGACGATATTGTTCTTTTTTTTAAATATTCTCAAAATTATCAGTGCATTTTGTATAAACCAGCATAAATTCAACAATTTGTTCTCATCAACGCATTCATTCGTATACGAGGCATTCTTTATCAACTACGCCACTTTTTTCGGTCGACCTCCCGGATATTTTTTTTTTAATTTGTGAGCTTGTTGTACTATTTGGGATGGGTGTTTGTGATTTTTTTTTCAGATTTTTAAAGGGCGCCGTTCAGGATTTACGTTTTTTTAAATATCTCTATATCGCAGAAAATATTAGACTCTCAAAAAATTCTTAGGAACATTAACTTTTTCATTTTCCATCTACTTTCGAGTGATGTTAAAATCATAATTTTTCCAACGGAAGAAAGAAAATTTTCCGCAAAAAAAGCAATAAATAATTTTTTTTACGCACAAAGCACCTTTGATTCCGGTCTTCATTTTAGAAGGTGTTTCGCATTGTATGAAGATTCTGAGAAAAAAATCCCAAAGTGGCACCTCCAATTCTTAAGCATTAAAAAATTAAAAATCAAAATAAAAAATGAATAGTTTTTCCTGCCCGTTTTTTCCGAATTATTTGGCGCAGCCCGTCGTCCGAGGAGTTTCATTTTATCTTTTGGAAATTTGATGAAATCCGCTACGGAAGAAATCCAAAGTGGCACCTCTGATTCTTAAGCAGGAAAAAATTTATTAATTTTTTCATTTTAATTTTCATTTTTTTACTGCCTAAGAATTGGAGGTGCCACTTTGGAATTTTTTTCTCGAAGGAATCGAAGGTGCTTTTTTCGTTAAAAAAAACATTATTTATTGCTTTTTTTTACGAGAAATCGACTTTCTTTTGTTAGAAAAATTATAATCACAACATCACTCGAAAGTAAATGGAAAATGGAAAAGTTAATGTTCTTAGGAATTTTTTGAGACACCAATATTTTCTGAGATATAGTGATATTTAAAAAAAACGTTAATTCTGAACAGCGCCCTTCAAAAATATGAAAAAAAATCACAAACATCCCTGTCAAATAGTACAACACACTAGCAAATTAAAAAAAATATCCGGAAGGTCGACCGAAAAAAGGGGCCCGGTCGATAAAGAATGCCTCATACATATGAAGATCTAAAAATATTGACTGCAGCATCAGTTCTGCTCAATAGCGCGGCATTCTTCAATACTCCACGTCGACCTCACTTCAAATATCACCACATTAAGGAGGTTGGAGCCCTACAGTATTTTAAATATTCCAGTGTGAAAAAGAAATATTTTGTTCAACAACATTCGTGTTCGGTTTATCCAGAAATTAAAATAGATTCATAGTTTATTTCCAGAGATATTGACAACCGTAGTTGGGCTATTTAACATTGCTGTTATGGAACCGTCACTGATCGACAGCACATAAATTGATACTGCAAAAGTATGCGAAAATATTGTCATGTGAAAAATGTGCTAACGGCAAGGGAATTATGTCTATAAATATATCGTCAAATTTCGAAATAATTAATCGTTTAATTTTTGAGATAGTACGAGTGAAATCGACTTTTCCAGCTTTTGTTTCAGTACGCTTGGGCTTTCACAGCGCGGACCTCTCGCTCCCTCGCTACCTGCCCCGCACCGCGCGCGTCTTCAGTCCTATCCGTCCCAAGCGTAGCGCTCCAACCTCCTTAAATCATCAGTTGTAATATCAACGAATATTTTCTTTCACACTACACAGACATACCCACAAATAATAAAAAGAAATGATTTTTGTTTTAATTAAAGAAATAATAAATCGATACAATAACACCGTAGGTCAGTTCGTTCTTGCAAGTCAACATAATTACAAACAAAAACAATTGCTACTGGAGTATTCGCAACACGTGACTTTCTCATCACATTTGTTACAGGCGTCAAGTTTTTATCGCGAATTTATTGGGGTATAGTGACTAACTACACGAATAGGAATTTGTGAATTTCGCTCATTAATTGTAATCAATTACATTTCTCGCTATAATTTGTCAAGAACGCATTTTTAAATTTGAATTCAAGCTACGAGCCGCACTCGCGATGCGGCGCGTACGATGTTCGCGCCTCACTTCAGATCTCTCTTTCGTTTGGTGATATTATTGTCGGCACTGCGATAGCTTGACAAGTCGGATTTACATTTCAGTTATTCATATTTCAGAAGTTTTCAAATTTTATGGTGTGCAGGATTTGGAATTCGTATAAAATGCTATGCGAGTGATAAAAACTAAAAATAAAAAATAGAAAATAAAATAAAAAATACGATGAGTGTATGAGGGCAATACGTCGTTTCTACAGAACCGGATTCTACACATCACCAACTGTACACAGCGGCAATTCGACACATGACTCGATTCAACACAACAGCAACTGTACACATCACCAACTCGACACATGCTTCAATTCGACACAACCCCAATTCTACACAGCCCCGATTCTACACAGTTACAACTGTCACGAGCCAAATGCACAAGGGCAATACTCTACACAGCCCCGATTCTACACAGGCACAAATGTCACGAGCTAAATTCACAACAGCAATACTCTACACAACCCTGATTCTACACAGGCACAACTGTCACGAGTTAAATTCACCAAAGTCCCGATTCAACACATCACCGATTCTACACCGTCACCAACGCACATCCAATCATAGTAAGCCGATAAGTTGGAATGCTTGAACGACATACGCTGATGGGCTGCTTGCTTGTTTCTATTCAAATTAATAAATACCACTAACCTACGAAAACCCACCTCATCCAAACAAACATGGCTCTTCTACTAAACCCCTCTAAACTATAACTGAAATAGATTGTTACAGCCTCAACGCTCGAATCACCACACAAACACCAAGAACCAAGAAATAATTATACAAAAAATATATGAAAAAGTATATCTTGTGATATACTTTTATATATGAAAATATATAAAAGTATATCACAAAATATGGAAGTTGATGAAAAATAAAAAATCACCGCCAATATATATTAACATTGAAGAACATTACAACAGGAAACCAATCAAGGACGCCACCACAGCAATTTTGATATTTCTAATTCATTTAATAATATAGTACATACAACCAAAATCCAACCTACTCCACTTAACAAACCACATCCACTGACACAAAAAGTAATGGACAGTTAGTCAGTTTCAGATTCATCATACAATCAACATTTATTAAAAAGAGAATCCATGAAGGAATAAGGAAAATACAAGTTTTGAATCTTCAATTGGAAATGGAAACGGAAGCAAGCAATTAGTCAACAACCCAAAAAAAGCCTACACCACACCGTGGAAATCAATTAACAATCAACAGACCACTTATACTTTTAAAACGGCCCTGACAGGAACATAAAAATACCGACGCATTAATTTCAACATCTGTACGGAAAGAAATGTTTGGTTATGACAACTACGTTTTCGATTTGCTGTACACAATGTCTAAAAAATTAGTTGCCTCAACCATATCGAATAGTAACCTCAAGTATTCACGATTAGTTCTCGGGAGATTAGTTAGGTTAACTAATCCAATCATTGGGACTACCACTCGAATAGTTGGGACTACCATTCGAATCGTCGGTATTACCATTCGTATCGTTGGTATTGCCATTTGAGTTGTAAGGGAAATAGAATAATCGATTGGTTGTGTCAACTCACTTCTTGGTTATGGCAACTAATCTTTTTTTTCCGTTTATATGTTAAACTAAAACCAAAGCTCCAATATAGAACCACATCTTTAAATTGCTTTTTAAAAATTTAAACTATTTTATATTATACGGAACCATAACCGCAAAATTTTAAATGTTATATAGAATCAAAACTATATACGATTCGGAGCATTGTTTTGAAAGACCGGGAGGGAAACCACCCCTTATTGTCAGTAAAAAATATTTTTCTTTCTCCATTTTTATTGTATAGAGTCAATAAAATTCGATTTTTCAAAAAGTTTTTTCAAACAACTAACTTACGATGCGGAGCATCATTCAGAAAAAGGGGGAGTGTAACGGCAGCTTTATGATGCCGTCACTTTAATTCGTGGGATTGCTTACCTCAGCAATCTCATGGTAACCTTTATCACCTAACCTTACGCGAGAGGTCCGAGGGCCCGCGAGAGGCTCGAGGATCTCAGTTCTTAATCACATCTCGACAAATTAACATACTAATTACTGTGCACCCTCCCGGCTTCGACCAATAAAGACATTTACAACTAACATAGACTTCAATCATTGCACACGATACATTTTCGGATACATTGTTTTTTCCATGTAGGTCACACATTTTGACTCAGATTCATCGTGAGTTTGAGCCGGCGACGGGGCTTAAGGAAATATAAAACGTATTCTCAGTATTTCACTCTTACTCCGCCATGTCCCCCATCAGTTCGGTTTCACTCAGACCCATACATATTTCACATCACCTTAATGTGTGAATGTGACGTAGGTACCACGGTCGATGTCAAGAACAGCCCACCTATTTTTTCAAAGTAGTCGGAGTTTTCTGGATAAAAGCAAATTAGGTATGTGTTTGTTCGTTCATTAATTGCATTAACCTAATTTGTTTCTGTCCAGAAACATCCAAGACCCTTAAATATAATAGGTAAACAGTTTTTGATACCGCCCCCGGTGGATGGGTGGGAAAGCGTATCACATCGCCTTAATGAAGTTTTCCTTGAGCCGCCAGAATATCGTTAGCTCAAAGTAAATTCGATTGACTCCATCTTAAAAGTTCCTCAGTGTAATGAAACTTTAGTCGTACGACACAAGAGAATAGCAATTTCTAGTGAAACTTCCGGGCTCACCCGAATTGGTGTGACTTTCCCGAGTAGAAATTTGGAGCGTTACATCAGGCGCGAATCTGCTAAGGGCTTATCAGGCCTTTCTCATCACGCAGTCAGGGTCCGATTCGTGCCTAATATAACACTGAAAATTTCTGCTCGGGTTAATAACATATTCGGACTCGTTATTCAATCCATACACGACCTTTATTAGTAAACGAAATTACCCGGGAAAAACGGTTCATATATAATCATATATAATTGTATATAATTTCATGTATAGTTGTATATAATTATATATAATTGTATATAACGTAATATATCATTGTATATGGAAACATATATGAGCATATATGAGTTTATATGTACATATACAGTGGTATACATGATCATATATAATACCAAAACCGTCAGCTTGCGATGTCATATATGAACAGATATGATCATATATAGTTATATACAACTATATATCGCCCATTTTTAGCGCATATATGATTGTATGTGGATCCATATACAAATGTATATGAGCGTATATAACTTTATATGTATATATACATTGGCATATATGACCCTATATATGACCATATATAACACCAAAACTGCCTGTTTACCATGTCATATATAAACAGATATGATCATATAGGATTGTATATGAGATCTATTCTGTGTGTCGACTGTGCAATATATGATCATATACAATCATATATGACTGCGCATGGATATCCAACTTTACGAAAATATGTATTATTAAGGTAATAAAAATATGAGTATTAAGGATTCAATAATTTGTGTTAGTCTACATGTTACTAAATCTATATGAAATGAAATCGTCGGACGATTTATATAATTATGGGCACGATTATATATGTACAATTACATTGTAACAATTGTATATGATCATATATAATCATGACTGACCTTATATGCTTCAGAAGATTATATCTATTTAGGCATCGTCTTATATAATCACATATAACTATATATGATTGTATATGCTCAGATACAATTATACACAATTATATTTTCTCATATAGGATCATGTATACCCAGATACAATTATATATGATCATGCATAGTCATATATGATCATGCATGATCATATAGAGACAAAATTCATATACAATCATATATGAGCAGTTTATATATGATTATATATGAATCGTTTTTCCCGGGTATGCATTACGATAATATGCATAAGCCTCCATTTCATGTGACATTGAAACCCAACGTCAACTTCACTATAATAACAAAGTCAGAAGACTGCCCTCATCGCGATTTTTCAATACATAAAGGAAGATGGTAAGAACATACATGTATTCAAATCACTACCTGAGACTTCCTTTGCTGGACTGGGACATTTCTTAATGAAATATTGAGAAATAACATTTTTTCAAACTACCTCAATCTCATTTTCGACTCGTGTACGCTCTCTGAACATTTTATTTGTCATGAAACAACGAACTCGAGTTTCGAGGATGCGGGAATAAGCCGTTAAAAGCTCCAAGGTCGAAATGGGCTTCTTCGGAGCTCAAGGACGATTTATGCTTTCGGTGATAAGCCCCGGTTGGTTCTGTTCGAAAGCATTTCCGCTTGATGCGTCTTCGGAAGGTACATATTTTATTAGATAAGGAGACTATGTAAGAGGCCGCAACTTCTTCAAAATTTTGGTAGGAAAATGTGAATAGTATTGTATTCAGGGCAATTCATGAATAATAAGAGACATAGCGACGTCAGATTGAATTTCGATAACAGAAGCTTTTTCACCTTTCTCTTTCGGCGAAACTCAGCTACATTTTTTTCGTCCCTTTTCTACTTGGCGTTCAATACGTCAACTTCTATTTTAACTCAAAAGCTGGCGTTCATAATATGTAATTGAATAGATCACATTGTGACTGACACTTCAAGAGAAAGAAATGCATTTATAGTATATTTTCGGGGTAATAATTTAATTTCCGTGAATTAAGACCACCTCGTCTCGTATAATTAAATTTATATATTGCCTAACTCGTTTCAAAGTCATAAATGCTGAAATCATTTTTAGGTCACATTGAAAGCAATCGTATTAAAAAAAGTCGCATGAGTCTTGACGCAGGTAAAAAAATTATGACATATATAAAAATGAAATATTGAGTTGTAGAGTTCAATCTAGAGTTAGTGAAGTTCCTTCCTCATTCTACCACTTGAAAAAAAGTGCTTGAAATTGTCTAAAATAAATTTCTAAATAAATTAGAAGAAAATCTATTTACGAAATCCATTGATGTTGTGAATAAACTGACTTTATGAATGGATCTTTTACGAGGGAGTTTGACTCATATGTATCGTTTCCTGGAGCTACACGAAACTCTAGTTCCATATACAATCATAAATAGACTAGCCAATAAGTTACGAAAATAGGATCACTTATAACAGTCATCGAGTTTTCACGGTGCGTAAAAAGTAGGGGAGAGTAGGGTACAATGTGACACGGCTAATATCAAATATCAAGGGGAATTGAGGTGCGTAAATTGTGAAATTTTTGGTGCTAGAGAATAAGCTAAATTGCAATGCATCAGCGCAAAGTAAATTTTAATTACGTAGTATAAAAAGATGCAAAGTAGAACGTTGCACATTGCTTCCTCATTATTTTTCGCTTTTTACAAAGCTACCTCTATGAGGAAGTATATTAATCAATTTTGGCGTCCTCATAGAAGAAGCTTTGTAAAAAGCGAAAAATAATGAGGAAGCAATGTGCAAGGTTCTACTTTGCATCCTTGTTGTATTTCGTTCTTATTTTCTGATGTTTTACGAAATCCAGAGCGACACCAATTTTAAATTTTTTTGAAATTCAAAATAATATAAAATCCGAACCGCTTTACCGATCATCACCAAATTTGATACGTAGCAGGGCTGAATGTCATTGTTCCAGTGTAAAGAAATTCTGTTTATTTATTGAAATTTTACCAGATTTAGAGCAAAATGAAATTTTTTCGAGAAATTCAAAATATCATAAAAACCGAACCGCTTTACAGATTTCGCCCAAATTCAATACCAAGGGTCGCAATACTTTGCTCCATTTTTATACAAAGTTTCAGCCCGATAGTTGAAAATTTGTTCAAGCTAGAGCATTTACGTCCTTTTTCAAAAATTAAAAATTCTTATGAAAATGAAATGTGTCATTCGATTTTTCCGAAATTTATACCAATTAAAGAATAGGCAGTACTGTACATGTTTTTTAAATTTGAGCTGATTCGGTCGAATAGTTTAAAAGTTACAGTTAAATGAATTTTTGGTTTTTTAGCACACACACACGCACACGCACACGAACACGCACACGCACACACATCTGCCATGCGCCTGATCTGGCATGGATAAGTCTGACCTGATAAGGTGTACCCTTTTAGGGCCGGATCTGGCATAGGGAAGGTTGACCTGATAAGGTATTCCATATTCAGGTCTAGATCCGGCATAGATAATGTAGACCTGATAAGATGTACTTTAATAGGACCGGATCTGCCATAGGAAAGGTTGACCTGATAAGATGTACATTAATAGGACCGGATCTGGCATAGGAAAGGTTGACCTGATAAGATGTACAATGCCCGTCATCGATGCCTGGTTTACCCCTTCCGTTGTCATTCTGAGATGAGTAGTCAGGTTTCCAATCTAGCTCGAAAGTACAACGATTGATACTTCGTGGCGCTGCGAGCACACGAAACGATGGACTTGGACCGAATGTCACGTGGGAACTGTCAAAGTTATGAACTGTCAATTTGTTCAAACATATGTTTTTGGTGATAGTATAGTGTATAATAATGTGCATCGTGATTTGCACCGTAGCAAAAGATTCATTACTTATACAATTCTTTCGGAGATTTCACAAGTGAGAAAAATCGTTTATGGAATTTTGTTGTGATCGATTTTCGCATAGTGCGACATCGGAAATCGATAATTTTGCCTGAAAAATAATTCCACGCAATAGCAGTTGACATTATTCCGCAGAACTTTATTAATATGAAATGAATTATATTAGCATCCGGTATTTCATTATTATATTTCTCAGCATTATCGTTGTCGATGGGGTCATCTATATTTACTTTAATAAACTGAACAATAATCCATTTGATTGAACTTAATACACTTAATTGAATAGCAGCTTTGAATTTTTACTTTCGCTGGAAGTTGTTTGTTGTCGATTTGACAATAAACAATTGCTGCGAAAGGGAGAATAATTTTTTTTTAAACCAAAAACCATCATCGGATGAACATGCACCGGTAACAATCGGTAGTTTCAAACATAGACCGATGGTCGAGTGGAAAGTCTGCGGCTTGATATCCAGAGGGTTTGAGGTTCAAAACCAAATAATTCTGTTTTTATTTTTTTATTTTTTTCTCTCTCTCTCGAAGAATTTGGAACCAAGGTCAGAGCAACGTGGGAGCAAAGGGAATGTAAGGTGAGAACAATGTGAGAGCAAGGGAGGAGGAAGGTGAGCACAATGTGAGAGTAAGGGAAACGTAAGGTGAGAATAATGTGAGAGCAAGGGAGGAGGAAGGTGAGAACAAGGCGAGAGCAACGTGAGAGCAAGGGAGGAGGAAGGTGAGAACAAGGCGAGAGCAACGTGAGAGCAAAGGGAATGTAAGGTGAGAACAACGTGAGAGCAAGGGAGGAGGAAGGTGAGAACATGGTAAGAGTAAATTTAAAGCACAGTGAAAGCTCGAAACGGATTAGTCTAAGAATTGTCGACCACCGTCATACTTTTCTTTTCACGAACAATATTTGATCATGAAAATGTATAAAATTGCAGAGTTCACTCCAAAACTTTATGTAAATGTTACCTCGTAAGATGAAACGAAATGTTGAAGTAAGAAGAGGATTTGATCGCCATTGACTTCCTGTAGTTTCTTTATTTTTTTTAATATTCCATTACGGTTTTTTTGTGTATGAAGCAGCCGTCCTTTATTCTCCCTTTCGCAGGATTTTGTTTGTAGACGATTTCACAACAAATAGATGCTTCGAAAGGGAGAATATTTTTTTTTTTTTTTTGACCAAAAACAATCATCGAATAAACATGCACAGGTAACAATCAGTAGTTCCGAACGTAGACCGGTGACCGAATGGAAAGTCCACGGCCTGAGTCATAGAATTTAAACCACTCGTACGGTGTGTGTCAAATTCGTACCTGGCCTATGCGTCGTGTCAATTCGTGAGTGAATGAGATTTAAACTGTGTATCACGAATTATGCGAAAGCCAACGCGCCAAAGAAAGTTTTCGAAGAATTAAAAATCGTATAAAATTTGAACAGCTCGACTTATCAGGTAAACGACCATTTTCAAAATGTTATCTGCCGGCTCAACAGAAGTGAGCTATGTCTGCAGCCATTGTCTTGTCACTATCGGTAAGATCTCACTATTTGAAAAATGTAGTTTTTTGTGTCTTCGAAATAGTTTTACGGGGAAAAGTTGATTCAAAGAGTATTATTGAGAATCGAAGAATACGTTAGCATGTGCAAAAAGAACAAATAATGAAGGTAAGCGACTCAATTACTGACCGTGGTTTAATTACATTTAATTAATTAGACCACATTAATAAATTTTTACAGATTTTTATGATACCGAGAAGTGTTTGTGATTTCCTCTTCTTTTCGAAAACTTATGCAAAGCGAGCGTGAAGCGACAGAACTATCTTAAGATACTTCTTCATCTTGCGAAGTAACGCTTACATAAAGTTTCAGAGTGAAATTCGTAATTCTATGAATTGAAAAAAAAAATTGTTTGTGAAAAGGAAAGTATGACAATAGTCGACATCCTAAAACCAATGCGATTCGAGCTCACTGTGCTCTCAATTTGCTATCACCTTATTCTCACCTCGCTCCCCCCTTACTCTCACATTGTGCTCACCTTCCGCCTCCCTTGCTCTTACATTGTTCTCACCTTACGTTCCCCTTACTCTCACATTGTGCTCACCTTCCTCCTCCCTTGCTCTCACATTGTTCTCACCTTACGTTTCCCTTACTCTCACATTGTGCTCACCTTCCTCCTCCCTTGCTCTTACATTGTTCTCACCTTACGTTTCCCTTACTCTCACATTGTGCTCACCTTCCTCCTCCCTTGCAATTACATCGTTCTCACCTTACGTTCCCTTTACTCTCACGTTGCTCTGACCTTAGTTACAAATTGCTCGAAATTTGCTCTAACCTGGCTCTAACCTTACGTTTATCTTGCACTGAATTTTCGTACTCCCGAGGTGTTCCACGTAACATAGAAAATTAACAACCAACTTTGAGTATTGAAACTTGTGCTCCACGATCGTGAATTGGCCGTCATTTCTCACAACCACCAATCGACTTTGCATTGTGACGACAATTGTTGTGCTCCAAAGTTGGGAACAAAAATGAATATCTTTGTTCGCAGGGACTTTTTCGTCGTCAAGTCGACAACGGAAAAGTGCTTGCGAGAAAAAAAAAAGAATTATTTGGTTTTGAACCCTAAACCTTCCGGATATCAGGTCGCAGACTTTCCACTCAACCACCGGTCCATGTTTAAAACTACCGATAATTACCGGTGGATGTTTATTCGATGATGATTTTTGGTAAAAAAAAAAAATGAATCTCCCTTTCGCAGCATTTGCTTATTGTCAAATCGACAATAAACAACTTTCCGAGAAAGTAAAAATGAAAAGCTGCTACTTTTCAATTAAGTGGATTAAGTTCAATCAAGTGGATTAGTGATCAGTTTATTAAAGTAAATATAGATTAACCCGTCAAGGACGACAACGAAAATGCTGAGAAATATAATGATGAGATACCGGATGCTAATATAATTCATTTCATATTAAGAAAAGTCTACGTAATAATGTCAATTGCTACTGCGTGGAATCATTTTTCAAGCAAAAGTATCGATTTCCGATGTCGCACTGTGCGAAAATCGATCACAACGAAATTCCACACACGATTTTTCTCACTTGTGAAATTTGCGAAGGAATTGTAAGAGTGATAATTCTTCCGCTACGATGCAAGTCAGGATGCATATTATTATACACTATACTATGACCAAAAACATATGTTTAAACGAAATGACACTTTAAAACTTTGACAGTTCCCGCGTGTCATTCAGTCCAAATCCATCGTTCCGTATGCTCGCAGCGCCACATCCCGATTTTACCAAAACTAGTGGATTTGTGTAGATGGGAAACGTCATGAACGGAAAGTGTCAACCAGGCATCGATGACGGGCATTGTACTTTAATAGGACCGGATCTGGCATAGGAAAGGTTGACCTGATAAGATGTACTTTAATAGGACCGGATCTGGCATAGGAAAGGTTGACCTGATAAGGTGTACCGTATCAGGTCAACCTTTCCTATGCCAGGTTGCTCGGATCAAGATGCTTTTTGTATCAGGCAAGATGCAAAAAGCATCTTGATCCGCCATTTTGAACCCGCCATTTCGAATTTACAAGTCTTAAGTTCAAATTCGTAATTAGCTACATTAAAAACCTTGGAATACTGAGTTTCATGCAGATCAACTCACTTTTCGCACTTGGTCCGCCATATTGAATCTGCCGTTTTGTTTTTTTTTTGTTTTTAAATTAATTTCATAATCAGCGACCTCGAAAACCTCCGAACAATAAATTTTATCTGAATCTCGTCAGTTTTTGCTTTTTCGCCTGAAATATTTAATCCGCCATTTTGATTTTCCGAATTTTGAGTTCAAGTCACTTCTGTGCCGGAGAGATATCTTATAAGTTCGACCATTTTCAATCCGAAATTTTTGGCAGAATCACCTTAGAATATCTGTTTTATATATCACCCTCACGCATCACTCTGTTACTATTATCGTAAATTGAACTATTATGGGATATTCCCATGTACGCGATATCCACATAGTCGGTTTGGTCAAGTGGATAGCGTGCTCGGTTAGGTAGTTAGGTAAATATGTAGGTCCCGTAAGTCTTAGGTTCAAATCCCGCGTGAGTCACTTCTCGAATAATGTTACAAAAAACCGTATCTGAAGAAGACTTGCTTTTTTCGTTTGTAATATTTTTTTTTTTTTTTTTTTTTTTTGCATTTTCCCCCGCTTATCAAGTCTCCGATGTGAGTCTTATAGCGGGTCGGCTCGGCTTTCCGCACAGTATTATTTAATTATTCGTCATCCGAAGCGCGAGCCAGTCCCCCCCCAGATTGCGGCCGCATCCGACTTCCCCCTCTATATCGCATTCGCCATAGCATTTCTGCTATGGGCATAGGAAAACTGCGGAAAACCCATGCCGATATAGCCGGTCTCGAGTTCGCTTCCCGGCACCGGAGCTACGTCACGTTTCGTCGAGAACGTAAACACGGACTACAGCTGTATACATGTGACCCCCACAGGTAGAAATACCTGTGTGGGTCTCATGTATACATCTGGAGCTTCATCGCGCCCGTATTTATATTTTCGACGAAAATCGACGGCACCGGGAATCGAACCCGCGACCTACCGATGCTCTGGACTAGAGGCCAGTACCCTAACCACTAGACCATCGCACCGGTTCGTTTGTAATATTAATAGAACATTATTCTTGATATTACGGCATAATGCCCTGAAATTAATCATTAATTTTTATATTTAATATAAAGACAAGTATATGTATTTACTAGGATTTTATTGTGGCTCGCGCGCTGCGCGCGCTCGCAATCGCCCCCCGCAAGGGTGTTACCCCGCAAGGGTGCCTCCCCCCCCCCCAACGGTGCACCCCACCCTTGGGGGGCCTATGTTTTTGGAAAAGGACAGAATAATTCGGGCTCGGGGCTTGGCGAAAAGGGGTGGGGCTATCTCCAAGCCTTTAGCCCCATCCCCTTCCGCCAAGCCCCGGGCCCGAATTATACTGTCCTTTTGAATTTTTTTTTGAATTTTGAAATATTTTGAAATTTTGAAATATTTTGAAATTTTGAAATATTTTGAAATTTTGAAATATTTTGAAATTTTGAAATATTTTGAAATTTTGAAATATTTTGAAATTTTGAAATATTTTGAAATTTTGAAATATTTTGAAATTTTGAAATATTTTGAAATTTTGAAATATTTTGAAATTTTGAAATATTTTGAAATTTTGAAATATTTTGAAATTTTGAAATATTTTGAAATTTTGAAATTTTTTTATAATTTTGAATTTTTTTTATAATTTGAAATTTTTTTTTATAATTTTGGATTTTTTATTCTAATTTTGAAATTTTTTTATAATTTCGAATTTTTTTTATAATTTGAAATTTTTTTTTATAATTTTGGATTTTTTATTCTAATTTTGAAATTTTTTTATAATTATGAAATTTTTTTATAATTTTAAAATTTTTTGAAATTTTGGTGTTCTGAAATTTTTTGAAATCTGTATTTTTTAAAAATATTTAATCTAGTACCGGCATTTTTGGCAACAATACTGCACCAACACAGAGCCCGTTTGAGATTCTCACATGGGAAGTGTTGTATAACCTATCGAAATAATAAAATGGTCTTCTTGGCATGTATTACACCATGTTTTACATCAGTTGTAATATTATGCCCCTCTATCTGTCATACTCTACCTCACAACGAAACGATGTGGCACTATATGACATTTCGCAAATTATTTTCGATCAACTAATTTTAATAGCTTCGACCTTTTTCAGCTATTAATTGCAGCTTATTTGTATACTGAAACGTTCAGAAAAATCAATAATGATTAGGACCTATTCATAATACTATTCTATTAAAAATGAAAAATTGTAAAGAAAAGAGTATCACACTGTGCCCCACTTTCCCCTAATTTTGTGAAAAGAATAAATTTTGTAAGAAACCAAAATTTCGTTTAAATTGCTACCAGTTTAAAATATCAAATTATATAGCACATGTAAATACTAAACTAATATTTTATAAATTTACATTAATTATTTAATTTTCATTGAATTGATTTCAATATAAATATAGGCCGTAATAAAAACGCAGTGACCCAAATATTATAGAATAAATAAGTAGTATTTTTTTTTTATTGAACTTCCACCACGTACGCCACTTGGCTTTTACGAAACCCCACCTATTTTTGCGGCCGCAGCCGACTTACCCCCACCGTATCGCATTTGCCAAGGGCTCAGGGAAACTGCGGAAAACCTGTGCCGATACAGCCAGCGCCTCTCTAAGTCCCCCGATGGCAATGCGAGTAAACTCAAGCACGGTCACCGGTGGCGCTTAGAGCGACACCTCACATCAGCGATGTCCTGCTCGGCCCGGTGGACACCATCCGCCAGATAAGAACCCGCGGGAGTCACTCCGAGCTGAACACGAACATCACTGATGTGTTTTGGGCACATATTTATCAAAGGTGGGAACCCAACCACCAGGGTCACAGAAAAAACACTTGGAAAAATTTCCAGCGGTGTCGGCCGGGAATCGAACCCGGGCCCGCTGCGTGCGAACCCGGCCTTCATCCACTAGGCCACTACTCCCCTTTTAATAAATAAGTAGTATTAAACGATTAAGCTGAAAACCGGCATATTAAAAGAAATCATGGTAAAATACGACGAGAATAAATATAATACACAATAAATAAATAAAAGGCTTCTTTATTTTTCTAAAAACTAAATAAAAACCAATATGAATATATATTTCTAAGATCTCTCACTGAGTTATTAGTTGAATAAATTATAGCTTTTATTTTATTTAAACACGATACTTAAGTTTACAATACATTCACACATAAACCCTCATACAACATGAAACAGTCATATCTAAATTTTCAGTCTTATGTCTCACGATTCAATCACAGCACTTATTTAGTCATATCGATTTTCTTGCGCATTGATAGTCTTCCAGGCCTGGAGATGAGAGTTGTCCTTTCAGACGAGGTGTCACCAATATTCCGTACGATATACTTATTATGAGGTGTTAATACTGTGACTGTCGAACGACCAATGATCGAGAGTATCGTTTCGGGGGGTCCCTAAAACGGCTATATAATCTTCCATATCCTCGAGTCATTGTCGCTTCGTTCGATAACTGCATTTCGCGTTCCCGCAGCTATATTTCGCTAGCAGGAAATACAAAGTATAAAATTTTCTAGTTAGTTTAAGGTTGTTGTGGGGCCAAGTCAAAATGCTACCACTGTCATGAAAATTTTTACGGAAGTTCATTATCCCTTTGCAAATATTCTGGTGAAATTTTAGAACGGTGAACAGCACCGTTTAGGAGAAAAAAATCGCAAATTTTACAACCTATTGCACTATTGTTATACCGAGTTTTGGCGATTTCGCCGTATTTACGTTATAACAGCTAAGAAAATGCTACCACGTACATAAAACAACTATGTATAGTTTAAACGATAATCGCTTTAACGTTTGGCACCTTTGGAAGACAATCGACAGCACCGTTATGTAATTATTAATTTTTTAAAAGTATTGGTCGCCTTCGGTTGGGAACTGAATACGCAGCTGTCCACCCGCACACCAACCGCACCGCACACCGCGCGCCCCCTATTCTCCCCGCCGCCTCACCCCGCATGCCCAGACCCCACAACAACCTTAATGAACGCTGGGCTTCACAAATTCGAAGTGATTATCTAATTTCACTATGTGCGGGGTTTCGACGAATATTTCGAAGCCATCCTATTCACTATTTTCTTATATAATGTTAGCTGTGTCTTGTGTCGGATAGGATAGCTCTTAGAATATTATGTTGAATGACGAATATGATTTCATGGTCGGTCCACTTCACATAAAGTATATTGAATAAACACAGATTCAATTGTGGAGTGCATCGGAGCTTGTGTTTTCTCGTGATTATGTCTTAAGTTTTATGCGCTGCTGTAGGGACTGAGAATCGAAGCTTAAGAATATTCCTGATGAAAAGATGTTGAGGGACGCATAAATCCGACGAAAATCACCTGCCTGGTAAAATGAGTGAGAGAGAAAACGGAAGAGGCATCTATAAATTACGCGACCACAAGCAGTAAAGCAGCCTCTCGGAAAAACCGTTTAATTCCGACCACGTATATTTCCCACGGGATTTCCTGGTGCTTTGTTCCCTGCTTGTGAATCGATTGAATCATCGTCGTGAACTCTCCGGAGATAGATACATTTACAGTCTCGAAGTGACTTCCTATGAAAATGAAATGTTATGTTATGTGATTTTACGGCAATTGAGCCGAAAATATAATTGCTAATTAATTTATCACGGGGATTAAAACGTTATTGGTTAATTATCGAGGTTGAACCTTATGGTCGGAATGATTCTGCAAGCGACATATGAGCCAATGTAGATATTCGACAATTAGGGGTCGCAGCGTTTGGCGAAATGCAATACTAGCCGAGAGATCAAACGATGTCAATGTGCGATCTCACGATGAAGTTAATTATGTTCAATTATAGCTGAGAATAGATATATGTATATATATATATTAAATTGATTAAGCACTTTGGGAGTAATAACATGTTATTATTAAATCTGCACGTAGGATTTTCAACAAATTTAATTGAATAAATTATTCGTTAGCTGAAAACTGAGGACTCATATCAATACCAACAGAGAGATTGGGAAATCCGTGAAATTACATTTTACCGGTTTTCATCCCCTTAGAAGATGATTAGAATAAAATCGTAGATTATGTTTTTAAGCGTTTGAATGGGTAACCTTTGAAAGCAAAATTCAGATCTACGTCTCTTCGAGCGTGAGGAATATGAAGGATTCCGCAAAGAGTCAAATTCAGAAATATGCCTTCTCAAAATGGGCATGAAAGAAAGTTACTCCGAATTTCATGTTCTTAGTTTTAGGAGTTTGGGGTGCGCTCTGATAAATCAGTGAGTCAGAATATTTCTTTTACAAATAAAGTGTATACAGCCTTTCTAACTATAGTAAATTTTTTGGTCTTAAGTTTTATAGAGTTCACTATATTTGTAATCTGAACTGCAGATGGAATACATTACCTTTGGTAATGTAAAACACTAATATGTGGACTGCGGACAAAAGACGTTCAAAAAAAGTAAACCAATCGTGAATTAAAGTTGATGCTTATTGTCGAAAGGGAAGAAAAAGGTCGATTGAATCGCAGAGTAGGGTAGGAGGGTTGATTGAATTTTTTTGCGGAGAGAAATCGTATGTTTTTGTTCGCCAGTTCAAGTGAAGGAGGAAGGCGAGAGTGAGGAGAGAGAGGGTGGCGGAGCTCTTCTCGTGCTGCCAGTTAAAGTGGGACGTTTCATGATGCGGAAGGCTACTTAGCGACGAGTGATCCTTGAGAAGAGAGGGAGAGGGAAAACATTGTTAATTTCCCTTGCAGATTCGAGTGTCTTTTTCCTTCCCTCTCTCTCGTCTTCTTCAACCCTGTTTTTTAGCCCTTCTCGTCATGCAACTGCTCGTTTCAGAAGCCTGATTAAATTAACGTCACCCCGTAACTGTCGAGGGAGTCGCACCCGCGTTTGACTCAGGCAACGATGAATCACATTGAGATACTTTGAGATGTCTTTAGAAGTAATTTTACCATTCAAATATACAGTAGCGTTTATGAATTAAGTCGATTTGATAATATAAAAATTTCATAAACACAGAATTATGTGCCTTATAACCAAGTGACCCACATAATAGTAGATGGTGATACTAGTGAGGGGAAACGGATATTCCACGAAGGCAGGGGAGCGCGAGCCGATTCGAGCGCTACAGTGACACGAGGCGAAGCCGAGTGTTCCATATAAAAACTGAAGTATGAAAACAGTATTTTTGTAACGCATGCACGAAAAGTACCAGGTTGTGTATGGGCCGGCTGTGACAGAAGACTGCGCTTTTCGAGAAGGCGTATCGAAAATACGATAAGCGTATCGAAAATACGATAACCGTATCGAATTCAGACCGTATTGGTCTGAATAATCCTAATGGGTACACGGAAAAAAAAGATTAGTTGCCATAACCAAGAAATGAGTTGACACAACCAATCGATTATTCTATTTCCCTAGCAACTCAAATGGTAATACCAACGATTCGAATGGTAATACCGACGATTCGAATGATAATACCGACAATTCGAATGGTAGTCCCAACTATTCGAGTGGTAGTCCCAACGATTGGATTAGTTAACCTAAATAATCCAATCGAGAACTAATCGTGAATAGTTGAGGTTACTATTCGATATGGTTGAGGCAACTAATTTTTTAGTCACTGTGTACAGCAAATCGAAAACGTAGTTGCCACAACCAAACATTTTTTTTCCGTGTATTAGACCGAATTATTCATTTTCGGTATCTAGATCAAAACTTCCATAGTTTTCGGTGTCTAAATTTCCATGGTGTTTGGTGAATAAGACGATATCTTTTCTGTTTCCGGTATTCAGGTCCGTCCCGAAATTTAAAAAATGGCTAAATATATGTGGACATCGAAAACGGTGGAGACATTGACCTGTACATCAAAATCTATGGAGATATGAATCTGAACCCCGAAAAATGTGAAAACATCGAACTGGATACCTAAAACTACACTCTACAAAATATTTGTTTGAAAATTAATATACAGTACTAGGGGGGCTGCGCCCCCCTGCGCGCTTCGCGCGCCAACCCCCCCCCCCCCCCGCCCCCTTCCGAACACAGAATCTTCAAATACACACTACAAAATATTATCGTTTCTACACCACTATGAAGTAGATAATACGGTGCATTTATTTTTAATACCCGATTTAATATCCGAAGATTTTTATTCGAAGCTTTACTTTACGACACCATTACAAAGAAAACTCGGTTCCTTTGCAAACCGCAAAACCTCCATTAAATATTTCGAATCTATTTTTTACAATTCCATCACCAACATGATACTACTCGTCTGAAATTCCTCTATCCCTCGGACTTCCAAAAATCAGGGTTTCGGGGGCGCTTGAGAGACTTAGAAAAATTTGTGCCACGTAGAGCATACATAGGGAAGGACTTGACATGGAATACCCTATAGGCCTATATATATAGGTGAAACCATACATGGGGGGAGTTGTCATGCAATGCCCTGTACGCCTATATTCATAAGTATTTCTCTATTTATAATAAAATCGTCCTCTGTTTTTCCTTCCGAACGTCTTTTGTTTTACCTTACGATTGTATTTTTTCCCATTTCATATTGTCCTTTGTTTCCCCTCCAGATCGTCTTTTGTTTCACGTCTCGATTGCCTTCTGATTTTTCTCCTGATCGCATTTTGTTTCACTTACCAATTGCTTTTGGTTTCCCTCCTGATCGTCATTTGTTTTACGTCCCGATTGCCTTTTGTATTTTCTCCTGATCGTGGAGTTAACTACTGCGTGTGGTTAGGCCCTCTAGATCATCCTTTGTTTCCCCTTCATATCGTCTTCCGTTTTTCCTACCGATCGTCTATTGTTTTACCTTATGATGATGATGATTGTATTTTGTTTCCCTCCAGATCGTCTTTTGTTTTTACGGCGAATCGTCTTTTGTTTCCCTTCCATATCGTACTTTGTTTCCCAACCAGATCGTATTTTGTTTCACTTCCCAATTGCCTTTTGGTTTCCCTCCTGAACGTCTTTTGTTTTACTTCCCGATTGCCTTTTGTTTTTTCTCCTGATCGTGGAGCTAACCACTCCGTGTGGTTAGTCCCTCCCGATCATCCTTTGTTTCCCCTTCATATCGTCTTCCGTTTTTCCTACCGACCGTCTTTTGTTTTACCGTACGATTGTATTTTGTTTCCCTTCCATATCGTTCTTTGTTTTCCCTCCAGATCGTCTTTTGTTTTTACGGCCAATCGTCTTTTGTTTGCCTTCCATATCGTACTTTGTTTCCCCACCCGTTCGCCTTTTGTTTCCCCATCAGATCGCCTTCTGTTTCCCTCCTGATCGTCTTTTGTTTTACCTCCCGATTGCCTCTACCCCACGGGAACCCCTCCTCTATCCCACGGTAACCCCTCCTCTATCCCTCGGGAGCCCCTGCACTATCCCTCGGGAACCCCTCCTCTATCCCACGGGAACCCCTTCTCTAACCCTCGGGAGCCCCTGCACTATCGCTCGGGAACCCCTCCACTACCCGCCGGGAACCCCTCCTCTATCCCACGGGAACCCCTTCTCTAACCCACAGGAACCCCTCCTCTATCCTGCGGGAATCCCACCTCTATCCCTCGGGAACCCCTCCACTATCCCACGGGAACCCCTCCTCTATCCCTCGGGAAACCCACCTCTATCCCTCGGAAACCCCTCCTCTATCCCTCGGGAACCCATCCTCTATCCGACAGGAACCCCTCCACTATCCCACGGGAACCCCTCCTCTATCCCTCGGGAAACCCACCTCTATCCCTCGCAACCCCCTCCTCTATCCCTCGGGAACCCATCCTCTATCCGACAGGAACCCCTCCTCTATCCCACGGGAAACCTTCCTCTATCCCTCGGGAACCCCTCTACTATCCCTCGGGAACCCCTCTACTATCCCTCGGGAACCTCTCCACTATCCCTCGGGAACCCCTCCACTGTCCCACCGGAACCCCTTCTCTATCCCTCGGGAACCCCTCCTCTATCCCACGGGAACCCCTTCTCTATCCCTCGGGAACCCTTCCACTATCCCTTGAGAACCCCTCCACTATCCCTCGGGAACCCCCCCTCTACCCGAGCCCTAGGGTCAGTACTTGGATGGGTGACCGCCCCTAGCTTAAATTATTCTAAGTACCTCGATTCTTGACACAGCGGCGGAGGCGAAATCTTTTTATAATAAAGCGTCCCTCGTAAGAGTCAACCCCCCAAAGCGTGAGCCCCCGAAAGCGTCAGCCCTCGAAGCGTCAGCCCTCTAAAACGTCAGCCCTCCAAAACGTCAGCCCTCCAAAACGTCAGCCCTCCAAAACGTCAGCCCTCCAAAACGTCAGCCCTCCAAAACGTCAGCCCTCCAAAACGTCAGCCCTCCAAAACGTCAGTACCCCAAAAAACGTCAGCCCAGACCGGATACTTTTTTATAGTATAGTAGAGATATAAAGTTCAGATGCATATACCATTATATTAATTTTCAGATGCATTCGTCATTGACAAACACGATATTTGTATATTAAAATAATCGCGTACTGTAATTTTCAAATACCAGTATAGGAGAATTCTTATACTATTCTTAAATTTACTATAAAAAGTATATTAAGATGGAATTCATATACCCGTTTCGTGAATCTCATATCATTTGGTATATTAAATTCACTTGCATTTTTAACAGTATAAAATATTTGTCTTTGAAAATTAATATATCGTATATAAAGCTCGGATGTATATAAAGCATTCTTCATCAACAGGGCCACTTTTTTCGGTCCACCTCCCGAATATTTTTCTAAATTTGTCAGATTGTTGTACTATTTGAGATGGGTGTTCGTGATTTTTTTTCTTCAGATTTTTAAAGGGCGCCGTTCATGATTTACGTTTTTTTTTAAATATCACTATATCGCAGAAAATATTAGACTCTCAAAAAATTCATAAGAACATTAACTTTTTCAGTATTTTCATTCTTTCTATGGTATGGCTTCAATCGCCTTTTACCGCCCTTCCCACCCTTACTCCTATCACTCCCTACCCGCACTGCACTAAGCTAACCTAACTTTCCAATGCGTCCGCAGCCGAATTTAGCTACACTGTACCGCATTTGCCATGGGCACGGGGAAACTGCGGAAAACCCGTACCGGTACAGACGGCCGTATATTTTTCTGATTTCCCGGTGCATTCACGAAAGTAACTTACTCGAGTGTAAACACCGAGGTCTCAGAAAAACTGACCTCACGCTCACTGATTAATGTGGCAGCCGGTGCACGGCTAAACGGTCACCCATCCAAGTTATGACCGCAAACAATGCTGCTTAACTCGGGGGACTGCCAGAGCCGCACACCGACCGCACAACCACCAGTGTCCGTCATTAACTTTTTCATTTTCCATTTTCTTTCGAGTGATATTAAAACCATAATTTTTCCAACGGAAGAACGTCAATTTTTCGCAAAAAAAGCAATAAATAATTTTTTTAACGAAAAAAGCACCTTTGATTCCGGTCTTAAAAATAAAAATGAAAATATGAATGAATTTTTTCCTGCCCGCTTTTTCCGAATTATTTCGCGCAGCCCGTCGTCCGAGGAGTTTCATTTTATCTTTTGAAAATATGATGAAATCCGCTAGGGAGGAAATCCAAAGTGGCACCTCCGATTCTTAGGCAGGAAAATAGTATATTATGCTACAAGGGAGGAAAGAGCGCGATTGTCATCGAGTGCGAGGTTAGCTGCCCGAGCGAACCGAGGGTTGCACGAGCACGAGGTGAATATTGTGCTCTCTCCCGCGTAGCATACGATTCTTTTCTTCCGATTGCGTTGAAATATGACGTGATTTCTGTCGCTGAAAAGCGAGAGGAAAAATTCAACGATACTTGGCCGTGAGCCGTGTGCACGTGCAGCGGGCAGATATACGAGGCAAGACGCGCTCGGGCATCGTGGCCCCTGTTTTTGCGCGTTTCGAGGATCGCGAGCGCTGCGGTACGCGGCGGTCCCGCTGGAAACCTCGAAGTGGGCAAGAATAGGGGGCAAGATGCCCTAGGGAGTGTTGACTCGTATATCTTGCCCGCTGCACATGCGCACTGCTCGCGGTCAGATATCGGCGACGTTCCTCCTGCTTTTCAGGGACGGTATCACGTTATTTCAGCGCAGTCAGGAGAAAAATGTATTAATTTTTTTATTTTAATTTTCAATTTTTTACTGCCTGAGATTTTCAGGTGCCACTTTGGAATTTTTTCCTCAGAATCCTCATATACGGAAAAAATGCTTGATTAGAACAACCAAGCACTTGGTTAAATATGCGCCAGCCGATTTCTTGGTTAGACCAACCAAGTTATTGGTTGTATTACAATGCCAAGCGCATTGTAATACAACCAATAACTTGGTTGGCATAACCAACAATCTGATTGGTCTAACCAAGAAATCGGCTGGCGCGTATTTAACCAATCCTTTTTTTCGTGTACAATGCGAAATACATTGTGAAATTGAGACTGGAATCGAAGGTGCTTTTTTCGTAAAAGAATATATATATTTCTTTTTTGCGAAAAATTGACTTTCTTCCGTTGAAAAAATTATGACCTTAACATCACTCGAAAGTAGATGGAAAATTAAAAAGTTAATGTACTTAGGAATTTTTTGAGACACCAATATTTTCTGAGATATAGTGATATTTAAAAAAAAACGTAAATTCTGACACTTTCGGCACTTTCTAAGAATGTGAAAAAAATCACAAACTCCCATCTCAAATAGTACAACAAACTGACAAATTTAAAAAAATATCCGGAAGGTCGACTGAAAAAAGCGGTCCAGTTGATAAAGAATGCCGCATATACCGTATATTAATTTTCAGATGCATTCGTCATTGACAAATACAATATCTGTATATTAAAATTAAGATTACAGTACTCACGTACTGTCATATTCAAATACTTGTATCGGAGAATTCTCATACTATTCTAAACATTTACAATAAAAGTATATTAATATGGAATTCATATAACCGTTTCGTAAATCTCATATCGTTTTGTATATTAAATTCTCTTTAATTTTTAACAGTGTATGGAGCGCTCGACCTACACTGCTAGAAAAGACGACGTTATTATGCATAAACTCGTCATCTAAATTTAATTTACCATTGTGGTATAAAATTAATGTACTTTTACGGTAAAATTAAAGAAAATCATAAAAGTTCAAGTACTTTTACTGTAAAATTTAACTGCATTATTGAATTTGCTGTAACATACATTAATTTTGCATCATACTCGTATATTAAATTTAATATACCAGTTTTTGCATGAAAACTTCCAGTACTTGTACATTAAATTTCAAGTAGATTTTTTTTTTACATGTAGCCAACTCCAACTATGGAACGATCAACTTCAAGACTAAAAATCATGAAAACACCGAAAACCATGAAAATATCTACCTGGACACCGAAAGCCATGGAGATATCGACCTGGACCCTAAATAATAATACTTTGATTTAATACTCTTTACTATTATTCAGTCCAATAGATCACAGCTATTGTTTACACTATTTTCAATACTATTTTAATACTTTCTTTACTTGGAAGGTATATTATTCCGTATGTATTATTCCAACACACCAGCCTTGCATAATGCAAGATTTTTTTTATATAAAAAAAAACTGTTTTTATACTTCCGTTTTTGCGCGGAATTAATTGTAGCGCAAGAGAAGGCGAGTGCAGCCTGTTTCCTAAACATCGCAGAATATTCGCTTATTCGTACAATTATCAGCACATACTGTTTTTTTTAACAAATGTACGATATGTCCCGTGTCTCGTGCCTGTAACTTTCGTGCATCCATCACACACACACAATTTTACGCACACAGATACTTCTGTGTGCGTAAAATTATCTTAGATACATTTCCACACAGTTTTGCGTGCGCGAATATATCTACATCAGTGGTTCGCATGCGCATTATGTTCTCACACACTGAAAGAAAATGTTTAGTTCTGACAACCTCGGACCGAGGTTAGCGAATATTGCTTTGACTGAACGTGATGTGTTAGTGCTCGGTCGGTAACAAAAACTGTAGAGCGTTGTTCTTGGTCACAATTGATGTTTCAGGCAAACGACGAGAAGTACTGACTGCGTCTTGGTACTCTGCAGTCAGTACTTGTCGACTTTTATTCGAAAAATCAACCGTAGCGAAGAATAATACTTCGAGAAGATTCAGCTATCTCACTCGCACTTATGGCGATCTGAGGGAGACAGACAACATGTAACACATCACCTTAAGGGGATGGAGTCAGGTCAAAATAATTAAATTTGAAAATTCAATATCATCCAAATTCTCTTGCATATAAAAATGACCAATGAACTATATTGTTGGTACTCGATGAAAGGATTTTTTACTGCCATCTGGCTTGCGTATGCCTTTCAATATTAACTTAAGGTTTTCCACTCTGCGCGTGTTTCAGACCAAACTGCTAAGCAGATTGGGCTAGTTGACGTCTCATTTTCTTCTTCATAAAAAGATACACCGGCTAAATGGAGCGAACTATTTTTTTTCATTCTGAAAGCAAAGTTAATCACTGATTTAGAAAATAGCATAAAATTTATTTAGTAATAATTATGTCATTTAAAAAATATTACCTTTTATTTACATTTGCTCCATTTAGCCGGTGTTCCTTTTCATGAAGAAGAAAATAAGACGTCAACCAGCCCAATCTGCCTAGCAGTTTGGTCTGAATCATGCGCAGAATAGGTTTAAAACCAAGTTTCGGCAAATGGTATCTAAAGTGTACCACTCAAATAAAAATGTTTATGCTGCTTTCACCTTTGCGGCACCTTAGTACCTTTAATGAACAAAATAAAAATATTATTTGCAAGCCAGATTACAGAATATTATTAATAATGTAATTAATAAATGTCTTTTTTTACAAATTAAAAAGTAAATGAATGCATAATTTGAAAAAAACCTGTAAATAATATGGGGATGATCACTTTTATTGGCAATATCACTGAAAATTTATACTGTGTTGACACATTCACAAATATGCTGCACAAACATTAAATCATCGTTTCATAACAAATGATGTATATCTGACCACTTCGGATGATTGTTGATTCTGTTTTAAACACTATTGATTGAAAAAAAAACCGTAAATGGCCAACGGAACCAAACTAATAGCATAATATGAACGAAAAATAAAAACGTCAATTCGAGGTTATGCGTCGCGAGTGTAGCAGAAGTAACTTTTCGCAGCAGTAACACGCTGCGCATGCGATACGCGCTAAGATATCACAGCGCATGTCCCATTACTCGCGCGAATTCAAATATAATGTAAGTGTTAAGTGTTGCGTTGGAGACATCATCCTGTCATCGCGTCATTTATATCGCGTTTCACTAAATGGTTTAAAAAATGGTGAACAAAAAAAAATTTATTTACAAATACGTAATAAACTCTTTATTATATAGAAAAAAATCATAAAAAAGCAGGGATATTGTAGAAATCGGCCATTTTTTCTTCATCATGTCTAAGATTTTGCAGGGTCAGACGTTATACTTCACTAAACGAAACTGCCAAAGAGAGTTAAAAAAAAAAAAAATGTTGACTTTTTTTTTTCAACACCCTTAATTATTTTATGTGAACAAAAAATCGGCCATAATGTCTGCATATAACAATAATAAATAAATGAAATAATTTGAAATTCAAATATAATATTCTGGTAATTTTTACGACTTTTGAGAAAATTAAATATGAATGGTACCGTAGAAACTTGGCCATTTTTGCGAATTCCGGCTTATAACTTTACTAATAGATAGATGACATGGAAATGAATATTTTCACAGAAAAAAAAATAGATTTTTTAAAACTTTTGACCTGACTCCCCCCCCCCCCTTAATAGAACACGGAAAGAAATGTTTGGTTGTGGCAACTACGTTTTCGATTTGCTGTACACAATGTCTAAAAAATTAGTTGTCTCAACCTTATCGAATAGTAACCTCAACTATTTACGATTAGTTCTCGCGAGGTTAGTTAGGTTCACTAATCCAATCGTTGGGACCACCATTCGAATCGTCGATATTACCATTCGAATCGTCGGTATTACCATTCGAATCGTTGGTATTACCATTTGACTTGTAAAGGAAATAGAATAATCGATTGCTTGTGTCAACTCATTTCTTGGTTATGGCAAATAATATTTTTTTTCCGTAAGTAGAAGTTGACACAAACTCCCAATTGTCGAAGCAACACAATGCATTTTTTGTGAAAACTATTCCATGTGGTTGAACGTCAATATAATAATGTTTTGGTTGAAACTTGAATGCTATTGAGCGCAAGTTGTGCATGTTGACTTAATCCTGTGTGAGGTTAAGGCAAGGATTTTGCGCCACTCAATACGCGTGTCACGAGTAGTTGAGCCAATCACGCATGTCATTCCAATCAGGAAAATGATTTGTACGAAGCATTGGTATTAAAATGGTCGCGAGAATTGTTCCATGCTTTTGAAAGAATGTCGGTGTAACTAACTTCTACGAAATATTAGGTTTCGGAGGACTGACCTTCGGGGAACTTTCGAAGTTCGCCAAGGTCCACTAAAGCCCGGATTTTTCTAAGTCCTTAAGGGGCCCCAAGGGTTGATCCCTTGGAAACCTCCTATTAATAAATTATCCAAATTTTTTAAAATTTTTGCATGAGGGAGGTTCACGAGAATTGTTGGAGGGGTTCCCGGTAGATAGACAAGGGATTCCGAGGGATAGGGGTGAGGTTCCCAAAGGATAGGTATGGGGTTTCCGGGGGGTAGTGTGAGATTCCGGTGGGATCGAGAGGGGGTTCGCGTGGAATAGTGGAGGGGTTCCCGAGAGATAGAGGAGGGGTTCCCGTGGGATAGAGGAGCGTCACTATTACAAAGTAACCGACGTTACTTAGTAACGTAAACAAAAAAATAGATTAAAAGTCTGAAAAATCGGATGTTAAACAAAACGCGCTGTATTATCTATTTCATAGTGTATAACGATAATATTTTTTAGTGTGGGGGGGGGGGGGGGGGGGCGAAGCGCACACGGGGCTGCGGCCCCACTAGTTATATATGATACTAGGATTGCATTGTGGGTCGCGCGCTGCGCGCGCTCGCAATCTCCCCCCCAATCCGGCCTTGTGAAAATTTTTGAAATTTGAATGTGAAACCCCGTCAGAAACCTCTCGGAACGCCCCCCCCCCCCCTCGCCCCGTCAGAAACCCCGTCACTCGACCCCCTAGAAGCCCCACTCACCCCGACGGAAACGCCACCACTCAGCCCTTCAGAAATCACCTCACCCCATCAGAAACCCCGTCACTCAACCCCTCAGAACTCCCCCCCCATTCCGTCAGAAACCCCGTCACTCAACCCCTCACAACCCCCCCCCCCCCACTCCGTCAGAAACTCCGTCACTCAAACCCTCAGAAACCCCCCCACTCCGTCAGAAACTCCATCACTCAACCGCTCAGAGCCCTCCCCCCCGTCAGAAACTCCGTCACTCAACCCCTCAGAAACCCCATTCACCCCGTCAGTAACCCCGCCACTCAACCCGTCAGAACCTCCTCCCCCCGTCAGAAATCCCGTCACTCAACCCCTCAGACACCCCCTTCACCCCGTCAGAAACCCCGCCCTCCTTACGCTGGTTTGATCGGAATTTTTCTAAGTCCCTCGATTCTTGACACGGCGGCGGCGGCGGCGGCGAGATCTTTTTATAATATAGAGAGATAATGTTTTAAAAGATTTTATCGAGAATGATGGAAATTCGTATCAAGCTGGTTACAATAAGAGTAGTGTTAAATTTGTGATGGTTTCACTAAGAATGCGGTTAGTGATACTGTTGCGCAACCTCGCCGATTAGCTTTGTACAAAACTCACTCGGTAGTTCACAGAAGATATTTTTTCAGAGTTCAAGCACCAATACATTGAAGAAGACCATCCTTTCATTCCGAGAGATGATACCACTGACCTTAGGTCAGAAGACTCAGTCGAAAGGTCGATGTCTTAAAAAAAAAATTCTTTATTTTTGGAGCCATTTATTTTACTTTTCAATTGGATGATTGACATTCGCGAAAGGCAATATAGGTAACATTTATAATGAGAAAAGAAAAAACAATCGTTGATTAACTTGCAAATTTATGGTTTTAATATATGAAACGGCGAAACTTTGTGCCAAATACTTTGAGGCTAATGTTTCAAAGTATTTGGCACAAAGTTTCGCTCGAAAACGGCAGACTCAATAGATGCAATTACATTGGAATCAATAAAGAGAGAAGAAAGAAAGTGCAGCAGTTCAAGTTGTTGATACTGGTGCAACAAGTATTACTGTTGTCCATAATCCGAATATAATTGAGATTAACACCGAACTACAAAAATATTTTGAGGATTATGAAGAAATTTAAAAGTTACGTACGTCATGAATTCGGAAATTAGAATCATAAATACCAAAATAAGTAGTAGAAACTGTAACGGTTTTTTTAGGATACCAAGACACGACATTCCAAAAGGGAAAGAATCCCGCAATGGGATCCTATTCTCTTTTCGAACTCAAGTTTCGGCATCCTTGAGAAAAAATCGTTAGTTTTTGCAATCAACTGATTTCGTGGTGGGTCGAGAGGGAGAGTCTTCACATGCCTTCAACGTATGAATTTTTGGTCTCTACCTAAGGGATAATGTGAATATATATTAATACTCTATTTATGTAAGGATATGTGTATGCGTGTGTGTATTGTAATACAAGACGTCCAGAAATCTATACGTTTGTAAAATTGCCTACAAGTTTCCCTCACTCTTCAATTTCCTCCACTGCTACTGGTATTTGGTAACAATATTGAAGCAAAAGTTACATTCTAAGGGCGACTGAACGAGTTGAATGTAATTTCATTTCATTCATACATTAACATAGTATATTACGACCGTGTATTGTTATTATTCAATTTCCATCGTATACGACAATTCTCGGTGAATCTTTAATGCGAATATTCTCGGGCGATGAAAATTTAATATTGATAATACACGGTCGCTACTTATACTATGGTTAAAGATTGACTCTAAATTAACGATTGTGAATCAATTCTGCCAGGACCGCGACAGCGTAATTCGTAACGCACCAAGCTAGAGTTCTGGGTGTTCCCGGTTCGAACCCGGGTCGTGGCGCAATTTTTTCACAATTTGTTTGAGATTACAATTCTTCGATTGTGGCTGCTTCATTAATTATTTTAATTTATTAAACAGCCACAGTCGATATTTATAAAGATTCGCATTAATGAATTTTGAAAAAGGCTTCGGTTTCGCGCGCCTTGAATCTAGCGATTACTGTCTCAGAACCGAGATGTGCTTCCCAAAATTCCATCACTAAAAAATTTACCAATAACAGTCGCATACGAACAAAATTTTATATTCACACATTTCATCCGTCAATTGGTAAATGAAAAATATTGTTATCCGAATGTCAATATCTCTGCGATAAGAAGTTCGCCTTTATGAGGAAGCACATTAGACGAAATTAAATTAAAAGAAAACAACCTAGCGTTCGGGAGCGTAGCGCCCGGTGGCTAGTAAATATATAATGGATTATAAGATAGTTCTAATTGATGTTATTTAAAAATATCTAATACATGTATTTGGTCGTTTTAACTAGATCTTTTTTCTGGATTAAGAAAGTATTTAGTAGCAACAAATCAAATATTTTTTTAGTGTTCGCTGCACAGTGAAAGTTGATTCAAATAAATAAATATGTTGGAAATAAAAAAACTGAAAAATTGAATGAAATACAGATTTGTTGGAGGGAAAGTAACTTTTCGTTGATTGAAATAATTAAATATTGAATAAAAATTTCAGTTAATATTACTAAATCTTTTTTCTGGGTGAACATCTAGTTCATTGTGCCCAACGAATTTTTCTCTCAGTGTACGCCTGACTACAATATACCATGCATTACTAGCACGGAACGCGGGACATTCCGTGCATGAGTTGTAAAAATTAAATTGCTTTATCGACTTCTACCCTGCCGAGCAATTAAGTATCAATTTTATCCAGTGTACATCGAAGGAGAGGTTCGCAATTAATTTAGACAACATTTAACAAAATTTAAAAACTTTGTCATTTGTTAAATGGAATTTTTTTCGTTAAAAATCCACACAGCCAAGTTCGCTCATAAAAATGCAATATTTTAAATAGTCGATTGTCATATGCACAGCAAATAGTTATTATTATAATTATTAACTACCCTTCAGAGATATAATGAATGGAGCGCAACTTTTGCGCACTAATTAAACGTTGATTTGTTTCACTAACAAATTTCATTAGCGTTTCGTTGTAATTAAACTTCAATGGTCGTGACAAAGTTAGCCTGAAAAACATGAATTTCTCCCATCAGGTCATATCTCCTATTAAAGAGCAGTATCGCATAGTATTACTTAACAGTGATTTTACTTGAAAGCATATAGTTCGGAATGTCAACATCTCTAAAAGCGTATAAATCGTCAGAGGGTCACCAATTTGTACTCAGTTCACGTACAGAAAGATCAGGGAAAAAATAATATGATAAACTTGTCCTCTATATGCAGAAGTTTTTACTACACGGAGGAAAATAAACACGGAGTGAGCATATTTTAGCGTGTGAGCATAATGTCACCCCTCTTAAAAAAATTAGTGGATAAAATATCTCGAATATTCTATATAAGTATTGTTGTCATTTTATTCGTTCCCTAAATGGCTGTCGTATCAGCGTGAAATTGATACTTGTCAATGAGCAGCTTCAGGCATGTTGTGCATTTAGACAGTTCTAAAAGTGACGCAGCGCGTGGTTGCTATTTGTGTTCGGGAATAGGAATTTATAATTAGGAGATGGAGGAGGATAGTGACAGTGGTGAAGAGACAGATTCCATAACAAAAAAATGACAAGAATGTCGACGATATATCCAGTGATTCCGAACGCTCGATGACGCGAGAGCTTCTTTGATTGGTTATCACTATTGGTACAATTCTAAAATTCGCATCATCGGTCTCAAGGTTTATTGCGAAGAGGGGTGAGCTTCGAATGATCAATTCCGTTTCATAAAAATGATGAATTATAATGCTAATTCATCTTTGTAAGTTATAGAGTAAATATGATATTGTAATGGTAGGATAATTTCTATCCATGCACCACTTCTAATAGCAACTCACGAAACTAATAAAATGGTACAAATTCGTGTATCGAATATGCACGTTATTTCATCCACGATAATCTGTAAAAGTCAGAGTAAGCTAATAAAAATGTTTAAACCAAGGTATGATGGTTTGCGCGCGGAGCGCACATCCGCTGCTAGTATTATAAAATTGTGTTAGTTGAAATCAACCAATCGACAAAATCATAATTTCTTCATTCGACTTTTACGTTATAGAAAAACTGAGTTGCATCGAAACGCAAACGCGCCTCTTGATATTGACCGAATCACGTGATCATATTAATGGTCACGAGATATAATTCATACACATTCACAAATTTAAAAACTTTGCGTTTACTTAAAATGTATTTTTTTTTTTGTCAACGATCTGGAAAGTATTGCATTTTCATGAGCGCAGCTCGCTCATGAAAATGCAATATTGCAAAGAGCTAATTATTATATTCACGTGAACACAGTTATTGCTAACCTACCTACAAAAATATAATTAGTATAAACCATTTTTTATGCGCAAAAATTAAATGTTAATATGTTTTACTAGAATTTCATCAGAGTCTCGTTGTGATTATACTCGAATGGTGGTCTCATAGAATACGCAAAAAACATGAAAGTCACTCGCATCACGTCATACTCGCTGACAAAGAGGCGTATAGCGTATTTTTTGGCAGAGATTTCATTTTAATGCATATTTTGCAGGCGTTGTATAGAGCGCGGAGTTGCCGTGGTAACAGACTCTGCCAAAGGGGAAACGCTGTATCATCGTGCGAATATATTTCCCCCCAATCATCGTGCCTCCGGAGAAGGGATGTATAGTAGTATATACCTACGTACAGAGAGACATACGCACGAACGAGCTTATGTACGAAGCTGTAGCGAATGTACAAGTTCGGCAGGCGAGCGCGCAGACTAGGTGCTAATGCGTTCGGGGATTGTCTGGATGCCCCTGATGATCACTTTATATTAGGCGAGGGGAATCTGCATGACAATGGGTCCAGGCCATTGTGCGGTAAACGCGCGCTTTACACCCTGCGCTCACCAACCCCATGCGTCTGTCTTCATTCGCATCCCTCCCCCACCGCATTCACCACCCGCACCTCATACAGGATCTGGCGAACTAATAAGACAGATTAACCGAAAAAATACGCAACAATGTGAATTTTTAAGGTAGTCGTTCTGCTACGTGCTAGTCAAATCAGTGCTAATTTTTTAATTGCTTTTCTATAAATAATGATAGTCCTGACGTCTGTTCCGAACGTGTTCTTGATAAATAAATACATCCACGGACACGGTTTAAAAAGAAAATACACTGATATGTATAAATGTCCGATATGAGGTTTTTGTTGTTACATTTCATATTCGTAAAAACCATAGTATTGCCTCGATTATAAAGAGCAATAGTTGATTTCGTTTATGGAAAGGCGATTGAATAGACGGATTCTTTATACGTATTAGTTGTTCAAATATTACACTGAGAGAAAATTATGGTATTAGTAACTATAAAGTGACAGCTATTCATTTATGGTTGGTACAACAATTTTTTTATAGTTGACACAACTATAAAATAGTTACTATAACTAACCGACAGCAGTGGACGCGCGGTCGGTGTGTGGCTTCGGCGGTTCCCAGAGTTAAGCAGCATTATTTGCGGTCATAACTTGGATGGGTGACCGCTTAGCCTTGCACTGATTTGCGCGCCAACTGCTGAGCGGGAGGCAGTTTTTCTGAGTTTCTAATGTATTCTCATATAGTAGAAACTCAGTAAAAATAAAGCCGACTGTATCGGCCAGGTTTTCCGCAGTTTCCCTGTGCCCTCGTGCAAATGCGATACAGTAGTGCATTAGGATGAGTGGCTGCGGACAACACTCTAGAGGGGTCTCTATGAAGGAACGGGAAAAGGGGAGAGGGGAAACGTAAAAGCCTGAAGAAGGCATACGGAAGAAACCAATAATAAATAGTTACTATAACTAGCAAATAGTTACCATAACTATTTTCGTAGTTATCGGAACTATAAAAATAGTTGCATGTAATAAACAAGGATGCAAAGTAGAACCTTGCACATTGCTTCCTCATTATTTTTCGCTTCTTACAAAGCTACCTCTATGAGGAAGTATGTTATTTAGTTTTTGGCTTCCTCATAGAGGAAGCTTTGTAAAACGCGAAAAATAATGATGAAGCAATGTGCAAGGTTCTACTTTGCATCCTTGTTTTAATTAGATAAATATACATGTTGTGGATTCGCTTTTTCTATTTCGTTATTGCGTTATTTCGTGATTATTAGAGCGTTTCCGAAGTGAATGTGATAATGTATATTTTGAAAAATAATTCAACATTCTATAAAATCAAAAATTTCATACCGTTCGTGACTAAATTATACATATATAATGGCTGAATATTGTTTCATTTATATACAAAATTTGAGCTCGCTATCTTAAGTTTTGCAAAAGTTACAATAGAGCGATAATGTCAATTTTTTTAAAAATTCAAAACATCATAAAATTTTTACGGCTCAACCGATCTTAACCAAATTCAATAGCGATCACCGGCACATGAAAGCTCAAATTCATACCAATTTTTAGATCAATATCTCGAAAATTGAAAGAGTTATCGCGTAAACAGACATTTTTCAAAAAATTAAAAAACGCGTAATAATTTAACGATGAAGTGGATTTTAACAAAAAATTGTGTGAACGATGAGGCTTGATCCCTCTATCTATGGTCCAAATTTCAGCTTGATATCTCAAGGCATTCTCGAGTTATAAAGGTTTACATTTTTCGATTGTGTAACATACACACACACATACACACACACACACACACACATACAGACATTTTTTCTAAATCACTTTTCTCGATGTTTTGGACCATTCTGAGTGTACTGACATGAAAATCTCGAAAAAAAAAATTTTCACGAAAACAAAGCTTCCTCTATGAGGAAGCAAAAAAATGAATAGTTGTCACTTTATAGTTGACTGTACTATTACGATTTCTCTGAGTGTACAAGTATGTGTACGTCTAATTTTCGATTAGGTTAGATAAAGGAACGGCTGTAATGTCCTTAAAAAGGATATTGCGAGAAAATATCTCCGGTTAATCAATGAAACATCTTTCAGTAAATAAAACGAGCGATTGCTAATCGTAGTCGGATTAAAATTAGGATTTTTCCTAATATAAAACTGCATGCCAAAAACAATTTATTGAACCTTTGTAAATAGCAGTGCTATTTGCATTTTAATCCGTATTCATGGTTATATCTACACTGAAAAAAAAAGTAGAACCATCTCCAGCATATGTTGTACCGCAGAATAGTTGCAGCAACTAACTCGCTCCTGTAACCAATCGCAGTGCTGTTTTCACCTAATGACGTTTTAGGTGACGCAACCAACAGCGAGTTCCTATAACCAACCACAACGGTTCGTATAATCAACGAGTAGATGTCATAACCCACTGAGTAGTTGAGGCTATATCAACTCTTTTGAGTGGTTGTCGGAACCCATTTATTGGTTTGTCCAACTTTTTTTTTTCTCCGTATATATATTAAGAAAACATATAGATCAATAAATCACTCTTCAAAACCATCAATCGAACCACCAAAAAGGTTTTTAAAGTGTTTGAAAGTACGTATCTCCAGCACCAATTTCGAAGCAAAACGACTAAGATTTTAGCATTAGTAGAACTACACTAACGCCCTCTGTAACAGCAGGAGCAAAAATTTGTTTCATGCGCACCGATACGTGCGACAGCACCGACTGCCGCCAGTCACTAGTCACTAACCGTGTTTACGCTGGAACATAACCTCAAAGCGGCTTGCGTGTATTTAATCGCTATTTTAAAGAAATTAATTAACAAAATGATTTCAACTGATGAATCTATGGGCGAGGAATAGGTGTTAAGCGATTTTGATGTGGAGGCAGATTTAATAATACAAACTAGTCTACGAGAATTATAAAAAATGGCAGATGAAACATCAAAGTTCTCTATCAAGTTCAGAAGAAACTAATTTGAAGTTGAAACTAATTTAAATTTGAATATATATTTTTTTAAAACTATAATTATATTTGCTTTTCTCTTTTACAGTTCTTTAAACCTTTATTCCTCGTTACCTCTGTGAAAAAACGTAAATGATCATATATCATTCTAATACTCGGCATAAACAATTTTTTTATATCAGCAAATATTTAGTGATTCGTTAACCTTAAACATATCTGCTATCTCTCTACGATCAAATATCTTCTAACCTAGCGAAACTTTTATAACTGCAATAAAACTGTTCTTACTCGAAGGTGTACGTTGTAGCCGAAAATTATACGTTACCAAAACTAGACCGATGTATTATTTCGCTTAATGTATTACTTGATTGGGCCGAGAAGTGATTAGTTTGCTCGAATCATTAGTTATTTGAGGCAAGAAATACTGATGCTTCCAAATAATCGGTTGATTGATTCAACTGCTTTGTTAACATACTTATGATTATATTTTATTCCATACAATACTATTATGTTCATATTTAAAGTATATTCGTTTAGAATATATCAAAGATTAATTGATGAAGTAGAAAAAATAAGTTGATAGGGTAAATCTGAGCTTTCAATCGCAGGATTCTCATTGGTTGTCCGAAATCTAAATGAAGTAATGGCAGCGTGTATAATATTTGTTCCTCTAATATACATTTCATAATTTATTGGATGAGCGTGTGTAGGTACGCTCATGGAAACTTCTTTGAGATGTTCGTTCAAGCTCTCTAACGCTCATCGATCCCCTCGGCGACTCTCCGTAATGTCAGAAACAACGCGAAAACGATCAACGTTTGCAAAAACTCTAAAACGACAAAGTATCGTACCCCGGAGGATATTCGAGGACGTCAATCGCAGGCTTTTGAGTTTCGTCGTAAATAAATAAAAAAAGCAGCATCAAACAGTACCATGACAGTTGCTCGTACATTTTCTATAGATTCTCTGTAGGTTCGCTCGTTCTGATCCGTCTGTGCACCAGAGAGATCCAACTTTGCTATAGTTGACTTGTGTGGAAAAGTGATTCGGAACTCTTTCACGGGAATGACGCAAAGAGCGCGGATGTTGTGACCCTGGTGCTGCTTCTGGCGCTCAGTTCTCGTTCGACTTCCGGCAAAACTCTCATTAGAGCTTCGCAACGTAGATAACGCGGCACCAGCGGAAGTATACAGTTCTTTCTGCAATCCCAAGCGAACGTCCGTTCTCTTTCGTTGGTGCTTTTCCACTGTTATATACACTCGCGAGGGCACGCTTTGTCGCGTAACGACAGCAACCTGGCCAAGGCGCGATTATTGTCCCAACTCGTCGCTGTCACAATACAGCCCCCTGTCTACTGCAGCCATTCCCACGGCTCTACACATATTCGCCTACTAATACCACTCTTTCATACGGAATATAAAACGAACGGGTATATCTACCATTCCTATCCCTGTTTTCCTCAAGCATAGCGGGCTTCTATCCCTTCGCGATATAGTCCTGCTGACACACCATCCGTATCCTTTCTCCGAGAAACATTTGTTCTCGTAAGCATCAAGACCACGCGAGGGAAGCTGCCCTTCGTGATGTGTTGTACGAACTACCCCCGGCGTCGTAACAGATGTCCGAGAGTAAGACAAGTTACCGATCTTGCCCAGCAAACAATCCGCCCATCTCCCATTTCGTGACAGCTTTTCACTTGGACTCTCCGAGATCTTCTGATTGAGTGCTAGTTAGCTGTAACGAATAAAGTAATTTTTTGCTTCCTCATAGAGAAGCTTTGTTATCGTGCGAACAATTTTTTCGGGTTTTTTATGTCAGGATACTCAAAACGGCCTAAAACGCCGAAAAACGTGGTTTAGAAAGAATGTATGGACAAACTTACATATCTCAAGAACGGCTTTAACAATCGGGCTAAAATTTAGCAAACATGTGAAGAAAGTCGACGTCTTTATTTGTGGTAATATTCAAAACAATTCAAAAATATGTTCAAATTTTATTTGACTTTGCAAATTTCGAAAAATGCCTGTACGCGCTCTAGCATCCGTAAATTTTTAGTTATTGAGCTACATAATTTTTTATGAATAAAGCTATGTTAAAGAAGGGTTCGTATTGAATTTGAAATTAATCTGTAAAAAAAGTTTTGTTTTTATGGGTTTTGAATTTTTTTAAATCTTCGTTATGCTCTAACTCACGTCAAATCTCACCAAATCAACTGACATTTTCTACAGATGAAAAATAACATTCAGCTCTGCTACTTACAAAATGTGGTCGTGATCGGTAAAGCGGTGAATTTTTCAACAACTATATAGGTACCGAAAAAAATTGCAAAGTAGAACTTTGCCCATTGTTTCCTCATTCATTTTTATTTTTTACAAAGCTTCCTCTATGAGGAAGCCAAAATTAATAAATAAGCTTACATAAAATTAAATAATAAGCTTAAATAAGCATAGAGGTGAAAAATGATAATGAATTAGGAAGCAATGTACAGTGTTTCTACTTTGCGACTTTTATTTTCTCCGTGTCCGAGACCCTCTTGCAGGACGAAAATGATAAATTTCATGGTCACTTTGAAAAGCTAGGTTTACACGTACGCAAGTCAACCCTCGGATGAAATTTTGTTTACCCTTATCCCTCGAAACTAACGCGTAAAGCACCATTTCTTACGTACTTGTTACAAAAACGTGTCGTGTGTAACTAGGGCGGAAATTAGTGGTTGGTGACTCGTGTAATTGGCGCCGCTGCTTCGCTTGGTCAGCAAACTTCACCTCATCGCAATCGCCAACCCTTGTCTGACAATATTCTTTTTGGCACTGCTCGTAGAGTTCAGGTTATTCTACTGCAGCAGATTGAATTTGCAGAATCCAATTCAATATGTAAGAAGACTCTGTCCAAACCAAGTATAGGAATTTCCATTTGTAAATCTTCCGTAGAAATTGCAAGGAAATTTAGTTTAAAACTTACTACGCGATGGGAAATTTACTGTAACAGTAAATTCATCTTGTGTGAATGATTTTCAAATAGGAATTTTACACTCAGCGTAAGAATACAAAGAGAATTGAAATCTTCCGAAACCAATTCAGTTCATCGGTGCAACCTGCACCCTACGACCATTGCAAATAGGAAAAAAAGATTGCATCGATGAATTTGGTTACCCAAACAAATCGACTTATGACAATGCATGTTTCACTTTTTGTGTTAAATATGAGCTATTCTTTATCAAAGTAAACGATTTCATGTGTGCTTGACTTTTAGATGACTCAAACTTCTTAATTTGATCAAAACTCGAAACCTACGAAACGAAACCTGAAAAGCTCACGAGTAATTGTGTGTAACCCATGTTTGCTTCTATATCTCTGAGAACTCCTGAATATGCAGTCCTCGATGTCACGACTAATTATTTTCTTTCAAGTTTCACTCCTCGTTCTTCGTTTGCTGCAGAGCATATTAACGCTACAACAAAGTACGTGTAATATGCATAGAAAAAGTCAGGAAAGTTGTTGCGAAACGCTTGTTGCTGAGTCGAAGGATATGTCACGGTGTGAAGAACGCAAGCTAAAGAAATTTTCAAGGAGAAATGTGGAAGACAGCACAAAAAGCTTGCGTTGCATGCACGCGCGTGAAATTCGCGCGGCGCACAGGGATGACTCGAGCGCGAAAGAATATCCCAAGGTACAAATATCCCCATACGCGAGTGGGTACTGTCTCTGACGGGCTCACTGTGTTCCCGGATGCCAGCCCGGTGTTGGGTAAATAATGAAACTTTGCATCAGGAGAGAGTCGACTGGTGTGTTTTCATTGCGTGAAGTGGAGCTGTCTAGACGCATTCACGACCACAGAGCCTCGGAGCGAACACTTTTGTAAGCGTCCACGGGAACGAGCGGTCTTCCCTCTTCCGCTTTTGCCACCGCAATTTCATCCACTATTTCCAAAGCTCGCGAGCTCCTCCTGGGCATCGTATTTTATTTTGCCACCTTATTTTTCTTCTTCATTTTTATTTGTTCCTTTTTTTAAACATCACACCGCATACCAGACATTGCTGACGCGTTCCTTGAAAGCAGATCTTTTACTTCCTCGCATAACCGCTCGCGGATGCATATACGCGCATCAAGCGTCAACGGCTTCGAACGGAGATCATACCGGCTCTCACACCGTATATACACGCGCAGATGGTATTATGCATATCGGAAAAGCATCCGACGATGTTTGAAGCTCCTTTTTTTCACGCGAACCCAACCACGTATTTCCGCTTTGCTCTCCAGTTCTCCGCCCCTCTTTCCGTGCTCAAATTATTTGACGCGCGTCGGGAATGCCACGAAGAAATTCAGCCTTTTCAAGGGAAAGAAAATATACATATATATCACCAAGAGTGCTTGCTTTTTGTGCTGAATTTAATTCCGCATCTGTAATTATAATGAAGGTATGCATTGGTACAGTATATTAAAGTGGGATTGGGAAAAGTAATTAAGTAACATGTTATCGCCAGACTGTGTGGAAATGCGAAAAGGGGGAGCTGTTGACAGGTTGTAAAAAAAAAGTTAGTGCTGAGTGCAACCCTGACGCCGTTGAAATAAAAGTGAAAACGCCAACTTGCTGAACTTGCTGGGGAAACTTGCTGAATGGTTCATAACTATTATTTTTCCGTCGCGAGTTAAAGAAACAGGAGTGGGAGAAGGCAAAAAGAGTGAAAACAAAATTTGAGATATGATTTCGATAATCGATTAAATACTCTCACGATAGAATAACAGATGGAAAAGCTTTTCAAACAGGGTATAATACGGCGTGTACCTATACGAAGGAGAAAGGCATTGAAGACCGGGCAACTCTCTCCCTCTTGAGTGGAAGCGCGTGCAGCAATCGGTGAATAGGAGCAATGAGGTGAGGCTCCTACGGCAACGCCGCAGGAAGAAGGCTGAGAGAACCTCCGTCGAAGCCCTTTCAAAGCCTTTAAGAATCCTGCGAACAAGACTTAGGTAATGTGATTTGCGGAATGGACTTTCGAGTTCATAGGCACTCCCGGAAAATCCCATGAGCCCGCGGCAGTGTAAGCCCAAGAGCCTTTTCCGTTCTCTTCATGTCTATTCCTGACCATACAAAAAAAACTTATCCATCGGAATCATTCCCATGGATAAGTGTATACATATATATATATACTAGGATTTTATTGTGGCTCGCGCGCTGCGCGCGCTCGCAATCGCCCCCTACCCAAGGGTGCCCCCCGTAGGGTGCCCCCTCCCCTCCCCCCCCCCTTCCGCCAAGCCCTGAGCCCGAATTATTCTAAGTCCCTCGATTCTTGACACGGCGGCGGCGGCGGCGGCGGTGGCGGCGGCGGCGGCGAGATCTTTTTATAATATAGAGAGATATATATATATATATATATATATATATATATATATATATATATATATATATAAGCGTATAATATATTATATATATTATATTACAATCTTGAATACGTAATCTACTATGAAGGGGTTACTTCATAAAAGTAAAGTTTAAACTTCAAGTTTACTTCTGGTTATACTTTAGATTATGGATTGATTATTTATTTGTTATCAGAAAATTTCAATTTGAGATATTCAAATTCTTTATTTTAGAAATAAACCATAGCATAAAAGGTTCTGAATTCTGAAAGGAAAGATTGATCTGGTATTTATATAGAAACTTACGCTTAAGGGATACGCACTACGAAAACTATGTGCTTCTGTTCTACCAAGCAGATTTTTCTGTCATGAAGTCGGCAATAATTAATAACACGACTATTCATTCATAGGTGGATCCCATACCAAGTGGGCCACTGCATCTTTACGTGGTCTCAAAAAGTGGTCATAAATATGTTTTTAGTTGTTTAGAGTGCTACGAACATTCTCAAATTATTTAAGAATTTTAACACTCATGGTTAAGTTTTGGAATGTACTTTTCAATTAAATTTTATGTTTGAACATATTTTTTGTACAATCAGTTTGGGTATAAAGAGAAGAGAAAAAAGAAATCGGGGTTACGTCATAGATTTTATTCAATTATCCGATTTTAAAGACGCAACAGAATAAATATTATTCCCTCGGTTTTTGAGCGGATTGCGCTATCTCAGGGGTTGGAAGATGTGACTGGGCGATTGGGGGTATATGATTGTTTAAATGATGGTTTTTAAACACTGAAGTTCTCTTATTTATAAAAAAAACAATACATATTTGGAAACAACGAAGTTATATGTATGTATTGAATATCGAACAACAAACTTAGACAATTAGAACGTTGAGAGGTACAATTCGATTTTTAATTAAATTACACTAAATTAGTAATGAAATCTCTACTTCTCACTTGATTTTCTCAAAGAACGCACACTGGATTAAAACACTTTTTTATTGGTTTTATTTAATTTAATTTTTTATTTTTTTAGAAATGAAAATTACAGGATCGGATTTTCGATCGAACCTGACAGTTAAATTTGAATACTTCCGGTTCATTTCATTTATATCCCTGATTTAATAACTTTATTAGCTCGAAGACAAACTGTTATAGTTTTTGCGTACACGATTTTAAATATAAGTAAACGAAGTTAAATTTATGTTTAATTTCGACGGCCGATCGAATAGGACTTCTAAATTTTTAAACACATTTGGCGTACAGGACTAACTAACTATCACGTCAAAAGTAGTAGTAGTAGTAAATGCGCTTCATTAGCCTTAAATGTACAAATTTTGGTAAGTCTACAGATACATAAATATATTTATAAAGCGTTGTTTCTGAGGCTAATGGGCCATCGGCCGAGGTCCTTCAGCCCGTATTTTAGCAGTGCGCGGGCTTTTTTTTTAAATATGTTTAGAACGGCAAAAGTAGTGCTGGAAGGCATAGCACAATGAACCATAATTGAAGATGCCGGACATTGAACATCTCATAGGTGTATAGTGCCCTGCTAATCGCCGTGGGACTGCTGATGCTACGCTGATAAGGGTAATGAAAGCAGTCCTCGGCTCTGAGACGCGACTACTGCGCGAGAAAATATTGTCTAAAAAGCGTATGATTGCTATTTGACCGAAAATCCGCGTCCAGCAGTGACAAGCGCTACTGTGAAAACACAGTGGAACACTGTGAAAAATTGTATAAAATTGGTCGAGGCCATGTCTAAACTATACTTCATACAATTTAACTTCATTTGTGATTATTATTTATATTGTTATTATTTGACAATAAAATGCTTATTAGAATATCCAATATTGTTTTTTACTATACACGTCAGAAAATCCCGCTTTTTTACCGTAGTATTAATCTCGTAACAAGAAAATACCGTGCGATTTTTTGTAAAAGGTTGCATGAAGATTTTTCATTTTCTCCATTTGCAACAATTTGTTATAAATCGGGTGGGCGTGTGAATTCATCACGCTACACGGAAAAAAATATTTGATTGGGACAAGTACGTTTTCAATTTGCTGTAGAAAAGGTCTCAAGAATTAGTTGTCTCAACCATCAGTAACGTCAACTATTCACGTTTAGTTGCCGCGAAATTAGTAAGTGTAGCCAATCCAATCTTTGAGATTATCATTCGAGTCGTTGCGACTACTATTCGAATTGTTGGAACGACCATTCGAATCGTGTTACTATCATTAGACATGTAAGGGAAATAGAATAATCGATTGGTTGTGCCAACTCATTTTTTGGTTATGGCAACTAATCTTTTCTGTTCGTGTACTTCTTAGAAAACTTCGCACGGTGTTGTCTTTTTATGAACTTCAATATTATAATATGAATCGGGAATTACTGTCGTGTATAGAAGAAAAGAAATTATTAGACATTTTAATAAGCATCTTATTGACAAATAATAATAATACAAACGATAATCACAAATGAGGCTAAATTCTATGAAGGATAGTTTTTACATGTCCTCAATCGATTTTACACAAATTTTCACAATATTCCTACCAAGGAAGATGGCAGTTTGTCTTATGTAACGATTTTTTGGGAAAGTAAAAAAAACATCTGTTTGCGCAAAATTGAATATCTCTTACTTAATAAGTAAGGTAATTATTCAAGCGATCAAATGCTACCATAGATAGTACCGTCCATCGTGTTAAAAAATAATGGTATCGGTCTAAAAGAAAGATTCGATTTTCTACGTGTTAATCAAATGGGGAATACAAAAGGTCGTTGCGTCACCTCTAAAAAGTATCGTACGAAGCTTTTCTGTAACGAAGGCCAACATTAGGGTCCAGACTATAATTTTTCTTCCGTATCAAGTAAACATTTTTTTTTTAATGCAGTCTAATGTATACTTTTTGAGATCACGCAAAATAAAGATGGCACACTTGGTATGGAAAGCCCCAAATTTTCATCCATATATTTAGACCGTCTTTACTTCTTCAGACAATTTTATTAGAAAGGTGTGGACTTCGAAACAAGAATGCGAAAAATATTCCTACTGAGCGCAAAAAGCATTTGTCGAATGAAAGAAGAGATAAGATAAAAGTGGAGAAGATCACTGGACATTCCGAGTCGTTGTGGAGAGGGAGGTATACGACAGGCGACAGTGGAATATGAAAGGAACAGAGAACAGGTGTCGCATTCGCAAAGGCTATACAGGCGTGCACACACATATATATACTGTAAAAGAAGTTGAATCCCCAGGAGGAAGAAAGATGAATCGCGTAAAACCGATGAAGCCGAGCGAGGACAATGCGCGAGAGTTCTCTAACCGCTATGCTGGCTCTGCTTGGCCAAAAGATAAAGAAGCTACGTAGGTAAAAAGACACGCCAGGGCCTAGTGAGGGAGAGCCGTTCTGCTGGTGCTCACACAGAAAGCATCTTCAGTGTTGCGAGAAACGGTCGGCGGTTGGGTGGGTGGGAGGGAGGGGGTGGCTCTCGTCGCTCGTGCCGGGTATATTGCGCACCGAGGCAAACAAAAACCAGACCGCTCCTCTGCACAAAGTCCCTCTACAGTTTCGCGGAAGGCGCACGAGCGTTGGTAGAGAAGATGAGCGCGCGAGCCGCTATCTCTACCCGCGAAACACATAAACTTGGGGAACAGAAGGCAAGAAACTTAATTCAGTGGAAAATACTCAACAGATAAAGGTCTCACCGTAGGGTCTGTGGTGCTAGCTTGGCGTTCTCTGCGCGCCTTGCTATATAGTAGCTGTATACAAATACTATACTCGTGATACTGGTTCCGAGCTCAAGAATGCACCGCGTATATATTACTGTATGTGCGTGCGACTACTGTGGTTTGCAATATCATCCCCTGGACTACCTACGACTCGAGAGAAAAGCGGCACAGAGATGCTTGCATCCGTACGCGAGTACATGCGGCTTTCTTCTTCAGTCGGCACTTTGCAACGCGCAGCACTCGGGCGCGCGCGCACGTGACCATGTTGAAAAGCTTTCACGGCTTGGGGCGATGACAGAACTCCACGAGAGTATATGGAAGCAAGAGCGCGTGGTACGTATAGTGTGTAGTCACTGTGGCCTCGCTTTATGGAATTCATCTTCCCTCTCATAGCGTTTTTTTTCTTCCCTATCTCTAGAACGTCCTGTACATATATGGGAAAATCGAAGGTTGGGCGAGGGTATTGGTCAGAGGTCGATCCACCAACCCTCTATATATTATAGGTCAATCGTAGCAACAGTCGCGGTAGCTCTATGGCTTATAGAGGATGATGTGGTCTTTTCAACCAAACACCTTCGTCATTTGTTACTCAGGCAACAGCAACTTTTTTTATGTCAAAACTTCTTTAGCGGAACGCCCCCATCGATAGTGTTTTCTCATGATTGACTATTGGTGTTTTATGAAAGATTTATATACTGTTTACCAGTCAAACAAAGAACGTTTTACAAGGTAACAAGAGCATTCGACTATGATAGGTCACCTACTATATTCTGGATTTATTTAGGTAGGCCAAATATTTCCAAATAATAAGCTGGACATAAGATGTCTCCCCCAGGCACTACACTCTAAAAACCAAGCGTGTTGCAAGTGTGTTGTTTCCTATCTTTTACATTATGACGCGTTTTTACACACTTTCAAGCGTGTTAGCATTCACATGATAAATGATATCTGAAAGGAACACGCCTGTAAGTGTGTAAAAACTCGTCATAATGTAAAAGATAGGAAACAACGCACTTGCAACACGCTTAGTTTTTAGAGTGTATGTAGTATTTTCTTTTTCTTACAAAAATTGTGAAATTAGCGGGGTGCGGGGCAAAATGACCACGGGGCATGATGGAACAGGGGCATCATAGTACATCTCGTCAGAATGACACCAACGTACGCTGAAATTGTAAAAGAATTGTGGTTTAATTGCCATGATATTGATCTTACGATATCTTTGAAATTGCATTTAATAGAATATAAGCATCTATTATTTTTTACATCTAATACTTAACTCATTTAATATTTATTTTGAATTATATTGTATGCACGGTACACAAATATATTCGACGATCTCTTCATCGACATCAGCACAGGGAAAGAGTGCTCATTTTTCACACGGATTGCAACGACTCTATCGATTGTTCATACAAGTCACTGCAAAAGAGGTATGGTGTATCCTCTTCCGCATTCGCAGATGTGTTTGACTTTTTATTCGATAATTCAGAGCTTTCCTATTGTTAATATTGTTCGTTATGATATAAAGAACATTTGTGTAAATTAACAATTCTCATGCTGTGTGTCGAAGTACTATTTTTTTTTCCAGCGCGCCCATTGAGTCGAATCAAAATGTGAAAAACTTGGTGTTTTGTAATTTGGAAAATATTTGTACAAATTAATAAGACTACGGGATGTCGCGTGTCAATGTACGAATTTTTTTATTTCATGGGTTATAGCATGCCCCGTCTCGTTTGTCTTACCGTGGTACTTTGTCCCACGTTGGAATTATGTTCCGCTATCCACTATAATTTCTGTAAGAAATTTTAAAACCGATTTTGTTCACTATGTACATAGAATTATTTATTGTATTGTCTTTTTTTTCAATTGAATTACTTCTTTACTTGAGTACCCTTTTATTGAATTTTCCATTCATACAATTTATATAATCTTTTTATTGCATTACGAAACGATTTTATTTATGATCGTACGGCACTTTTTTAAAGTGGTAATTAATGAAAGTGTAATAATTATTGAATATGCCATTATTGCATCAAACGCTGGACTTATGAAAATCGTAATAGTCGAACCAATTATAAAGTAACAAGCATTAATTATTAGAGTCAGCAAATATTGTTATATTTGCCTTAGCTTTCATTACCAGATATATCTTTATTGAGTTAGACCACACATAAATAAAGTTAGTTACGGTAACTATAGGGATATTAATGTCAATATGAAAATAGCTGCATAAACCAATAATTAACAGTTATGCCTTAATACACTCTAAAAACCAAGCGTGTTGCAAGTGTGTTGTTTCCTATCTTTTACATTGTGACGCATTTTTACACACTTTCAAGCGTGTTAGCATTCACATGATAAATTATATCTGAAAGGAACACGCCTGTAAGTGTGTAAAAACTCGTCATAATGTAAAAGATAGGAAACAACGCACTTGCAACATGCTTAGTTTTTAGAGTGTAATTGCCATGTTGTGTAGAATTACAAAAGTGTCAACAAGCTTATATTATAAATTATCTATGAAATTGTACCTCTCCCAAAACGGGCCCAACAGAGTTATTCACACAATATACAGTAGACTCGAAATGTACTCACTACAGTGAGAGAAGAGTTTGTTATCAGTTAACAAATCGTTAAATGTAGCGAAATGAACCATTTAGTTATTCTTATTGAATCTCAGTTGAGCTAAATAACAATGAATTGCCCGAAATGAAGCTCGCTAATATTTGTTAATGGTTGAAAAATCTTATTTGGCTTAACATACATTTAGTACCAACAACTAAATAGTTCGTTTCGCCATATTTAACACTTGATTTATTAACTGTTAACAAATCTTTATCTCAGTGTACATTTTCTACATTTTCGTGAAAGTATTAACTCAGCCGTACGATGATAACGCCATTGCCAACAAAACCAGATATCTAGAGGCACACAAAATTCTGTAACGGAAGTATAAGATATGTATACGTATAGCACAAAATAATTGCGAATTCTTGGTACGTTTGTTAAACGAACGCGGGGAAAGGTAAAGAGAGGATCGACAATTATTTTCCGCGATGCCGACTCGTACGTGAGAGTAATTCAAAACCTTCGTTGTTACTGGAGAAACTTGGTGCTACTGCGATCTGCGCGACGACGCGCGTTGCACTATGAAGAAGGGTGTCTAAGTGCAGAACTCCTTTCGCCGCCATTTCCTCATACCCTCAACGAAGTACGAACGGAGACGCAACGTTCCTACACCATGTTCTCTTTGGCTAGTCGGTCGTTACACGCTGGCGTAGTTTGGCCAGCGACTTTCGTGCTTCGCGAACCAGCTATCCGGTCCTTAACCCCCCTTGCTCGAGTCCACCGACGTCGACGTGCACTGATACCTTTGAGCATGCTTCGTTTGATCACGTATTTCATTAATTATCGTTAACATTGGTAAAGGTTCTGCTTCTGTGTTACTGCACAAACCTACCCCTCCTCCTTTCTTCTTTCAAACTCCATTATAGCATGAGTCTACTCATTGCAATCAGTAATTGCAATAGAACATACGGTGAAGCCACCTCGACTACTCCGGATCCCGTGTAGAAATGTAGTCAGAGCTGTATACTGGCCCCGTATAATTTTCCCTGACTAACTACCGGGCCCATCATGGTAATTAAACCCTTGTGCCTGTAGAGGACGACACGTGTGGGCCAGTACGGATTCCCTCGACAGGACAACCTCAAGAGGCCCCGTACATATCCGGGATATATTCTTTAATGATAACACGACAATTTGGATGTATCGTAAGTTTATTAGAACACAAGAATCACAGGAAATTATTAAGGATTATAAGTATTAGAGAAAAATTCTTTTGTAAATCGATGACTTTCCAATAACTTTTCCGTACATCGTACAACTATATGGACCATTGTACGCATGTCTTTGCACTTATACGAATTCGTGAAAAACTTAGAAGGCAAAAGAAAGATATTAGATGATATAAGAAAGAAGGTTTTTTGTCGCCCTATCTGCATTCCCAAAATAGTTCTCAATTAATAAAAGTGTTGTTAACGCGACAAATACATGTATTGAACGCAACACTTAATTTCAGGTACCATGATAACAACACAAACTTCGAATAACTTCGTTTTAATAAATACACCGAAAAGATTTCATTGACGCTGATTTTTTTTTATTTCAAGGAAATAGTGCATTTGAATTTCAAAGAGTACATTTCTCTGCCTGTAAAGAAACATTTACTTAGTGAGCATATAATAACGAAACAGTTTCATTTTTTTATAGAGACGTTTTCATTGATTCAAAGAAAAGATATACTTTTGCGTATTTATATGGGGAAAGACGTAGTGGTATTCCTTACGCTTGATTGTTTCACATACGCCAGATGATCAATTATTCAGACTCACAAAGTTTTTGGTTAACATAACTAAGTTCTCTGGTACGTAACTACGAACTTACACGGACAAAAAAAGATTGGTTGGGCCAACTACGCTTTTACTTTAATGTGCCGGCGATTTTTCGGTATAAGTTGCGACAACTCATATATCCATTAACCCAACCACTTTGAAAGGTAGCCTTACCTATTCACGATTAGTTCTCGTCATATAGAATACACGACAAATCCAATGGTTGAGGCTACTGTACGAATTCTTGGGAATGCACTGAGTAATGTCACTGAGAGAAGCAAGATATCTAAAAATCATGTAAATTCAACAATGCTGTAATTGCACATATACAATACAATAGTAATGAATTTCATGAGTAGATATTTGAGATTTTCGTACGTTAATTGTCATTTACGTTTCACGCTTTGTTAAGATTGCGTTTTTAAATTCGAGTTCTAGTGCTGTAATTGCACATATACAATCTTTCATCTTAATGAAAAACATTACTAGGCAATTACAAGAAGTGAAATATTTTATAGGTGGACATTTTTTTTGTGGCCACCTCCACCCGTGCCAATACTTCTTTTCATTTTGACACTTTTTCCATAGTTTAGGTTCCTGTGCTAAAATATAGTTGGCGCTAACTTGGCCCTTTCTAGTTTGCCCCAGTTCTATTAAGGGCCCTACTAGGCTAGTCACGCTTAAAGTACGGAGCCTTTAGAGGCTCAATATGGGCGACCCTAGTGAGGGTTCCACATTTAAGCCTGATTAGGCTCTGAAGTTTGTTGTGGCCGCCTCTGTTGAGCCTAGTAGGGTTCCAGAGTAGATTCCCTATTGTGGATGCCACGTTTATACCTAAAAAGGCCCCTTATTTAATCGCGGCTGCCCGAACTAATTTCTGCACGAGTTATGCTTCTGGACCGCAGTGGATTTAAAAGTTTGAACTCTCTTCACTGAAGGATTCTGTCAAGTAAAAATATAAAAATTGCCATTGTAGATTAGTTCGCACAAGTTACAAGGAATTTGGTAAAAAAAAGTTACTACGAAATAAAAAAATTAGTATAAAGGTAAGATCCTCCGCGAAAGAACTTGCAATGGGAATTCTTATGTCAGGACCAGGCAGAGACTTCCTACGAAGAAAATTGAACCCCGCGAAACCTGGTTGCTGTAGTGGCTGAACTAGAACCAGGGACGGTTTAACGGGGCAAGAGCCCTAGGCCCGGAGATTCGAGGCGCCCCCTTCATTCCATAAAGAAGCTTAACGTAACGATTTTTTTGTTTCGTTTTTACAACAATTTAAAAAATTGGAAAAAAAGTTCAGTCGCTTGCGCCCCCCAGACTGCGGCGCCCTAGGCCTGGACCTAGTCGGCCTAGCCGTTAAACCGCCGATGAATATATTTACTATTCAATAAGTATATTAATTACAAATAAAATAATTTATTTGAGGTGAATGGAAGTCTAGTAGGTCGGCATCCAAATAAGAAATTTTATTTCCGATGCGTAGATTCTAGTCCCGTTCACAAGATCTTTTTTCTGGGTGTGAAGCTAAGTATTGGTGCCCCCAATACGGCTGCCACGAGAGTGTCCGTAAATTGTGTTGTCGACGCTTTTTGGGCTATATAGCGATCAAAATTGATTCCCTATCATGGCTTCCACGGAAGCGCCCGGAAATTATGTTGTGAAAGCTTTTGTTATTGTTGTATTGATATTGATGATGAACACAAAATTGCATGTTGTTTAGTGAAAAAAAATATTATGGTGTGAAACACGTAATGTAGCATACAAATAGGAGAGGAATGGATATTGTTCATTAATTGCCAATGCTCATTATGTACGATCAACAATAATAATTCAAATCCGAATAATTAAATCAGAAATGCATCCGATTAATTAGACATGTATATAATTATCGGTTCAATTTATATGCTGTAATTAAAAAATAAAGTTGCTACTGGCGTGTCATCACGACGACACGTGACTTTCTCATCACCAGGGGCGGTTTAACGATTAGGCCCAGGCCTAGGGCGCCGCAGTCTGGGGGGCGCAAGCGACTGAAATTTTTTTCAATTTTTTAAATTGTTCTAAAAACGAAAAAAAAGAATCGTTGCGTTAAGCTTCTTTATGGAACGAAGGGGGCGCCTCGAATCTCCGGGCCTAGGGCCCTTGCACTGTTAAACCGCCCCTGCTCAGCACTGTTACTGACGTGAAGTTTTTATCGCCAAGTTACTGGGGCACAGCGTCCAATTATAGTATAGTATATTGACGAACTGGTATAGTGATGAATTTCATGAGTAGATATTTGAGATTTTCGTACGTTAATTGTCATTTACGTTTCACGCTTTGTTAAGATTGCGTTTTTGAATTCGAGTTCTAGTGTTTCTAGTGATTCGCCGGCGGCGGCGGCGAGATCTTTTTATAATATAGAGAGATTAAGATTGCGTTTTTGAATACGAGTTCTAGTGTTTCTAGTGATTCGCCGGTGGCGGCGGCGAGATCTTTTTATAATATAGAAAGATACTTGTATAAGAGAGTTTAGCAACTAAACTTATAACCCGTTATTTATAAGATTTTCCAGTATTCTACGTTTATTTTAAGTTTTTAAAGAAGAGCGTATGGATCTTGGATTGAAATTAACATCAGATTTGTATTTAGTGACTCAAGTTACATTAAAAAAATGTCTGCCAAATAGAAAGTTCGGCTTAAAGCATGGCAAATACCGCAAAAATCATGAAAAAGCTGATTTTTCTATTTTTTAAAATTAATTTTCGTGATTAAAAAAAATGAAGGGTGATGGATCAAATCTGACATCAGATTCGTATTTTGCAGGTCAAAATAAACAAAAAAATGTGTTTTCAATAGTAGATTATCCTGTAAACTTAGTAAATACCGAAAAGTTGGCAAAAATGTCCATTTCTCAAATTTACTGATCAATACTTGCAATTTAAAAAAAAACTGGAGGGTGATGAAGCAATTCACGTGCTGAATTCGTATTCAGCGAGCCAATATACATAGGAATACATGTGTCATGTACCGGGGTTAGATAGTTTTGTTTTTTTGTGTGCCGGTGCTATCAATTGCATGCAATTTTCTTTATTTGGAATCTGGGCTACTTAAAATATCTATTGTAACGCCGCAAAATTGCGCGTTACAATGATTGATATCGTTCTCCTCGCTCTTCGACTCAAGGGCGATCTCGCAGGGTCATAATAAGAAACTTAGGTTATTTATTAATTATTTTTCGATTATTATTTTTTTTTATGTATGACAACGAGAGAGACCGATCGACGAATGGAAAAGAGAGATTGTATTTTGACACGCTACGTGCGTCCCGGCAGCTTCCCGAATTAAATCGGAAGACTTTCCCGACTAGAAATCTGGTAGGGCAGCCCTGCCGTCACATTTGGGCCTGATCTGGCATAGATAAGTTTGACCTGATAAGATGTACCTTATTAGAACCGGATCTGGCATTGGAAAGGTTGCCCTGATAAGGTGCACCTTATTAGGACCGGACCTGGCATAGGGAAGGTTGACCTGATAAGGTATTCCCTATTCAGGTCCAGATCTGGCATAGATAAGGCAGACCTGATAAGATGTACCTTAATAGGACCGGACCTGGCATAGGGAAGGTTGACCTGATAAGGTATTCCCTATTCAGGTCCAGATCTGGCATAGATAAGGCAGACCTGATAAGATGTACCTTAATAGGACCGGATCTGGCAAAGGGAAGGTTGACCTGATAAGGTGTATCTTATTCAGGGCCAGATCGGGAAATATTAAGGTAGACCTAATAAGGTGTATCTTATTCAGGGCCAGATCGGGAAATATTAAGGTAGACCTAATAAGGTGTATCTTATTCAGGGCCAGATCGGAAAAAATTAAGGTAGACCTGACAAGGTATTCCATATTCAGGTTCAGACCTGGCATAGATAAGGTAGACCTGATCGAAATATTGGCGGAATTAAGAATATCATTTATAAAATCAAAATATCGCATTCAATATGTTTTTCATTTTAAACCCGTCATTTTGAATTTACAAATTTTAAGTTCATATTCCTAATTAGTTACGTTAAAAACTGAACTATTATTTTGAGTAAATAGTAATTTGAACTATTATGGAAATACTGTACGAGATATCCGCATAGTCGGTTTGGTCTAGTGGTTAGCGTGCTCGGTTAGGTAGTTAGGTAAGTAGGTAGGTCCCGTAGGTCTTAGGTTCAAATCCCGCGTGAATCACTTCCCGAATGATGTTACGAAAAACCGTATCTGAAGACGACTTGTTTTTTTTTTTTTGTAATATTAATAGAATATTATTGTTCATATTGCGGCATAATGCGCGGAAATTAATAATTAATTTTTTAATTTAATATAAAGATAAGTATATGTATTTATATATCTATGATTATATTTATCAGGTCCTTAATTGGCAATCTTTATCAGGCCCTTAAATGATTATTTTTATAAGGTCCTTATGTGGTAAACTTGAACTGGCCCTGATGTGCCAAAGCGTTACATTCCCAATCAGGGCCGTATAAGGTAGCCAGACAGGGGCATTGGATTTAGAATCCGGTTACCATGTCCGGCCCTGATATTCCCCATAACTGAATTTCTAGTCGGGTTGCGAGCTAATTTCTCGCCTAACTACAACTACAGCTTCCACCTACGTTTTAATCATTCTTTCGACGCTTAATGGGGAAGGCATTCGTCTCTGAACAGCACCTGCATCACATCAAATTACCGCAAAATTCGAGCTTACGCGTTCGAAATGGGCCTAACGCATGGTTGGTAGTATAGCGAGCTACCGAACCTTAATGCGCACCGATAACAGCTGCGCTAATTTGTCAATTCACCTAGCGAGGCGCCAGGTCCCGTCTCTGCGTGAGAGCGCTTCAACGCTTTCCCCCCGATTAAGGCAATTTTGAATATCTAAGGGTGGGGAGCAAAGTTCGCGAGCGAGATCGATCGCGATCACTCAAAGCTTTTTCGCGGATATCGTCGAGCGAGGAGGACGTCCCGCAAAATATTAGTTATTACGAGGAAGTACATTGAATCTCCGTTGAGGAAAACTGTCCGAGGAGTAACTCATTTGCCGTCTCTCGTCCCGGTGAGCTCCATATATTTATTGTATTATTTTTCTGGTCTCAATTGTATTAGTTTATTTTATTTAACCGCAAGTGTTGTCATTGTAAAATAGAGTTTGGTCGTGCCGGTCGTGTTTGACTCCCCGCGTGGAGAATAATTTCGTTGAAGATCTTTGTGGTGTATTTTGTTTTATAACGAATTTTCTCTGACGTGTGAGTGTGCTTCGCTGGCGGCTTCGAGCCATTTTTTAAAATGTAAAATCATTTTCTGAAACTTAGATTTTCCGTGAATAATTATTTCTAGTAAAATCAGACGTGTGCGCGAATCGCTCTTAAGCCTTCGTCCCGGAAAAGCCATAGGGTTAAGTGTGTGAGTGTGTGTGCGGTCCGTATGTGTGCCCTTGGTTGTTAGAATTTTTGTGTTAAATGATTTCATTGGTCGAGTCGTTTGTCGCGTTTTGAGTTTGTTACGCGTCCCTCTCGTCCCTTGTTAATTATTTATTTGAGAGTGCGTGAGGTTGTGTGAGCGTGAATGTTCGTTATCGTTTGTCGGGATATTACATTTTGTTTAGTGGCCAAAGTGTGGCACTAAAAAGAGATATTTTGCGTGGACATTTTATTAATTATTTGTTTCTATAAATTCCTTGATCTTTTGAATGAATTAAATTGTTGTGAGTCCCGTAATTAATTGTGTTGAAATTATTTATTTATTAGTAACACGAACTCTCAGTAGGTCTTACCCCCCCCCCCCCCCCCCCCACTCTACGTATTGCAGCTGACACCAAGCCTGGGCTTGCAATTGTCATTTGTTAACGTTGCTTCTCCTCCGGCGCGAAAGCGCCTGGCGCCCATTCTTCGGAACGAAAAATAAGGAAGAGAAGTAACATTGGACAATTTAAGGTTGTAGCTTGGGTTTTCCTGCGTTGGGTAAAATTCACGTTACACTATTTGCATCAAAATCTGAGACTCGATTTTTTGTTGAATGAGAATACATTCTCTTTGTACATACTTTATATGTGATGAGAAAGTAAAAATAATATTCCGATTTACCCTAACAGCAGTAGACACACTATTTGGGGTATAACTTCGGCGAGCTTCCATTTTAAGCAGAATTTGTCGCTGCGAGTACTAGGATAGTCGCAGCTTAGCCATATTTAGGTTTGCGTGCCGACCGAAGAGCGGAAACCTTTTTTTTATATCTGATGTTCGCATAGGATTTCCGTAGCTTTCTCGCGTGCAAACGCATTACATAAACGTATGCTGCAGGGTGTGTCCTATGCTTATCATTTGGATATACAACATGTCTAATAAAAAAAAAATACTTAGTAAAACTTGGCGTAGATATTTGTGAGGAAATGTTTACGGGTATGTATACAAATATGCTTTTATCATCCGCTGTTAGATGAAGTATTTTTGAGATTTAATATAATTTATTTTTAACATTTCACTTCTTTTAGCCGTTTTGGCAGTATCTTAATTTCAGTACGTGATAATGCTCGGATTGACAGTTCCTCTGCATCCTGTTGATAAACTTTAGTACATATAAGTTGCAGTATCTCAACCATCTATTATGAGATGAACTTCATTTTCGTATTCTCGTCGGAACACATGACGTTACAGATTTGGAAAAAGTATGGTAATCGATTTTGGTTTCCCCCATAGCTTTGTAAAAAGCGAAAAATAATGAGGAAGCAATTTGCAAAGTTCTACTTTGCAGGCTTGCTCTAGACATTTTTCTAAACAATTTTGCAAAGTTCTACTTTGCAGGCTTGTTAATGCTCTAGACATTTTTTTTAAATTCAAAGTGTCGAAGAATTTTAACCGTGTAACCGATTTTTCGGAAGCCAGCGCGAGAATGAGATTTTTCGAAAAATTAAAAATGCCGTAAAATTTGAACAGCTGGACAGATCTGGGTCAACTTTGTACTCAACTGTTTTTCGATGATAGTCCATATGGGAATAAAATTGAAGATAAATCTGTAAAAAATAAAAAAAAATTGTGACGGCGTTTTTTTTTTAATTCACCAAAATTGAAATTTACCGACATATCGATAATTCTTTTGACTAAATTCATCATTAACAATCAATTATCGTGAAATCATCTTGAAAATTGCAGCTGGATATCTCAGAATTCACCCGAGATGAAGTCTTTGAAGAAATTTTAAAAAAATTGAAATTGCACTAAAATTATAACCACCCTACCGATTCTAGCCAAATTTGGTACACATTATGTTTTGATAGTAGTCCTTTTCGGTACAAAATTTGAGCCTGATATCTCTTAAATTGCGAAAGTTATGGCGTGAAAACTATTTTTTCTAAATTTTAAAAATGTTGTGAAATTTGAATTTTCCAACCGATTCGCGTCACCGACAATCCCAAGCGTCGTTGTATGACAGCCCACTTGCGTGCCAAATTTGACGAAGATATATCTAAACTTACGACAGTATCATGCTTACAAGGAATCTGCACACACAGACACATACATACAGACCACAACAAACCACTTTTCCCGACGTTTTGGACCATTCTGATTTTTCTGATATGAATAACTCGAAAAAAAAATGTTCACAAAAATTAAAAAGTTTATTGTCTTGCGTTCTTCAATATTGCAGGAAAGTAACCACAGAGGTGATAAACATTCTTGCAAAATTGCGTGTCAGTGGTGGCTTTTTAAATTAGATCTATAACAGTTTTAAGTTGAAATGCGCCATAAATCCCTTCTGGTATCTCTATTCACTTATTGAGTAAGACTCATTCTATCACACTATATTTCTACTGCATATACAATAGAGCAAAATTGATGAGCGCTTTTATTAATGCTATAAGCATCATTTAAACAGAAATAGCAGTGCAGTTGCAGAGTAAGTAAGTAGATGAACAAACGATAGAAGAACGGAGAGAGATGAAGAGACGGAAACGCGCGAGGACCGAGCCAATAAGGCCAGAGATTGGACGATTCTTGACGGGGGCTTTTCCGTGCGGGCACTAAAGCCTCGAAACGCCCGGAAAGCCAAGTCGGAACGAATCAGATCATGTCAAATTGATTTATTCGAACCGGCGGAGCGTGGCAGCGGTTTATTCTGAGCCGGCCGCAAATCACCGCGGACATAGGACGTTCGTTTTTTTTTCTTTTCTACCACATTACGAAAGACACTGCGCATAACTTCCATAGCTAACCAAGAACCAACTACTGGACTAAATTCCATTCCTTAAATCTCTACAAAATGCAAAATTTCGGTACGTGGATCGCCTTGCAACTATGTAGTAAATTTTATTGAACGTAAACTGCGGCAGAAATTGGCTATCCATCGCATTTTTAAGGATGGTCGAGCGTTACAACAATAACAAGAAAAAGACACTGGTTTTTTTAATAGACATTGATATAGAGGACCTAAGTTCAACTAGAAAGTGTAAATAACTTTATCTTCACGGTTTTCGAGAAGTAAATTTTTTAATTACCCTATTTAACATTGTTTGTTATGATAGATTGTGAACGAACGATGGATTTACATATTTCTAAGGATAGTTTATGCGGAGAGCGTCCTATTAAATTACTGCAAACTATAACGAATATATTCAGGGTACTCTATGCAAAAAATCAGATATTTGTTCTTCACCGCCCAAGAGAAAATATGATATAAAGTTTGTATTAAAATTATATATAAAGTTTTTCGTAGAAGCTATATACGAAAGAGGACATGTAGAAACTTTATATATTTTGTATACACCATATGAATTTATAGAATTAATTTCTAAAGAACTATATAAAAACAAATATATTTTATATAGTATCATCAAACTTCGCCTATATATTTATGAAATCCACATTGTTATATTTCTGACAGACAATATATGATATCGATATCCTACTAATATTATAAATGTGAAAGTTTGTATGTTTGGATGTTATAATATATACTATATAAAAAATATATGTTTATATATAGTTCTTTAGAAATGAGTTTTATAAGTTCATATTGACTATAGAAAATACATGAAGATTCTATATGGCAACTTTCGTATATAGGTTCTATAGAAATCTTTATATATAATGTTAATATAATCTTTATATAATATTTTCACTTGGGCGTTAATGATCAATTAGGAATTATGTGACCCGACATCCAGATTTCTGCCGGGCCTATCCCGTCCAACAATCTAATCCCTCTGATGCTCGACCCTCTTTAACACTCGACAGCATTCAATACTTTAGTTATCGGTTGGCTCTGTCCTCATAGCACACGGAAGAATGAATCTATCAGGTAGAAGAAATATGCAAATTCTTCTCGGAGTAATCTCTGGTTATTCATTCGGTTATTTTGCTATTTCTGTAACTGTTGATAGCTTAGTTTAATAAACTGATGAAATACCGGGGTTAACAGAAATTTCGAGGCAAAAAGAGTTGAATATCCAGTAAATAAATGAAATAAATTAAGTAAAACGGGAAATTACAGCTTACGGAAAAATTCTCCACTGCACAATTATAATGAAACAATTATTAATCCACATTATGGCCCAAATTGTATCTGTTGCGCATATTTTTTGCGATAAAAAGTTATATTCGGGTGCGCAATACTCCTTTTTTTAAAAGTGTATACTTCAATTTTAAGTTCTACTATAAGCCAAGCTACGGAATACCATTTTGGAATGTCGCCGAATCTTTAAACTTCATCTGCCGATCCACCAGAAACCAGCCGGCGCTGCTCATTTTCTTGTCCGATTCGTTACGCAACGAAACAAGGAAAAAATCAGATTAACCCTTCTCGGATGCGCTTAGTTTAGAATTTCTTATTCGTTATTATATGTTTTATAGAGTCTCTCGCACTTTCGTATCACATTACCTTGTTGTAGTCACAGTCACTAATCAGGCATAGACGTCAATCGACATGGGTCATTGATTTGGAGCTTCGATAGATCAGTCTATGTACCATCCGGCTAAGTGGTAAGAAACGAAACGACTCACTCGCGTGAGAGAGTATATTTCCAATTTATAAGCTACAATTGATGTAAAGTAAGGAAATTATAATCATTTTATTCAATTGGGGTTCTAATCTTTCCAATGATACCAGCTATCCTACTGTTTCGACAATTTTAAAAAAATCTTCTTGTCTATCAACAGTCATACTGAGCTTAGGTAGTCAGGAACTGGGTCACTTACCTTGATATAATATTTCAAACAAGAAAAAATACTACACTGCATTTGAGATCCCACTGCGCAGGAATGCCCATGAAATGACCGTATTCACGTTTTTCCAATGCAGCACAAATTTATCCTAGCTTGTTGAATTATCTTATTCTTTTCATAGATGAACCATTTTCCAGTCGGAGATTTTTTTCGAAGGATCACTATTGCTTTATTTACTACAGAAATGCCATAAACTTGGATCGTGACAGTGCGCAATTAAAAATAGAAGCTCGAAGCGAACAAGATTGCAAGCGTTCCCTTTCAAGGTGAGGCTCGCCTCGATTCGTAGGATCTCGTGTAAGAGATAAGTCACGAACTGGAGCACCTCCTACAGCGAGGAGACTTCCAAGTAGTATATGAACTTTATGAGATCGAGACATGAGCATACAAAGCGATCGTAGAGATAAGAGCACGACAAAAAGGGGAAGTGGTCTATATTGAAAGGGCAGACACGAAGGGCGAAGAAGAGGACGAAGATCAACTTGAGTTCCATCTACGTCGTCACGAGTACCATCATGCTGAATAACCCCAGACTGTATTTTCCTGAAGAATCGGCTCTATGTATATAGAACATAAAATTTACAGAGTGGAAGAAGCACATGCAAATTTAATTCTAATTCCATCCATTGTTTACGGATAATTCGTGAGGAATTTGCCACCAATTTGAATGACCTAGTTGGGGGATGCTAACAAAGTTCAGATATGGCAGGCACTTGACACTCAGCAGCAACGCGCAGCTGTTCGCACGTTCGATCCGCCTACAAGCTCATTTTCTGGCGTCTCGAGTAGCAGCCCGAGCAGTTGGTCAAGGTTCGTCGGAGTTGAGTACATATTGAATTACGAAGTCGTGGTGTTAGCTGTGCTCCTACTGCTGCTGCCGCTCGTCTTTCGTAGAGTGGAAGCAAGGAAATTGGGAAGTCAGCTACTTCAATATTCAACCCTCGCTGATTCTTGGTGCTCTTATTACGAATGCGGCCCTTTGCCGTTTACCATTCCCCTTGGCCGAGATCGCGGATTTCCTTCACCCCTTATCATTATTCCCGAACCATTTAACTAGATAATTCACATATTGGTGCTAAGAGGAACGCAGCCCTGCTTTCAGCGACTCATCCACCTGCCTTAAGTGGAATTTAATTTTGTCACACTTTCGGCGCATTGGCACGGAGAAAAATAATTTTGTTGTTGCAGCTAGTCTTAGTTTGCTAGATCTATGTTGCTGCAATAGTCTTCCATGAGCAAATAAGCGTTAGTTGCGGAAATGAAAAATGCATCTCCCAGTTTATTTGTGGACCCAACTAATGATTTGTTGGTGGAACTTATACATTTTGCTGGAAAAACAAATTAGTAAAACGGGCTTCCCACCGTTAGCAACTGAATATTTGCTGTAGCGACAGCGTTTCATTTATCGAAATATTTGTGCGTATAAACATACATTTACTACTACCACAAAAAAAAGTTTGGCACTTGAGCAAATTTTTTTAAATTGCTAGCGTAACCAATTGAAGGAAAATCCGCCAGCAAATGAACTGCTGCAAAAAAGGCGGGTTGTGCATCCTAACACGTTATGCGCAACGCCATTGTTCTGTCGCGATCTATTTTCAATACTGCATTATTAGTGCGAAGTTCGTTTATGCCCAGTTCGCATCGTCAGCGTATTCTGTCTTGACGATGGATTTACCAAAAGCGCCGGGATCCTTGCGATCTTTCTTCAAAACGTGAGGCATTAGTGAAGAAGTTATACAAAGAAGTTATAAGTGTAAACTGTTTAAAAAGTTCGAAGCTCAAAATGACAGCTGCAGAAACGTCGTGTTTCGTGAAACTATTCGGGGTGATCATAGGGGATTTCGTTTCGGAAAGGAATCCGTATTGGAAACTTTACGTGTCATTGCGTGAAATACTCGACCTCATCTATGCTAAACGATTGCCGAAAAAAGTTAGTCCTCTGTTGCGAGTACTAATAGAAGAGCATCTTGAACTGTACGACAAATTAGGTGGTCTAACCCTCAAGCCCAAACATCACATTCTCACGCGCGGGCTTACGCTCTTAGGAAGGCACTATTGCTGCAACATCAAGTTATTTGTGCTACCAGGAAACTACTTTTGCTGCAACAGCAAACTGTTTATGCTGCCAGCAAACTGTTTGCGCTGCCAACAAAATATAATGACTACAACAGCAAACTGCTATTACTGCAATAGAAAATTGCTATTGCTACTGTAGCAAATTAGATACAGTAAATAAGTATTGCCGTAAGAGCAAGTACTTTTGCTGTCACTATATTTGCTAATGATTTTTGCTGCGGTACCTAATCTCATGCTGCTGTAACCAATTATTTTTTTCCGTGCGGAGGCTGCTTGATCATAAATCTTTTCAATCCCTCTCGTATTTATAGTAGCGATCACTTCTTGGTTCGCCAAGTTTGCAGCGTACTAGTATATACAACCATCTTTTAAACTCATCTTCCCTTCATATTCATTACTTTCTACAATATCCAACTTCTTTTCTGGAAAAATTATGACTTCTCTACACAACAATATAACATATTGATTCATTCAAAATATTAATCGACGGTCAATCCCCAATTCAATTTAAGTAGGCGTTCGGTGTATAATAACACCTAGTACACATAAGTGACCCGTGCCCTTATTATATTGCATACACGGAAAGAAATGTTTGGTTGTGTAATCTTTTTTTTTCCGTGTACATTCGTATTATAAAATTGTCAAAACTAACAATTTTCGTTTGTCATTCTTATACCAGATGCACTTTATGGATTGGCTAAAACTACCTGCGATAACAAAAGTTCGTAACATTTAATTTTGCTACACTTTCGGACGACTGGATAGCTGCTTGATCATAAATCTTCTCAGTTCCAATAGTATTTATGGTGTCGATTACTATCTTTAGTCACCAACTTTGTGCCGTAGTGATCATAGTAATCTTCCAAATTTGTCATGGATTCATATCTTATTAACTCTCCATTCTCCATCTGCTACTCTGCAAATGCCAACGAAACGGTGGCAAATTCTTAATTCTATAACGTTGCTGTATTATAAAAAATGTCTAAGATCAATGCCATATTTTGACATGTATAAAACTTCAGTGAAAACTTCTAAACGCACCTAACATATTTTTCATAAGCAAATTTATTTCAGTGTAAACCTAAGTAACAACAGTGCTTATAAACATGTCAGGAAAACCCCTAAACTTGAAATGCCTCCGCTATTATCGGAATTACTGAAATGTTAAGCAATAACGTGAGCCGTTTCCAAAGGAGAATATAATTGGTTACATTATCAGGCTACACTTTTGACAAGCCTGATATCGACCTTTTCCACATTTTGTCAGTTATATATCAGGAGACACACAGTGTTTGCGAAGGAATGGCAAGGGGGATCCAAATACCGTTGATTCTGTAATAGCCGGGGCATCCGATTTTCGAGATGCGATAAAGAACCCGCTGCTTGGCTATGACGGGGTTGATGCGATTCCGGCGTGGAAAAATAGTGATTCAATAGAATTCGTGCATTGTGCGCGAACGAATGTCAGCAATCTCTTGTCGGGAAATGGATCGCGATTCGTTCGCGTTCTAGTTCACTTTACTCGCAGATTTTATCGACGAGCGGGGTTCAACGAATCCAAGGAACGTTTCATTTCGTACGATGGCAATTGTTGATTCCAATAACGTTCACCCGCACCCTACACTTCACAACCTAATACATACGGACTTCTTAACAGTCTTTTCGAGTTGCTTGGACATGTCGGATCAAGTTTAGAATACAGGTCAGATCTACTTTGGAGAAGTTCGAATTTCTTGCAAGATTCAAATTTCCAAGAGATGTATATGTATATATATCGCTTGAAATCTGTTTCACGGGATTTTATACCTCTGTAACGTCACGGGCTTCTTTGTCCAATTCTGCAACGTTCGTCCCGCATTTCAAATCTCCGTCGACTATGTCCGTGTGATTCGTGCAATTGAAGTTGTCGCTGCAGCCTGTCAGATTCAATCTAACTTAGTGGATAACGTTGGTGGGCTTCCGGAAGGATTGTTAACAAAGTTATGAGGGACGGGCTCTATCTTCTCTTTCCAATATACCCTGCAAAGCTTCATGATCAAATAAGAGGATAAAGGTTTGCTTACATTCCCGTTTGCGATGGCCGCTACGAAGCTAATTTCATGTTTATGAGACATGAGCGAAATATCGATAACCCACAAGCTATCATTCTTACAGCGGTCGAAAGATAGTTTTTTAATGAGCTGAAATACAAATCGCTTGGCGCATATTCGATAAAAGAGTTACATGGCGGTATAACATAGTTTGAATAAACTAGTCGGATAACAGAGTGGGCGAGAGTCTCGCCAGCAGCGGCAATGGAGGTTCATGCACTTTTCTCGTAACGACGCGATAAACTTCTCCAGTAACACTAAGGTATCGAACGATATTTCTATAAAAAAAAGGAATGAACGGTATGAAACGTGGAACGAAAAGCATGTGGGGCGGGTTGGACGGTGGTAATGGCGTGAGGGAAAAGTTCCGGAAAAGAACTGATAGAAAACCGATGGAAACATTATCTGAAAAGGTGGGCCAGTATGACGATGGGGGAGCCGGTGTTCTCGCACTCGTAGTCGTAAGGGCGTTTCCGGCAGCCGGTGGTTCGACGCCCGAACGCCTCTATGTTAGCTCGCTAAAGAAGTCATAAAATTCTGCTGACATCTCGGTCAGTCGCGCGGTGTTGGTGGTAGAGTTCTTCCAGATTCGCCAGCAGCAACGTCCAGCGTTTACCAAGGCTGCCAGAGAAACCACGACCCAGGTGTTCCCTTGTTTGAATGGTCCACGATATCGGTTAGCTGGAATGGTCAAGCGGTACTTGTGCCCAAGATAGAGACCGGAACCGGGCAGCACGCAGTACTGCTGGCCAGAGCATCTCTCGAATTTCTGCAACGCTGCTGAAGCCAATGTCCCTTTAGGTCCTTGCTCTATCTCGATCTCCAGTTGCGTCGCTTCGTAGAATCCCATACTACTCCGTATTCTCCTATGTTTCTGCATCCGCCGGGTGGGCGCGAACGCAGACGCCGACTAGTAGTCCATTGATCAGGAAGAGCTAGCAATGTCGATTACGATTCAATAGAAAGAGGGGGAGCGTAGTCCGATAAGGACTAGCCGGCTCGTTCCTCTCACGTCCAAGTAGTTCGTAGCTCTTCAATGAAAGGGTCCTGTGAGAATGGAACGAGAAAGGGGAGTAGAGGCTGCGGGCCAATCGAACAGGTTTTCCACAAGGGTAGACGAAGCCAGAGCATCAAAGAGACGCACCGACTTGCTATAATTCGTTACTCTCATGCTGGACTTTCGATGCGAAGTGAATCGGCTTGATACGAACTCTATCGACTTGACGAAATGCTCAAGCCTTGCGGGTATCAAGCAACTTCAGTTAAGCCTGCTAAAGGAGTTAATAGGTTACTAATTCCATAATATACGCTATATACTGGTTAAATGTACATTACATAATTCAGTGGTATCGCTAAAATTATGGATTAAGGATGATGGCCACTCCACTATGTCTAGCGAACTCGAGAATTTGCTGGAATATATTATTTATTTTCTCTAAGTTATTCAGTGAATTTTCTTACATATGCTAATATTCGCAATCAGTAGGTGTACGGATTTTTTTTCTTTTCGAAAAGAAGCGTCAATACTTTTGATTAAGAAAATATCATTGCTATTTTAAGAACATGCAAGATTGAAATCAAATTTTATCCTGTCCATTTATCAATAATGCTAAGGATAATAATTTTCAGTCCTTTGTCGATAATGTTCGTCATCACATATTTATTTTCTTCTGAAGTATCAACAACTATTGCCGACAATTTTAAAAAAGTCGCACATAGTTAAAAAATCAGACTCTTTCATTAAAACTAAATTCTATATAGAAATATAACGGTTTGCTAATTAATCGCGATATTCCCATAGCCTTCGCCTTGCAGTACTTTACTTTGACAAACCGTGTAGAGTTTTCCACAAATAAAAGAAACAACGTAAGAAAATCAAAAATGCTGTGACGACTTTTCCTTATTACTTCAATAGTCATTTTAATAGCACGGAACATGTTAATTTTGAAAAATCGAAGCTATGACAAAATTAGTATAGCTATGCTACTATAAGAAACGCTCTAATTAGTAGAGTGTAAATAAGTAATTCTTATTGACAAATATGCTAACAGTTCTGTATCTGGCAGTCCGTACTAAACACGCATTTTGAAGGGCGTGTAATTCAGATTATATGCATCATCTACCTATCGGTGTATATTTAACCAACATAATCGCAGAACAAATGAGCTCCACTAATGTATACAATTGGAGGCGATTGCTATTATTATTGGTAGTATTTGGTCAGCGCAGATGTACAAAAGGTGCTTTAACACGAAACGCTGTTAGGAGAAATGAGGTGCTTCTATAGGCGTGTGGACTAAATATATACACCGTGTGCACTCGGGTGTTCGTAGAATTGTTGAGAGTGGTGAACGCGAGCTGTAGAACCGCAAGCTCGAAATCATCGAATACGAAACACAATAACGGTCAACTCTCATCATAGTCGCCATTTGGAGCGAAATGGCCGGCAACGACAGCCATAACGGATGGCCACGTTCGCGCTTCAGCTCTCGACCGCCGCGGATGAACACGACTAACGCTATGCGCCTACCGTAGGGGAAAAGGAAGCAGGCATGGTGTGCAACAACCCGTCCCCTCCCACCCGATCGCCAGGAATCTCCAGCACGAATACCCGGATATATCCATAACGACGAACGATACCCTGCGACACCGTCCCCTTCACACGATGTACTCTAACGAGAGTTTACCGTTCGTGAAATTAAAGTACGCTAAAATCATTTTCGAACAAATATACGCGACGAGTTTATATGGGACCCTCTGAAAACTGTATACACTATATTGCCGCTCCAGGCGCATTTATATAACGGATGTATAACATACGCTCCGTGTATATTCAAAGCATTCAGTAGATTGCATATTTTGTCAGAGCCAGGTTTACTCGTTGGGACGTTAAGTGATTTTACGGAAGAAGGAATGAAACTATAGCTACCATTAATTCATGGCAACCCCGCGAGAAGCTTTGCGAAAGATCTTTACTCACAGTTTTCGGGTTAATCGCGGTGAAGTAGAACCCAGCTAGGATTATGCACAGGAACGTCGACTGCATTTCAACAATCGTACCGCCACGTCTTTGCTGATGACCGAGATACCATTCTACTGCCACCGCAACTACCATCGCTACTACTGTTATTTGTCTCATGCAATGCATTCGTACACACACACGCGGGTATATCCAATTTTGCCCGATAAGATACTCGTATTACATGCGAGGTGCAATCAAATTGCCAGACCATACACATGGCCGGACTCACCTGTAACGACCATCGTATGTTATATTACAGCGCGGGATTAATCTTCGCTTCTAATCTAACTCAAGGATACATTACACATATGTTTGTAATTAATCTAGTCGTACATATAATAAATGTCACTAAATGTAATTTAATCTGCACAGGAAATAAAGAACGGGATGAAATAGCTCAAGTGGTAACTTTGGAAGGCCCAAAAGATTTTTTTTGTATGACAGCGATTATTCTCGGTGTGAACTTTAGCTTCACACAAATTTCCAACCCAATTGCTTGAAAGGTGTTCTAATTATCACATTCATCAATATTATTTATGAAATAGGAGACCTAGAATGTTAAGAGTTTTCTAAATGTCGATGAATAGAAGGGATAATGAATCATCGGCTTTTTATTTTTGCAGCTTTTGGCAAATTTCAGTAGAAGATTAAGATATTTATGTACAAAATCTTACCGACATTTTCCCAAACGCAAAAGACTTCAAAAAGTGCAATAGCCATTTTAAACAACGTGTAATATAGCGCAAAGTTAATAAAAAGGTGTAACGACATCTCTACAAAACTTGTAAAATGTATCAAGTGTCATTAAAAAACGTATCGACCCTTCTGAAAATTAAAAAAGAATGGTACAGCGTCGTCAAAAAGCAAGATAGCTCTTCAGTGCAATTTGTATAATAGTTCAGATGCCCTCAAAAACCGTAACGAACCTTTTCGAAATTGTGTAAAGTGCCTTCTAAATCGACGGTCACGGTCGTTCAAACAAACATTCAGTTACAATAACAAGAGTGTTTGTTGCCTCGAAGATATTACGGCTGGCTGGGCGAATATTTGTGGAACTAACAAATCCTTTAGTTATGGTAACCCAAAGTGAATTCAAACGCCCGTGATTGTTGTTTTAGTCGACTCAACTATACTCCACAGTATAAAATAGAGCAAGTGTGCTCAAGAAGCGGTAACTACGAACTGTATTTATATAACAGACTACAGTTTCGTACCTTTCGAGCGCTACACGCCCTCGCGCTCCAGTAACCTCAATACATGAAACACCCCCTACCCCACCCCCTATGTGCTTGGGGGGCTTAGAAATATCAGGGCCTGATGCGGTCACCCATCCATGGTATCTTTGTATAATATAGAGGAATACACGAATAAAACGGCTTCGTTGGACCAACTAATTATTTGTTTGCTAAGGTGATGTGCTACATGTCGTCTGTCTCTCTCAGATCGCCATAAGTGCGAGTGAGATATCTGAATCTTCCTGAAGTGTCACTCTTCGCCACGGTTAATTTTTTTAATAAAACGCGAGAAGTACTGACTGCAGACTTCTTAGATGCAGTCAGTACTTCTCACTTTTTGTCCAAAAGATCAATTGTGGCCAAGAACAATGCTTTACAGTTTTTATTACCGACCGAGCATTAGCACATCATCTTAAGTGAAAATTTCTTGTCATAACAATCACGTTGGTCAGTGCAACGACCTAGTATTAGTGGCATTTACCATTCAGAGTTAGTTGACTTGAATAGATCACGCAACGAATTTTATTCGTATTCCAACTAAGTCAGGTAGTTAGGGCCAACCAACGGTGGCGGTTCTGTATTTGTGTGTTAGCTGCTATTGTTCTATCGTAGAAGATCGTGAAATCGTGTGAAGACATATAAAGTCACGAAGTTATACGAGAATGCTTAAACTTCCAAGATTATGAGGTACAACAGTATATTGTGCAACAAAGGCCGAAAGGTGGCGATTGCGAAAAGTTACAATTACACGCAGTCAATTTTTGCGCGTATTACACACTATTTTTTACATCAAGTGTATGAATAGTGGTGCTTTGAATTGTAGTTTTATAGGACGACCAGTGAACAGAGAGGTTACACATTTTCGTCTCTAGGGACGGAAGTGAAACACACAAGGAACGAAAATGCAGGAATCGCGGTCTGCGCATCCGCCAACCTATCGCCTCAACACAGCCATGAAACTAGCCACTTTTGTCCCGTAATACTTCCATGGAAAGCACCGCTGTTCATTCACCTATTACAAACAAAACATTGGTGAGGTTTAATAAACAATGCCGATATCATCCGACGAAGTGAAGAAAACAGGTAGTGCCGTCAGCCAACTTTTGAGAAATTGGGGTTATGTTCGAGCAACGATAACAGAACCAACCAAGTGAAAATAGTTGATCCAACCAACGTCTGTCCCTCAGAGCACTGAAACACTTGGCTGGGTCCAACTATTTTTTTCGTTATCTTAATCAAGTCGATTTTTTTTGTGCAATGCACATCAATCGCTTAATCACATATGCTGATAGAATATTGCGTTGAACTAAAAAAATATAGTTAGCCAACTGAATTTAGTTAGCACAAAAACAATTCGGTTAGTACTGTCAATAGTACACTACGGTACAAGTGCGGAAATCCTTTTTTTGTAACACGTGCATGAACAGCGGTGGCATGAACGTGCGTGAACAGCTTTTCATGGCAGTTTTGCGGGCCGAATGTGGCTAGATTCAGAGCAATGTTGAAACGATAGATTAGCGCATGCGCAGTTCGCGATTCCTTCACTTTCGACCCTGCTGTTTCACTTTCGACCCTAGGGTGGAAAGTTGGTAACCCCACTTTTCACTGTTCGTCCCGGAAAACTGCCATTCAAAGCACCACTATTGATGCACTTGTTACAAAAAGTATGGTGTGCAACACGGGCCAAAATTGGCGTTTGCGACTCGTGTGATAGTAGCCCTCGCTTCGCTCGGGCGGCAACCTCACACTCGTCGCAATCACCAACTTTCGGCCCTTGTTGCACAATATACTTTATTTCACTCAGTGCGTAGAACGCAGTTTTACGCATGCTTCGCGTGCGTCAAACGTCGTTTACACACCTCGTGAAATAAAAGTTTGTACGATACTCATGCGAAAAACGTTTTTTTTAACTCGTGTGATTGCAACACTCGCCTTCGGCTCGTGCTGCAAATTCACGCTCGTCAGAAAAAGTTTTTTCTCATCTCCGGGCCGAAAGCGACAACTTTCGTTCCGCTGCGCGGAACGAAGTTCACATGTAATTGTCGGCCGAGGCGAAGACATTTCTTACTTTACTGCCCTAGGTGTGTAATATACTATTTCGCACTCGTATCGTAATGTACTAATTCCTTACGAGCGTGCATTTGCAGCACGAGTTAAGAAAAAGTTTTTCCGCACTTGTATTGTAATATACTATTGTAACATGTGCATGAACAGTAATGCTTGCTAGTTTCATGGCAGTGTTGAAGCAATAGATTGGCGCATGTGCAGTTAGTGATTCCTTCACTTTCGTCCCTGGAGACGATAATTTGTTACCTTACTTTTTCCTGTTCGTTCCTCAAAATTACCATTCAAAGCACCACTATTCATTTACTTGATACAAAAAATATAGTGTGCAACAAGGGTCAAAGTTGGCGCTTGGCAACTTTCGACCCTTGTCGCACAATTCGTACTATTCCTCTATGGAGACAAAGATATGATGACAAATGACAAATAAATTTACTTGCTCTAATTTACTTACCCTGCATGCGTTTGTTCGATGGCTAGCATTGGTATACTATGTTCGGGAATGTAAACCTGGGTAATTTCGTGATTCTATCTGGTAAAGTGGCAATCAGTATAAACAACGGAATTAACATGGACGTCGTGAAAGCTTTTGTGGTTCAGTCATCTCGCTAGGACTGGGTCGTTGTACCGGCGAGTACAGAACCAATCGGCCGCGGCACCGCCGATGATTCCCCGGTGCGGTGCGCACTTCGATTTTACGATGTTTCGCCACGATAAGCATAACGTCGGGAACGAGTATGTTCGATAAATCTACCGTAAAGGGGGTATTACAGCCGATTGTCTCGATTATAGCAAACGGTGCTATGCAGAAAGTTCCGTCCGATATAAATTCCTCCAATCCTACGAAGAGATCGAACGACGTCCAGTTATATTATTTTATACTAGCTTAACCTAGTCGTGGCAGCTTGGAATTCCTATATCTGGAACATAAAGAGTCAGAAGTTGGAGTTACGAGATACCAGAGAGCTTATGTTCCAATGTCGCATCTTATCGATTACACGTTAAATCGGTACGTGTAACAAGTATGTTATGCACAAAGTGTGTAATTCCCCATCATTCAATTTGTAAGAACTCCTTACACATTTAAAGTGCATTATTTTCACGTGTTGTTCGTATGTAAAAGCGATTAGAAAACTATGGATTATCACGGTTAAAAAATCACGCAAGAAAAGGCTTGATTAGAACAACTAAGCGTTTAGTTATATATGCGCCAACTAAGTTATTGGTTAGACCAATCAAGTTACTTGTTAACCAACCAAGTCATTGATTGACTACCCAAGATGATTTAGTTGGTGTAACCAATCACTTGGTTGGTCAAACAATAACTTCATTGATCTAACCAATAACTTAGTTGGCGCATGTATAACCAAGTGCCTTGGTTAATCTAACTAAGCCTTTTTCTCCGTAAGTATTATAATTCATTGTAAAAATGTTATATCTTCGCAAGAATTCATGTCAATTATTAATTTACAAACATTTTTCAAATACTTTTCCATTTGAATGTAGTACAAAAATGTATTTAATATTTAATAAGCTTTTTTGTCCAGAAAAATTAGCCAAAAATTGTGTTTGTTTTACAAGGTAATTCATACTTAAAAAACAAGTTACACAAGGAGTAAAAAAATTACGAATTCATAGCAAATACTTTATTACAAAAATACAGTTTTTCAAGCTACAAGATATTTCAAGCAGTCATAGCTAATTGTTTGTATATAAATTTTCTCCATGCAGTTAAAAGGTTCTGCGATGAAAGCACAAGAAGTCTATCCCTGTATCGAAGTAGGGACTGGTAATTGTCGATAATGATACAATACTAGTTATACATAGTAGAAGGCTAAAGTGAAAAAAAATACGAATCGATATCACCATTAACGCGTTGGATAATTGTAGCAAAGTACGCGCCATGAATTCGAATCAGCTTTAACAATATAAGCACGTAGTTTATGTGTGCTTTTAACTGGTCGAACAACCAGAGAGCATATTGTCGCAAATTGCATCCTGTATAGTCATTAGCTAATTCACGGAAATTAACTCCCGCAATTGTAATTAAATTCAGTATTTTTGTAGATATTTTAACATAGTAAAAGTTTCCTTGCACGTTAGTCAAACATGATAGTGATTATCGAGAAGCTTGTTGGTATACCTCATGTATTGCGAATATATATTGCATTTTAAAGCGGTGGACGTTGAAATATATGCTCTGGGTGTTATGGCCCAACCAATTTAACATTATATTTAAGCCTTTAATTCTATCAACATGGGCCCGACGAACGATTGTGGGCTTATTGAAAGTTCCCGCTCGATGATTAACGATTATTTTGACGGTACGCAGTCGTGGACGTAATTAATATGCGCCTACGCGCGGTCGAGTTGAATGTTTATACTACCAATTTGCAGAGTTGATTTTCCGAGTCAACGGGCAATCAGGTTGTCGTCTGCCGGTGCTAACGGAGGGCTAACGTTCCAAAAGCTATGACAATATGGAAATCCGAATCCATCGATTTTTTTAAAATTCGTCACGTCCAGTACCATTCGTATTTAAAAACAAGAATGCAGAATCGAGCTTAACACATTGCTTCTACGCAATTTTTCACCTCCTACAAAATTATATGTTTATGAGATAGTGTATTGATCAATTCTAGCTATCGCTTAAATTTAGCTTTGTCAACGGAAGAGAATAATGAGGAAGCAATATGTCAGCCCTGATTTTGCATCCTTTTTTTTTACTTTCTCATCACATACAAAGTATGTAAGAGAGAAAGTATTGCAATAAAAAAAAATTCGACCCTCCGATTTTGATGGAAATATATGTTTTGAGTGTCCTAGACTCCAAAAAACACATTTACTCATTTCTGTCTGTCTGTCTGTCTGTCTGTCTGTCTGTCTGTATGTCTGTATGTACCGACCGAAACCACAATAACTTTTGAAAAAATATATGGACTGAAATGAAATTTTTTGTGTGTCTTCTGTATTCAAATCCTGGTTTTGATATTGAAATCCAATCCAAAATCTTCACTGCTTTTGATACTTTACCTTGAATACAAAAAAAAAATTTATTTTATTTTTGTACCGCAAGCTAATATAATAGTACTTTGCTGTAATAGAACTGTACCTCGGCTTCGCCTCGGGCGACAATTACAAGTGATCTAAGGCTTTCTTATTTACTGCCCGAGAAGTGTATACGATTTTTCTCATCGACGGAGCCGAAAACCGGGAACCAAAGTAGTCGCTTTCGGCCCGGAGGTGAGAATAGTATATTACGCCACTAGGGAGGGAAAGTAGACTATGTCAAACCGCGTGTAAGATTACCACCCGAGCCGAAGGCGAGGGTAGTAAACACGCGGTTGGGGATAGTCTACTTCACTCCCCAGTGGAGTATACTATTTTTCACCATATCTGTAGCGGAAACTTCGAATTACGTAAAGCCCGTAGGGCGGGAAGTCGAACTTTCCGCGCAGGTATGGTGAAAAATTTATTTTATCTAAAAATTTTATTTTTCATAAAAATAAGCCTAATTTTTTTTAAATAACCCTACATTTTTCAAAAATAGGCCCCAACATTTTTGGGGTCAGTACTTGGATGGGTGACCGCTTCTAGCCCGAATAAGTCTCTCGATTCTTGGCACGGCGGCGGAGGCGGCGGCGCAATCTTTTTATAATACATATAGAGAGATATTTATTCATATATAACTACAAACTTCACAAACTAACGTCAGAAACTAACTTCACAAACTAACTTCACAAACTAACTTCATAAACTAACTTCACAAACTAACTTCACAAACTAACTTCACAAACTAACTTCACAAACTAACTTCACAAACTAACTTCACAAACTAACTTCACAAGCTAACTTCACAAACTAACTTCACAAACTAACTTCACACACTAACTTCACAAACTAACTTCACAAATTAACTTCACAAACTAACTTCACAAACTAACTTCACAAACTAACTTCACAAACTAACTTCACAAACTAACTTCGCAAACTAACTTCACAAACTAACTTCACAAACTAACTTCACAAACTAACTTCACAAACTAACTTCACAAACTAACTTCACAAACTATCTTCACAAACTAACTTCACAAACTATCTTCACAAACTAACTTCACAAAATAACTTCACGACAGTAACGTGACGCCAGTAGCAATCGTAATGAGAAAGTCACGTCTTGCGATCACGCCAGTAGCAAGTTTTTTTTGCTTTCTAATAGAGGAAGCTTTGTTTTGGTAAGAAATATTTTTTTCGATTTTCTCATGTCCGAGCTCTGACATGAAAAACTCGACAAAAATACTAGTATCCTGATAAAATTATATAAATCGTCGAGAAAAATGGTTTAGAAAAAATGTATGAATCGATGTACGTGCGTGTGTGTGTGTATGTGTGTGTTTGTGGCCGGCATTCAAATTTCAAGCTTACAAATCTCAAAAACGGCTTTAATAATGAGACGCTTTAATAATGAGACTGAAATTTAGCGCATTTGTGAACCTGTGTTTGTGATTATTTTTTTACTTTTTATAAAAAAATATGTTTTCTCCCGACTTTCCTAAATTAACCCCATTTCGTGTCTGCAACGCGGGCAGGGAATCGTTCATTTGCTACGAATGACGTACGCATGCGCAGTCCGCTTTTATTACTTCCCTCGGGAGGTAATCATCGTACTACGTATGCGCAGTCCGCTTTTATTACCTCCCGAGGGAGGTAATCATCGTACTACGCACGCGCAGTCCGCTTTCATCACCTCCCGAGGGAGGTAATCATCGTACTACGCATGCGTGTCGTCATTTGTTAAAAATGAGCTTATTCTCCGTCCTTGTTGCACAAACGAAACGTGGTCATTTTTTAGCGAAATCGGGAGAAAAGTATAGTATGTTACATGGGAGGGGTGCGACTTTTCACCTCGTGTGAATTTATGTTATATCAAACTTCACTCTCGGTAAAAAGTTACACTTCCCTCCCTTGTAACGTAATGAACTATTAAATTTGATTTAACTTTGTAATTTTCGAAAAATGTCTGTATGTACGCTCCAGCTCCCGCAAATGTTTATCTACAGGACTAAATATTTTTAAATCAATAGAGCGTTGTTAAAGGAGGATCGGTATTGAATTTGGGATAAATCTGTGAATAATGAATATAATCTGAAAAAAGTTTTATGGGTTTTATGGTTTTAGTTGTCTATCAAATTTCAGTTTGATCGATCACGTAGTTCAGGAGATACCGATATTTTTCACACACACACATCTGTTTTGACATTTTTTTCTAAACCACTTTTCTTGAAGTTTTATACAATTGCTTCCTCATAGAGGAAGCTTTGTTTTCATGAAAAAATTCTTTTTCGAGATTTTCATGTCAGTACACTCAGAATGGGCCAAAACGTCGAGAAAAGTGATTTAGAAAAAATGTGCGTGCGTGTGTGTGTGTGTGTGTGTGTGTGTGTGTGTGTGTGTGTGTGTGTGTGTGTGTGTGTGTGTGTGTGTGTGTGTGCGTGTGTGCGTGCGTGCGTGCGTGCGTGCGTGCGTGCGTGCGTGCGTGCGTGCGTGCGTGCGTGCGTGCGTGCGTGCGTGCGTGCGTGCGTGCGTGCGTGCGTGCGTGCGTGCGTGCGTGCGTGCGTGCGTGCGTGCGTGCGTGCGTGCGTGCGTGCGTGCGTGCGTGCGTGCGTGCGTGCGTGCGTGCGTGCGTGCGTGCGTGCGTGCGTGCGTGCGTGCGTGCGTGCGTGCGTGCGTGCGTGCGTGCGTGCGTGCGTGCGTGCGTGCGTGCGTGCGTGCGTGCGTGCGTGCGTGCGTGCGTGCGTGCGTGCGTGCGTGCGTGCGTGCGTGCGTGCGTGCGTGCGTGCGTGCGTGCGTGCGTGCGTGCGTGCGTGCGTGCGTGCGTGCGTGCGTGCGTGCGTGCGTGCGTGCGTGCGTGCGTGCGTGCGTGCGTGCGTGCGTGCGTGCGTGCGTGCATGTGTGCGCGTATGCGTGTGTGCGTGTGTGCGTGTGTGCGTGCGTGTGTGTGTGTGTGTGTGTGTGTGTGCGTGCGTGTGTGTGTGTGTGTGTGTGTGTGTGTGTGTGTGTGTGTGTGTGTGTGTGTGTGTGTGTGTGTGTGTGTGTGTGTGTGTGTGTGTGTGTGTGTGTGTGTGTGTGTGTGTGTGTGTGTGTGTGTGTGTGTGTGTGTGTGTGTGTGTGTGTGTGTGTGTGTGTGTGTGTGTGTGTGTGTGTGTGTGTGTGTGTGTGTGTGTGTGTGTGTGTGTGTGTGTGTGTGTGTGTGTGTGTGTGTGTGTGTGTGTGTGTGTGTGTGTGTGTGTGTGTGTGTGTGTGTGTGTGTGTGTGTGTGTGTGTGTGTGTGTGTGTGTGTGTGTGTGTGTGTGTGTGTGTGTGTGTGTGTGTGTGTGTGTGTGTGTGTGTGTGTGTGTGTGTGTGTGTGTGTGTGTTACACGATCGAAAAATGTAAACCTTTATAACTCGGGAATGCCTTGAGATATCAAGCTGAAATTTGGACCATAGATAGAGGGATCAAGCCTCATCGGTCATACAGATTTTTGTTATAATCCACTTCATTGTTAAATTATTACGCGTTTTTTTATTTTTTTGAAAAATGTCTGTTTACGGGATAACTCTTTCAATTTTCGAGATATTGATCTTAAAATTGGTATGAATGTGAGCTTTCATATGCCGGTGATCGCTATTGAATTTGGTTAAGATCGGTTGAACCGTTAAAATTTTATGAGGTTTTGAATTTTTCAAAAAATTGACATTATCGCTCTATTGTAACTTTTGCAAAACTTAAGATAGCGAGCTCAAATTTTGTATATAAATGAAACAATATTCAGCCATTATATATGTATAATTTAGTGACGAACGGTATGCAATTTTTGATTTTATGGAATGTTGAATTATAGAAATTAGTTCGGACAGCCGCAATTAAATAAGGGGCCTTCTTAGGTATAAATGTGGCATCCACAATAGGGAGTCCACTCTAGAACCCTACTAGGTATAGTAGGGTTCTAGAGTAAAATAAATATATATAGTAAAAAATGTCCACTTCGGGGCCTAATCAGGCTCAAATGTGGACCCTCACTAGGGTCACCCATATTGAGCCTCTTCGTTGCCTACAAACCCTTTACAGACAACTGTATAGGCACTGTATAGGCAATTTTATAGGCCCTTTATAATTTGATTTTTTTATATTTTCGATACGTATTCTGCAATACGTATGACAAATTATTCTCTTACTGAAACCCGTCGGAGTTAACCAGATGATCACCCATCTAATTATTGAAGGTCAGTGTCAGCTAAGCGGTCACCCATCTAAGTACTGACCATCAGTCTTCAGCCACGCGGTCACCCTAGTACTAACCCTCAGGTCAGTCAGACGATCGTCCACCCAAATACTAACGAACTACTGCGCGCAAACGATGAAATAAGCAACTTCGTCGAATATATTTATAAATGACAAAAACGATACAATGTATCATTCTTTATATAACCGATTGCCGTGAAAAATAACTGAATGTGCTTCTATTATTACCACAGCAGACGCAATCATATAAATGTATAAAGTTCGGACTATATTACACGAATTTGATTTTATATTTCATATTATCGATATTCAAACAAACAAAAAAAATGGTATAATCATATGATCTGAATGGTCGAGTGAGCTAAAGCGCAGTGCAACAACATCATCCAGAGAGTCCCAGGTTCGATTCCCGTCAATGTCAAAAAATTCTTATATGTTTTTTCAGTGAATAATATTTATTTATTTATTTATTTATTCATACACGGGTCGAAACCCATTTTCGAGACAACCAGGATATGCCCTAGTGTCTATAAAATAATAATGGACATTTGGTGACAGTAGTATAGCTAAATACGACATTGTAATAAATGTTCTTTTCTTCTGAGGGAGATTGATTGAAATTCGTGGATGAACTTCTTCAACTAGCTAATACATAACTTATTAAAACCTGAATTCTTTTTCAATCAGCCCTTTCAATTGGTTTCATTACTAATTAAGGATTTATAAATCATTTATAAATCAATAATATGTGCCATCATGTAGAGGAAGATGTAATATCTACTTAAAATGCAGAATTACTCGATTTAATAAGCAAAAATTAATATTTTTCAATCAATTTTCTTTATTATTTTAGTAGGGCCTTAATAGGGCAGCCTTTATAGGCCCTAACAGGGAAATCTATAAAGGGCCCGTACATTGAAGCGTGATCAGCCTAGTAGGGCTGTACTTAGATTTCCGTACTGGGCCCCTAATAGAATTGGGCAAACTAGAAAGGGCCAAGTAGGAGCCTCAACTATTTTTCTGCACGGGAATATTTGTTAAAAACAAAGCTGCCTTTACGAGGAAGCAAAGAATATATATTGTCATACAGATCTTGAAAATTTGTACTAAAAATGTATGAATTGAGTATAAGACTTCGTTGATAATGAATTTATTAATTACAGTATAATATTAGTCTTTACATAATTAACAAGTCGATGATTCGTACTTATGCGTCATCGTTTAATCGTTTTGAGTCCCGGAAAGCTACACAACTACTAAAAATTAATAATTTTTGTTATATATAAAGATATCGATTTCGATCATGCAACCAACAGTATATAACAGTATATTTCGATCATGTAACACATAATTGTGTACTTAGAAAAATGTGTAGTCCGCGTTTCGGTACAGATATTTCTTTGTGAGCCGGAGTTTGTTTTTATAATTACAATAATAAATAATGAGACGCGTAAGTTTTTTCACCAGACTATGTTTATTATTTTTGAAAAAAATCATATTGCAAACTCCAGACGAAATATTATGTATAGGAAATTTTGTTTTTATCACCTACGTGCGAAGTTGGTTTTCTCGTGTCTGCGATTGGTTGTTCACCGTGTGCGAAATTAGTCGAGTCGTTCCCGACGTTCACTTATATTACTGTCAGCTTGATGATGCACAAATGGAATGTTGAAAATAAATGTTAAATAAAACTCGAAAACGAAACTTCTTACATAGGAATTTAAAAAAATTAAGTGCGCGACAAGTGCGCCGTAGGTGATTCTCGACTCGTGTGATTGACAAATTTCACACTCACACTCTGCGCACATGTCGCACCGTTATATTACTTCTGATTATAATTAAAAACATAATAATATATACGGTGTAGCAAAATATTAAATTCTTCCAAAACGCGTTGCAGAAGGCCAGCGTTTGCCGAATGACATTCCTTGATGAGCTTATTCCCCTGAGAAACCTGAAAAGGACATCGTCCCTTTGATGTTTTCTCGCGGGAAATATTCCTTTGAATAGGTATTTCACTATTCCCACGTCTCATAAGTTAAGTGCAAGGCGTCTTGTAAATTGTCACTTTCATTATTCATAAAGTCTCCGCGAGACGAACAACGATGCATTATCATATTCCGTAGTATTCTCACCTTTCTTCTCAGCAATGTCTTCCAGAAACAGCAAGAAAAATGAAGTGATACACTTTTTGAGGTAAAAATAGCATCATAGTGGAAGATAAAAAAAGTGTTTTTCAGCTCCATAGACATGAAAGCCTGGAAATTGGAAACGGTTCGTAGAACAAAAGTGCAACTAATTTTCTCACATCGTATACGCTTCATAATAAGCTGTAAAATATTTGTCGAGTTTGGTGTGGCGCACACAGAAAATTGTTACGATTTTAATCACGGTTGGGCGCTAGAAAAGTCAGAGAACAAGGGAAATCTCGAGCGCATCAAGCTCAGCACGCAAGCGTAACTAGAGACCGTCGCTCGCGGCGTTTCCGACAACGGGAGCGACAGGGTCCGTTGCATAGTCGCGGGACTCACAAACGGCGACAGACCGAGCAAAATCCCAGCGAAATTTGTTTGCAGTTGCACACAAACACGATGGGCGTTTGTCACCAATGTCATAGTGAGAGTGAGTATGCGCGCGTTGAAACCGACCATTTCGTTATTACATCTCAGAGCCCCGGTGGCTGTGGTGAAATAACATTCGTCAGCTTGGTAAGCTGATCCGACTGGTGTATATACGATGAAGTATTTCATGTGCAAGCACTATACCCTAATAACTATCTACTGTGGACTATGACTTGCACAATCATGTACCGATAAATAAAATACAAAATGTTATACCCAACCCGTGATCGGATTAATATACATTTTATTTATTGGGATTGTTTGCCAGTAAAGAGTTGGTCTCGAATGTATTTCGTCAAGTTTAGGAAGATTTACTTAAACAAATGACAATTAAGTGTATTTCAATATCGAATACCATACCTATAATATTACATTATTATTTTTATTATACTTTATTTAATTCTATAATTATTTTTTACTTAATTATAATTAATTAAACATGAATATAAAAATATAAAATAATTCATTTTATTAATTTGAGAAATGAATGCGGAATCACAGCAGGTTAGAATTTGTTTTATGTCTCGTTAATATATTTTCATTACAAATTTTTTCAACTTTAGGAATCTTGGGGCAAACTTACGCTAGCTATTGTGCATCCGCCATTAAGGATATTTGGTCAAAAGGTGTTGGTGTCAAATGGAAAAGGGGCTATGCTGAAGGTGTTAGTCACTGCACAAAAGTGAGACATCCACCACGTGACTGAACTAGGAAACGAAAGAGGCCTAACGTCTTTCGTTTGTTGGACGAAATTCTCAAGAACTACATGATCAATCATCTTCAAAATTGCGATTAGTCTGCATGACGTTCAGCGATCTGTTAATTTTTCTTCCTCATAGCTTTGTTTGTAGGGATATTTTTTTCGGCATTTTCACGTTGGTCTACGCAAAATGGACCAAAACTACGCAAAAAGTGTTTCAGAAAAATTGTCCGGACATATGTATGTCTGTGTGTGTGTATCTAATAAAGTGCTTAAATTGCATTCTATCATAACTCGATCAAATCAGCTCCAATTTGAATACCATGCGGAGTACTGGGTAATCTTTAATTGGTATTTCTTAAATCGAACGACGCATTCCGTTTTTATGAAAACGAGAACAAATTTTTAGCTATCGAACTTTAACTTCGTATGAAAATTGAACAAAGTGATGCGTACTCGGTATTGATATTGGGCAATATCGATAAATCGTTTCGGATTTTATGGAATTTTGAAATTTAATAAAAATGCCATTATCGCTCTAACTTCGGCAAAACTTGAAATGGCAAGCCCAAATTTTATATGTGATTGAAATAACGTTCAGCTATGATATTTATTTATTTATTTATAACGAGCATGCAGAATAGTAGCATCCTCATTATCGATGGCCTTTCTTTCAAAGCGTCGTCTATGGGGAAACTAAAATCAATTAACATACTTTCTCATAGAGGTAATTTTGTAAAAAGCGAAAAATCATGAGGAAGCAATGTGCAAAGTTCTACTACTAGATTTTATTTTTTAATTTTTTATATTCAAAAAATATTTTTTTTAAATTTGCATAGAAAAAATAAAAAAATCAAATCTGGTGCATTTGAGGGTCTAACCAATCCTACAAAAAATTACGTACTCAATCGGGGAGGTGGAGGGTCAGACCCAGGTTAAATCGGGATGGAATGCCTCATACAATCTATATGCAATTTATATATAAGACCAACTATGAAGTTGGGTTTATGTATAAATTGTATATAGATTGCATGTAGGGTATATGTAGACGATATATGCCCAATACTATGTTTAAAACGATATACATTTTCTATATACTCTATGTATAATTTTTTTACTTGGAACTCATCTTGAACATCGTAACATTGAGTACAGATTGCTAGTAAAAATGTATAATACAAGGGGGTTGCAGCGCCAGTGGTCTCCGTTCTACAATTCTGACAAATCTGTCAAATTCATGAAACACGATTTTAGCCTCATTTTCAGTGTCCCGCCACGGCCAATCACAGCACGAATAAAATGATTTCACATGAACATAGCTGATTGCCATCAACATTTTAGAATAGTGAGCTAGGCTAATCACACGCGCTGACGCGCGTGGCTGAAGAGTTTTTGCGGTGCTGCGCTCTTACAAAGCTTCAAAAGGTTACGGGCGCTGCAACGTCCTCTTATGTCATATTTGACACCAAACTGAAATTGTTTACCACGGATTTTCCTAGCAACCAATCACAGGACGAATAAAATGATGACAATGTGTTCCGTTACTCATGAACTTTATAAATAAAAGACTAGGCTAATCACACGCGCTGGCGCGCGTGCCTGAACAGCTTTTGCGCTGCTGCGCTCTAATAAAGTTTTAAAACGTTACGGGCGCTGCAGCGCCCGTCCTCTTATGTCGAATTTGACACCAAACAGAGTTCAGTTTACCACAGACACTACTGTTTTCCTGGCAACCAATCACAGACCGAATAAAACGATGACAGTGCTTTCCGTTCCTCATGAACCTTTTAAAGGAGGATATTTGAATTTAAATCACTTAGTGTTTTGTTCTCAAAACTAACTAAATACAGACACAATCAAACGGGAACTGCTTTCTGGACATATATTCTTACCATGTTCGTTGTATGGATTCAGATGGACATTGAGTAGAGATGATTTTTAACACTAGATTTTTTTTACAGTATGAACATTTGGAACTCATTGTATCCAAATATGACCGACATCAGGGTCACGACCTGTCGGAATATTCAAACTTGTAACCTGCTAATACTTCAGTTCTGTCAACTGGATGGGACGAAGGATTTAGGGAACGGATCTACATTGTTAGGTAAACCTGAGCCTCCGAAGATCGTACACGGAAAAAAAAGATTAGTTGCCATAACCAAGAAATGAGTTGACACAACCAATCGATTATTCTATTTCCCTAGCAACTCAAATGGTAATACCAACGATTCGAATGGTAATACCGACGATTCGAATGGTAATACCGACGATTCGAATGATAATACCCAACTATTCGAGTAGTAGTCCCAACGATTGGATTAGTTAACTTAACTAATCCAATCGAGAACTCATCGTGAATTGTTGAGGTTACTATTCGATATGGTTGAGGCAACTACTTTTTTAGACATTGTGTACAGCAAATCGAAAACGTAGTTGCTACAACCAAACATTTCTTTCCGTGTACAAAAAAAGTGGGAAATATTAATTTTAGCCTGCATGAAGAAGTCGGACCCGCTACGAGTGACTTAATGGCCGCACGTCGACTGCTACTCCACTCCATTTCCAGACCCAAAAATTAATTAACGTGTACTTTTTTAAATTTATTTATGCATCTCGGAGTGTGAATCCAACAGCTGAACATTACGAATGAGCCAAAGTGCACGTTTTAGTCGACGGATTTTCACTCCGCAGTGCACGAGTATCCAACACGTACCATTTTCCGGTGCTTCGCGGATTAAGTTAAACCTATCTCCTAATTACGAAGCTCTCGTAAAGTATTCCGGTCCACTTCGTGAAACTAGACGTAAATCTTCCACTCTCGAAATCTGTTGCAAATTTGTTGTTTCACTTTCCCAAGATAGGATTTGTGACGATGACTTCGCGAACTGCCAGCTGTTATCTTGTCCCACTTTTGCAAAATGCAAGCGTTAGGTCATTCTCAGTCGTTTATTCGCTTTTTTTTTTTTAGTATCTATTGCACGCATATTCTATAAATCGAAAAATATTATAACTCAATATTCTAATTATATTCCCCTAAACGCGTGAATAAGGAATGTCAATAAATAACCCAATAAAAATATTAATAAACACCTTGCTTAATGAGTTCTGGAATACGAACAATAAACAAGGATATATCGTTATGTGTTTTCATTTTGTTACAACAGTGCCACAATAAAAATTCAACATTTTTTTCTACTGTCTAGGGCCCTTCCTTAATTCTAGAGTAAAAGTTATAACTAACATGGAAGACTTTGCGGATCTTGAAGATAAAAAGCTTGTCTTCTTACACAGCTTTTCTTTATTCCAGACTCGAGATACACAGTCGAAGGGTATGAATGACTTGTCGATGAGTCTGCACGCTCGCAAGTCCAAGGAATCCTATTTGATCCATTTACAAGTTGCCAGCTTCCATACACCGGAAGCGCTTACGCCTGGAAACCAGCCAAATTTCGATCGCGACTGCGGAAAACATCGCGGTGTAGCTTTTGCGAGCTCAAATAAATAACAAAAAAGTGTATAACCGTTAGTCCGCATAGTAGCGGTTAGCTCGAGATACAAGTTGAATGTACCAATAGTATCCACAACCTAAAATATCTAAAATTTTATAGCATTATTTCAACTACCGTAGCACTCACGATAACGGAGATTATAACGGCCATAATGACGGGGAAAATAACACAGTTGTTTTTGCACATCTTAATAACAGTGCGATTTTGGTCATAATAACAGAAAAAATGACGCTTCCCAAAAATATTACGTCCAATCATTTTTCCGAATCGAGGGTTGTTTTTTTAGTTATGTTCCTAAAAACAATTAATTTTAACCCTACTATAGAAAGAAACTGTTCTAAAGTTTAATTTAACAGGTAATTTTGCTCTTTTAATTTCATATTCAATTGGTACATATTTGATTAATTTTTTATCATTAGTAAGATTCGAACCTGGAACCTTGTGTACTAGACTGCGGTTTAGACCACTCGGCTATTCACAGCTTTGGAAGCATATATTTTAATTTTCTACTTGGAGTATAAGAAAAGTCCAAAAATGTTATGAGCAAGGCTCGGATCTCGAATCGCTAAATGGAAACAAGTGAATGTTTAAGGTAGTGAGCGAAGAGTCGGGATGACAGACTCATGCAGCGTGATGGTGTTAGTGAGTTCGCGCGCCGAACTTCACATCGTATGAAAAAAAGCCTTCGACACGTTCGACGTCTTAAAAGGAGGTTCATCAGAAATATAAAAATGTAGAGAAAAATCTGAAAATATTATCGCATAGTCGATACTTTTTGCTGAATGTACCTGAATTATTTGGGAATTTTTACCTACACCATTCACATAAAATTAAAGTATTTTTTTCATACTGTTTAATATGGGCTCTTATGACATGACAGCTCCATCGCTTTATAACTCGGAGAAAAATGCAGAGAAAAAATGCAAACCTTGTTATTTCACTGTAGTTATAGTTTGGGTAAATACCACTAAAAAATCAGACTGATTGTCTACATTGTTCACGAGAATTATTGAATGAAAACACGACTTTCGCACTTGTTTGCAGCTTGCCGATATAACAGGCAGGAAGTACGGCAACATTGGAGAGTTGAGAGTTAGGCTAGGCTCAGCGCGACAGGCGCGCGATTCAGACGATCTTATATCGATAAACAAGACGTGGTTGAGCGAAAATCGAATATTCGATTCATTTTTTTCTTATCCTTTCCGTTTTGTACTCGTTTTAACATATGCTTATAGCACTTTTCGCTAATAAGCTTCCCTTTCCACCTGTAACGTTGACCTGCCATGATTGCAAAAGCATAACTGCTGAACTGTTGGTAGTCAGCTGGTAGTCGCCACCATGACACTCATGGTAGACAACCGCATAAAATACGGACCTTCTTGCCGCACTTCTCCACAAATTCGCGATACAACAAATTCTAATTTCTATATGTTTGAGCATTATAAACTTATATCGATTAACTTTATACTGCTAAAAAAAAAAATATCCGTTTGAAATTACATTATCCGTCCCAATTTGACAATTCTCCGAATCAAGATACATAATTTATGCCGTTGGCTATCGTGAAATAGGTCCTATGCTTATACACGGGGTATAAGCATAGGACTACCGCTCGCACTCCTCACCTCCCGCACGTACTGACGAACCTCCTTAAGCGGCGCTTTGGCGCCCGAGTCTCATTATATAAGTTTTGACATTTGACATATACAAAAAAAATGAATGCATGATCTTGGTCCCGACCACAATGTGACTGACTAACACCTCCGACCAATGACAGCACGAATAAAATTATGACAATGACTGCGATATTTTCGATATTAATAAAAATAGGATTTTAATATTATTAAAATAAAAAAAATGGAATAATGTAACTTATTTTAATATTCTCCATTCGGTCGGACGTATCGCAGTTTCTTTTTCATGCGATGCGAAGTTCGCCGGGCGAACTTACCCGTATAGGGGCTCACAATTGGCCGAGCATTGGGCCGGTGCTGGCGGCCAGCCTTCCAGTAACGGCGCGGCAATGGTAACCAGCACAGGTGTAGCACTGGCTTGACTGCTGGATGATAACTTCGACCCAGTGCTGCATGCGATGTGCTGGTCCATTGCTGGCGACCAATACTGGCCAGCCGCGACGGATACTACTGATCCAGTAACGGCAGAAAATGGCCGCCCATTAATCCTCGCCATTCATAGGCCAATACTGGTCCCTATTTTTCTTATTCCTGGCACAATAGTAGCCAATGATCGCCGATGAACGTTCGCCGACGGTCAACAAAGCTATTGATAATATAGCAGAATAAACATTTAGTTATTATCAGTTAATTTCAGTTGAGCCAGATAAGTTTTGTAACTATGCTGAGACTTTACCGAGCTTCATTTTGAGCTATTAAATCTTACTTAACTCGATTAAAATTAGATAAATGTTTATTTCGCCATACTATCATTAGATTAATCATTAGATTAACTTAATAATTTACAAAGCTGAAAATAGTGTAACAAAACTTGTTTCATTATATTTTTTCACGAGTTAACAAATGATACACTAATAGAATTACAATAATAGTAGTTATAGAGTAGTAGATATTAATTATTGCTAACGCCCAGCTTGACAACTTTGAGTGTCGCGTTTCGGAAATATTTTCCAATGGCTTTTTAATAATATTTTCACTGTTGTATGAATCTTCACTTTCAATAACGACGCTTTCATTGAGCGATACGTCTGTTGCATTGAGATTATGTTCACTGTCACTTCGTCCGGGTCTTTCGCTGCTGTCACTGTCACTGTGATCACTACCATTTATTTTCTGTCGCTTTGAGGGGGGATATTCTGCTTCGTTGATGCACTGATCATCTGACACTTCGGTTCTTTTTTTTAAATCTCGATTCTTTTTCACCCGATAATGGTGGACATATTGATCGTAAAATTTGACGCGTGATTTCCACCTCTCGCCCACCACGACTCACAGGATATTGTAGGAATTCATAGTACCGATGGCGCAATAATCGGCACCAGCAAAGGCCCAGCCGTGGAAAACTGCAGCAGCCCATGCTGGGTACAAGTGTATGGGCCATCGTTGGTTCTTAGCAATGGGCCAGACATGACAAAATGGTAGCTGGCAGTTTTTACTTGATCGCGGCCGCGGGCCACTGCTGACCCCAACAGTCAACCAGTACTGGCTATCATTGGTTGGTAGCCAGTACTCGCCCAATCATTGGCCCCGTTGTAACTGCTGGCATTTCCTATACGGGTACTAACACCATCACACTACATAAGCTCGCTACACCAAGAGAAATATATAGTACTCATTCCCAGATTCGTATAGTAATCAGAATCCAAAGTGGAAAAATGGTTTTTTTTTCAGCACGGAGAAAAAAGAGTAGTTGAGCCAACACAGCTTTAATGAGTTGGCCAGAAATGAGTTGCTACGACGATTTACTCGGTGCCTATAACAATCTCGAATAGTTGTCGTGACATCGAAAAGTGAGTTCGCCCAACTCTCTAGTGAGTTCGCCCAACTAATCAGTGAGATCGCGCAACCACTTTAAACAAACGCAACGAGCACTTGCGGCCAAATTTTTTCTTTTAATCGAAGCATGCGTGATAACCGAAGTGTGGCGAATGCCTATTTTCGTGAAGTTTCGCATCACTATTAGACATAGACATTTTTTGCAAAAAAAATGCTATCGATAGACTTTTTTTGCAAGAAAATGCTGTCTATCGATAGACTTTTTTTGCAAGAAAATGCTGTCTATCGATAGACTTTTTTTGCAAGAAAATGCTGTCTATTGATAGACTTTTTTTGCAAGAAAATGCTGTCTATCGATAGACTTTTTTTGTAAGAAAATGCTGTCTATTGATAGACTTTATTTGCAAGAAAATGCTGTCTATCGATAGACTTTTTTGCAAATGCTGTCGATAGACATTTTGTGCAAAAAAATGCTGCCAAAAGAAATCTATTCCAAAAAAATATTTTCAATAGACTTTATGCAAAAAAAAGCTATCGATAGACATTTTTTGCAAAGAATTGCTATCGATGCACATTTTTTGCAAAGAAACACTATCGATAGACAGGCTGCCACACTCATCTTAGAATGCACTCTTTGACAGATGAAATAAGACATCGAACACTATAACCTCAAACCGTCTTAATTTTATCAACTGTAATCTCAAACTGAATCATATCAACTGTAACCCCAAACTGTATCAATTTCATCAAGCATAACGTCAAACCGCATTAATTTTATCGACTATATGTCAATTCATTGCATTTTTAATAAATACGCACAATTTCTACCGATAGCCGGGTCAAACCGTGTTCTGTTTGGCAAATTAGTTGTGCCAACTAACCGGTGGGTTGCATACAACCGTAATAGATGGTCACTGCAACCCAACCTATACAACTAACTAAAAGCAGTTGTCTCAACTCACAAAATTCGAGGTTGTATGGACTTACGAAAAGTGAGTCCGTGCAATTACTTCTTGGGTGTACCCAACTACTTTTTTTTCTCCGTGAGGCATATACAAAGATTTACTAGACGTCGCCCGCTGTACTATTTACGCTGCTGAACAACGCTATACAACGCATCTCATACTTCTCTATATTTTGCGCCCACAAATGTTCGGAATAATTTTCATACGCATACAGATTCAAGCAATTCGCGTTACGAAAAATAACGCAAAATCTATTGACAGCCTGCAAAATGTCTGTCTTTTAGTACGACATGAGATTTACGAAAGATATACAGCTCCCGTGTAGCGTCGACCGTTCAACATTTGCCGTCATAACCTCAAAGTTGCCCGAAAATTCCCAGACGTTTTGCGAGCGCCCCTCCGCGTGCATCGCGTTTCTATTCACGGTTTCATTTAATCATTTCAGCGTTTCAAACTTCCAAGATTGATCCCATTTACTATGTTGTCTGGGTTTTTTTTATCAAACTATTTTAGATGCCTTAACTATATTTTTCTCTCGATGTACCTTAAACATTCATTTGTTGCCTCTAGCGATTCGAGATACGGGCCCTGGTTATGAGAATTTACAATTGTATAATTATGTCTAAAATCCTACCCTAATTATATTTAAAAATCCCCGAGTGAAAAGTTGTTAATCTACAAGCAATATGAGGTTATTAAGACTCGCGTGCTTGCATTGCACGCAGAAAAATGTATGATCAATTCTACTATGCACATGATTCCCTTAGAGGACAACAATGTTTTTATGTTTGCTGTAACAATAAATAAGGTAACTAGCAACTAAATTATGGCCCGAGTTATTATTTTTATTATAGGACTTACATTGAGAGAAAAATACATGGTTAAAGCAACAATACTATACTTTTATCATATAATAGTTATGGTACAATTATATATGGTACAATATACTCGGCGCTCCTGGGAATTATATTGTATGGTAATATGGTAAATATTACCATACAATATAATTCCCAGGAGCGCCGAGTATATTTTATAGTAATGACAATGACAAAAATAATAGCTGCAAACATAATTATAGCTCAACAAAACAAATACATAGTATTCTGTAAAAATCGATATGATCGGGTCTCCTGGGAACTACATCAGTATAGTCGGCTCTACCATTCTACTATATATTTTTCTCAGTGTACTATATTCCGAAATCTATCACGTTCATTTTTCTCAGTGTGCCATTTTTCTTATTGGTCTCATAATGGACTTAGAAAAAGTCGGGCCAGGTCGACCACACTGAGAGAAACATATAGTAATTAAAACAAATATATAGTTAGTCCGATGATAATCTAACTATAAATAAACTATAATTCCTAGGAGGAATGTCTCTATTTTATGGTTATAGCAAAAAATAAGAAAACAATTGGATCAACCATAAATATAATTCGAAGGAGGAACGTCTCTATTTTATGGCTATAGCAAAAAATAATTATAGTAGCAATCATCAAAATGATAATAGTTTCCTATATGCCGTTTCGTTGCATATACGATTTTAACGTTTGTTTCCAATAACTTTGCAAGTATCTTTTATTGAACTATATTATCATCGCTTCAACCATAAAACATTCGAAAGACTTTCTATATTCATTTTATCATATGAAATCGTTGAGTCAATGATATTCTTTTCTCTCAGTGCATACGTGGGGGTCTTGACATGGAATGCCCTATATATGATTCAATTCTTGACACGGCAACGGCGCCATCTCTTTATAATATTTTTTTATAATATAGAGAGATAATAAACGGTGGAACGCGGTTTTTTAATTGAATCTTTTTGTGGAAAAATAACTTTTAAAACCGTCGTTTGTCAAAGGGACAGAAAAATAATGAACGTAATATGTTTACTGACCACAATTGTTTCTGTTATTATGATCAAAATCACACCGTTATTAAGGTGTAAAAAATGTTATTTTCCCAGTCATTATAACCGTTCGCGTAGTTGTTGGGGTAGCATCACAAATTTGTAATTCGAAGAGATTCGCCTCGATTATTCTGGTATACCGTGCATTTCTAAGAATATAATGTTTCCGTGTTGGTCGCAGCCAGGGTTTTTAATAAGTTTCCGTTGCGAGATCAGCGTAAAGAGGCAAAGTCTCGAGATTGCCATACTAGCAGGTTTGAAAAAGAATATAACAGTCTGCAAGATGGCGGCCGGACGTAAAATGGGAAAACTGAACAGGTGCCTGTTCAAGTACAAGTATCCTATTTGATGCTTGTAGCGGGAGGCTGACGGGCCCGCGGGAGGGTACGGCGGTTGAGCGGAGAGGGTAGAGTGCCCCCGACGTACGGGGTGTATATCTGTACGTTAGAGTGTAGCCGACGTCGCCAGGAGTGTGCACGACGACGCCCGAGGCAGGCCATTAGACGGCGACAATGCGCACCCTTTTCTCGACTTTTATACGTAGTTCCGCCATTACTGCACATTCTATGTCGCAATAAATTCTTTCTCCGTGGGGCATTAAAATTCTTGAAGGGCATTCTGAATACTTTCCCGCCTGCCGCCCTCGTCGTCCACCCAGTGACTACGGCGCAGTCACCAGCGATATTGATGTGGTTCGGAGCACCGAGCATCGAAGAAAACGTTACGGTTTAATCTCTTACCAAAGTTGCAACACAGTTGCAATCGGTTTTCATCCTTTAAATTTTAACACTCGAAAATACGCCTAGACAACCATAGCCTATACCAAAAAACGGAAATCACTCATGTGTTTTTATGAAATATACATCTACAGACACAGTGTAACAAAATGCAACATATTGACATCTTTACCAGGCAGATTATCCTACTATATCAATTATTAACTCTATCGGATTCCAATTTGTTCAAAATGTATTTTTCATCGTACTGATAGACATACTATGGCAAACATTCACCACCATTCACACGGAGGTATAACAATCATAACTTTCAAATTCACCATATTTAGTAATAGTAATAATCGACCGTAGCCGCTAACACACATACATCACCATATTTAGTGTATTTGTATGGTATTTAATTATTCAGTACAGTATTTATTGATTAATAAACAATGTAATATTAATGTTCTCTTGAGTATCTTGTAATATTAGTAAATGAAAAGTGCACATTTTTTATTGAAAGCCAAAAAAGATTTTTACATAAAATGTATTTAAAAAATGCCTGGAACTTGAATAAATGAGTCGTCATATTTCCGTCTATTTACTTTTGTCATTGACAAATGAATCAATAATGTCATTTTTCTTTCTCCCTGATGAAATATTTATACATTTTCGTATCAATATGGTACAATATTCGGAAAAAAATTAATATAAAATGATTTATGGAATGCGCAAACCAATAGTATAAGCCTCAATGTAATGGAATGGTTACAACCTTGTATGCACAATATATTTTTCGTCTATACGAGACGTGGAAATACTGCATCATATAAAGTTTGATTCTTATATATAGTCAGCAATATTCAGCGATTTCCTCCCCTTCCACGCGACCCTTCAACATTCGTACCAATTCGTACGGATAGCGAGTAAAACTATTCTCTTGAAACTGTTAAAAAAAATTAAAGCGTGAAAATTCTCAATGTTTATCTGTAATTTAATCAGTCATTGGAAAATACTCGATTCGAATAGTTGGACGAGGATTGCGTGCAAATTTCTGTGTCGTCGGGCGGAAAAAAAAATTAAAACGCCGAGGGTGAAAATCTATGAACTCGTAAAAGCCGTGTTAAAATTTATTTCGACCGAACAGGCGGGTGCGGGAGCGTACACCGTGTGTGCACTGTGTGCTGCTCGCGACTTTCGCATTTCGGATCGCATTACTCGCTAGACAGTCCGGGGGAGTCCGCCTATTACACTCGCACTCCATTTATTGGAATGGTTTTCGGGGTGTGAACTCTCGGCCACACATTACGTTATACGAGTATGCGCCCGAGGCTAGGTACATTGTCGCGCTCTCGTACATTTTCACGCGCTCCTCTACCGCTTTCCCCAGTGCTTCTGCTTCCAACGCGTTCAATTGCACATACGTACGTGTACCTATAGGTCCCGCAAGCAACTGCATTCTCGGTCAGTTACTTAAAATTTTTTATCAAGAATATACAAGCGTGCAATTTTGAACGTACATTTATTTCCCTGTTGATTCACCTGCGATGGTATTTCTCACATAATACGTTTTAATACAGCACGTTAACTCATCAACCAATGAAGCATATTGCTACAATAGACAATCAGCTATTTTTCAAGACAAATTTTTTAATTCTCTCTATGAATTCCGGGGTCATTTAAAAAACAACATTTCATGCAAAATCGATTTTATACATTTTTATTTCGTGAAGAATAATTTATTGGCTGGTAAAAATTAAAAAAAATACAATTTTGTACGTGATATTTTTCCACTACTTTGATTTTTAAAAAGTATTCAACATTTGAGGAATATTGGTATGTTATAATGTGAAAAGGGCTTGGCTGAATGAAGGTTTCACAATTTCAATTAGAGGTACAGACATTTTTAGATTTTTTTTAGCTCCTTTATTAAATTCCGTTATTTACGCATTCTATTGAAAAATGCACATGATAAATTCGGTCAAAACTGTTTGATTAATATTTTTCGGTATAAAAAAATGAAGCTGGTAAAATACGTGCATGGATACATATTTTTAGTAGTAATGTTTTTATGGCGTCACGTTTTATATTTTTTTGTTTTTCTTTTATTTTCAGCGGCCGAAGTCCTGCAGCTCCACATATTTTTAACTCCTTTACATTTCAATAACATTTTAAATACAACAGAGAGCATCTCTGATTAACTTATTCATAAGTCTGCCACCGATTTCTCTACCAAATAACATCTCTACCGCGATTCAATTCCATCAATATTTTTATCGCAGTGTAAAGTTCGATGGTGTAATGATAAGAGTCTTGTGTATCGTAAATGTCTTTATTGGTATAAGCAGGGAGAGTGCACAGTAATTAGGTGTGTTAATTTGTCGAGGTGTGGTTATGAACTGAGGTCCTCGAGCGTCTCGCGGGCCCTCGGACCTCTCGCGTAAGCTTATGCGATAAGGGTTACTGTGAGATTCCTTAGGTAAGCAATCTCAAAATACATTTTTTGAGAAATCAATTTTTTGTTGAGTCTATATAATAAAAATGGGGAAAAATTATGTACTTTATTGACACTAAGGGGTAGTTACCCTCCCGGTCTTTCAAAACGATGCTCCGAATCGTATGTAGTTTTGATTCCATATAACATAAAAAATGTGTGGTTATGATCCTGTACAATATTAACTAGTTTGAATTCTCAACAGCAATTAAAAAATGTGGTTGAATATTGGAGCTTTGATTACTGTGTCAGTATTTTATGTTTTTGTCAGGGCCGTTGTAAAAATATATGAGGTCCGTTTATTGTTAATTGGTTTCCAAGGTGTAGGCTTTCTTTGCGTTGTTGACTAATTCGTTGCATCCGTTTCCATTTCCAATTGAAGATCCAAAACTTGTATTTTCCTTGTTCGTCATGGATTCTCGTTTTGAATAAATGTTGGTTGTATGATGAATCTAAAACTGACTAACTGTGCATTAGTTTTTTGTGTTAGTGAATGTGGTTTTTTAATTGGAGTAGGTTGGGTTTTGGATGTATATAATAAAATGCATTAGAAATATCAAAATTGCTGTGGCGGCGTCCTTGATTGGTTTCCTGTTGTAATGTCCTTCGATGTTAATTTATTTTGGCGGTGATTTTCAATTTTTTATCAACTTCCATATTTTGTGTCGTCCAAATATAATTTTACATATATATTCTTTATAATTCTTTCTTGGTTCTTGGTATCTGTGGTTATTCGAGCTTTGAGGCATCTGTAACAATCTATTCCATTTAGTTTAAAAGGGGTTAGTAGAAGAGACCCGTTAGTTTGGATGAGGTGGGTTTTCGTAGGATAGTGGTATTTATTAATTCAAATAGAAACAAGCAAGCAACATTAGGCTAGGGATTATACTTGTAGCGTGTGTATAAGTAACTTCAAAATAATTTATTACCAATTTACCAATAGTAAGATATAATAATGCGAGAATGATTTACTGCTTTTATTCTTTGAGGTGTTGGTATGAATATGTAGATATGTTATGTACGCAGTATATTAATCTATAATTATCCTCAAACAAATGGTTTAAGAAAAAAAATACTTTGCAGGCTTGTGTATGCTCTAGACATTTTTCTAAAAATTCAAAGTGGCGAAGAATTTTAACCGTGTGACTGATTTTTCTCAAATTTGTACTAAAACTGTGTACTATACTAGTCCACATGTGGACCAAATTATAACCCGGTATCTGGTAATTTAGACGTGCCAGCGCGGGAATCAGATTTTTCGAAAAATTCAAAATGGGTCGGTGTTTAGAGCTTTCAAATCATGTCTTTCGTCGCATTGTTCCTTGAAACAGGTTGTTAGTTTTTTAAATTTCTATGCTCGCTTATGGCTTCACTACGGTAGCGTTCATATATTCTCACATATTCTTTCTTTAACAAATAATCTCAACTTTTGTTGTGGTTTTGAGGTATTTGATTAAAATATCCGTGCGGGTCGTTGCTGTATTTTTCGCATGAACTAGAGTTGCAGTTGTTTCGATTTCTGTTGTGTTTATCGAGATATCTGTCGCGATCGTCGTTGTGATATCTATCGCGTGAGTTTTGCCTGTATTTGACGCATGAGTTTTGCCTGTATTTGACGCATGAGTTTTGTCTATATCTGTCGCGTGAATTTTGTCTGTATCTGTCCCATGAATTTTGTCTGTATCTGTCCCGTGAATTTTTTCTGTATCTGACCCCTGAATCATTGCGGTGTCAATCACGTGAAGCATTGGGGTATTGATCGCGTGAGTTTTCGCGGTATCGATCGCGTGAATAGTTGCGGTATCGATCACGTGAGTTGTTTCGGTATCGATCGCGTGAGTTGTTCCGGTGTCGATCGCGTGAGTTGTTTCGGTATCGGTCGAGTGAGTTGTTTCGGTATCGGTCGTGCGAGTTGATGTGGAAGCTATCGCGGTAGTTGTCATGTGTATCGTTCGGTATCAGTCATGTGAATAACGTCTACTGTGTGGACTGTGGTATTGTTGACATCTATCCCGAGAGTCGCTTCGACTATTCCTTAAAGAAGTCATTACCAACTTTTCATTCTCTTCAAATTCTTTGAATTAATTAATTAATTAAAATAATTAAAATTGTCGAATTTGTTGATTTATTCAAATAATCGAATTTTTAAATAAATTTATTGATTTATTTTGAACAATGAACTTTTAATCTAAGGGTTTATTTAACAAACGAATTTTCAATTTATTAACGAATATGAACAATCGAATTATGTTTATGCTTATTCATTAATTAATTTAAATAATACACATTTTCGTTTCCATTAATTTTTCCAACAAATTCATTGATTGATCCAAGTAAATTAATTTCGAATTTTACGCAAATTAACTCATTTTTTAATTTATTGATCTATTTAAATAAACGAATTCTGATCACATCAATTCTTTGAAATAGAGGGACCTTAAAGCAATTTATTTATTGAGATAGTCGACTTTTTAATTTATATAAATTACCCTGAATAACGAATTTCCGATTTGTAAATGTATTTAAATAATCGAACAACAAATTAATTAATGCACTTAATCATACAAAATTCAAGCTATTATTTTAATTGAATAATCAAATTTTGCAAAATGTATATTTTATTGTGATGATAATTAAATAATAGAAATAATGAACAAAATTAATGATTTTAAAATCTACGTTAAATAACCGTCTGAATTTCATTAAAATTTAACCAGCCAGTATTTTCCAACAGCAAAACAAATCTAATTAAATAGGTATTTAAACATTTACTTATTGAATTTTTGAGATATGACTGGAAACTATAGAGGGTAGGTACTGTAGGATCGAAGTATTACTATGTCTCAACGGAGTATATGGGCGTATCTCACAAACCTTTGACTTTCACGGCCCCAAAGAATAAAAATCTAGTTAAGCAGCACAGGGTCGCCAATTTTTTGTACGCATCTTAAGACCTTTAGAAAGCAATATTCGTTCATGAACAAAGCATCATATACAGGGTGCTCACATAAAAAATCATATTATCGTTTTAACTAAAAATCATTTATTTGGTCCTAATTCATTATAGGAATTATGTATTACTGTGTTTTACAAGTGTTTAACTTACTTTCAATTTAACTTTTTTTTTTAAATGACCCATTGAAGGCATAGTTTTATCCCTTCCAATACGTCATTTTTCTAATTCAATTTTACGCAATTCGTATGCAGAAAATGAAAAGTACGACTGGTAATGATTCTACTAACTGAAAATATAATTTAGATAATTTAGGAACGATAATAGTTTGAATTTATTACGCGAATTTTCAAGCCTGACATTCTCGAACCTGACAATTGAATACATTTTGACCCAGAAAAAAATTGTTTCTCGTCGAGAGATCGAGCACATCTGCGCACATCTGATTCACGATAAGAATAATTTACTCAGATGGAATTTAATTATCTTACTTGACTAGTTTGGCCGGATAACGATGCGGAAAACCTGACATTTATTCTCCACGCAGCAATATGAGTCCATGTCGCAGAACGTTGCGAGCAAAATAATTGACTCTCCGACATGAATTTCACTTCTGAAATTTATCTTAGAATAGAATTTTAAAGGTGATGATCTTACTTTTATGTGGATCCAATTTATTTGGCTCAATTAGCTTGTGCTGATATTCCTGCACCATATAACGGTGGATGTCAGGTTCACCATCGAAACCGAGTGACAGACGTTCACAGGATAACCGCTTAATTTTCTGACATGTTTGGTGATTACAATTAGGTACGTTATGTTCATTGCACCTTACCAGAATTTCATGATTTTTTTCTTATTTTGATGAAGGTGCATATCAATGCTACACCCGTACGAAGTGACGCGAAAATCAGAGTTACAAGCGAAAACGTTGTTAATTTCCGCATTTGAACCAGGATAAAACAGTCTATTGGTGTCTTAGTAAAAGTTTGATACCCGCGTACTTCATTCTGTATAAATTACTATAGCATTCCGCAGTTGAGTTACACGAAAGTCAAAGGTTTGTGAGATATACCCATATGTGGTCGCACGTATCAGTGAGAAGGTGTATGGATGCGCTAGCCACGCGTTGCATAGAAACGAATTTTAAATAAAAGTAGTTAAATATTTTGTGTGTGAAGCGTCATAACAAATAATGAGTAAAACGTTAAATAAAATTGTACTTACATTGCCAGTAAGAATAATGATGCTTTTTGCATTAAAATAGTCTGTTTGTCAAAATTTGTGGGTTTTCCGTTAGTTGTGGCTTCCTTCCTTCTTTTTATATATATATTTTGGCAATTTTACTATTGGCTTCCTTCCTTCCTTCTGTTTAGCATATTCCTTGGTATTTTATTGGAGATTCTTGATGTTGCTTAGGGTTTCTTGGTGTATACTGTCAATTCTTTTGTTTTTTTTTTCGATCGAAGAAGTTCTACAAACATTCACTTTTCTGAAAAATTTTTGACTTTTTTATAGGGCTCGGACTTATACGGGTATCCGGGAACCCGGGTTATCCGGATCTCACGGATCCGACGCTTCAAACCCGTGAATCCGGGTAACCCGAAACTATCCGGATACTGGGATCCGGATACCCGGATAGTTCGGGTTATCCGGATCCAAATATCCGGGTACCCGGATAGTTGCGGGTTATCCGGATCCATATATCCGGATACCCGGATAGTTTCGGGTTATCCGGATCCAAATATCCGGGTACCCGGGTAATTCGAATTTATGCGGGTAATAATGGATAAAATTGGGAAAACAATTATTTACGTCTATTGGTGTTTTTTAAACAATTATTTACGTCTATTGGTGTTTTTTAAACAATTATTTACGTCTATTGGTGTTTTTTAAACTATTATTTACGTCTATTGGTGTTTTTTAAACAATTATTTACGCCTATTTGTACTATTAAATGAGTTTGGCTACTTACTAATTAAAATTGGCAATTGGACAACAAATTGGTAAAGGAGATTAATAGCATAGTCGATTTGTCCGGAAGTTATGTGCATCGGATCGGCTACGACTATATGCCGCCATCGTAATTGCCCGCGTAGAAAAAAAGAATCTTGTGAAGAATCTTTTAAAGAATCTTAAAAAAAGTCTTGAAAGAATCTTTACAGGAATCTTGAAAAGAATCACGCATAGGAGCCGGAGCAAGATTCTTTCCAGGATTCTTTACAAGATTCTTTCCATCCGAAAGTGTTTTGAGAATCTTTGAAAGAATCTTAATGAAATTCTTCAGAGGAATCGAACGAAACCTGTTGATGCTTTCCAGGATTCTTTTCAAGATTCTTTCCATCCGAAAGCGTTCTGAGAATCTTTTAAAGAATCTTCGAAAGAATCTTGAAAAGCGTCTTTAAGAGAATCGTGAAAAGATTCCGTCCATTAAATAGAAAAATCGTTGAAAAAAATTTAATGAAATTCTTCAGAGGAATCGAGCGAAACCTGTTGTTACTTTCCCTTAGTGTCGAGACTTTAAATTTCGGTACGTCAACGAAGGGTAAACCCCTCGTGTATGGTCGAACTCAGAATAGCTTTGCAGTATTATCCGTTCAGGCTTCAAGTCACTTGCGAGAAACGCTTCGACCGCTCGCCATCTAGTGGCATCGTACGAAACACTTATATTCAATACTCCGCTAGATGGCGAGCGGTCGAAGTGTTTCTCGCAAGTGACTTGAAGCCTGAACGTATATAACGCTCGATTCCTCTGAAGAATTTCATTAAAATTTTTTCAACGATTTTTCTATTTAATGGACGGAATCTTTTCACGATTCTTTTAAAGATTCTCAGAACGCTTTCGGATGGAAAGAATCTTGAAAAGAATCCCGGAAAGCATCAACAGGTTTCGCTCGATTCCTCTGAAGAATTTCATTAAGATTCTTTCAAAGATTCTCAAAACGCTTTCGGATGGAAAGAATCTTGAAAAGAATCCTGGAAAGAATCTTGCTCCGGCTCCTATGCGTGATTCTTTTCAAGATTCCTGTAAAGATTCTTTAAAGACTTTTTTTAAGATTCTTTAAAAGATTCTTCACAAGATTCTTTTTTTCTACGCGGGTGATATATGCCTCCGAGCTTTGAAACCGTAAGTTCAAAGCCAGTTAATCCAAGGAATAGAAGAATTCTTCGTGACAGAAATCCTAACAGCAAACCGACTGTGCCATCATATGAAGGACGGTCCGAAGTTTAATTGTGTGATGTTTATGACCCGCAAATGTCTTTTATTAATTTGTTATAAACATTTTAAACGAAAAAACTTAGATTTTGCTTCCTCATAGAGGAAGTCTGAAAATGGTCGAGAATGGTGGTTTAGAAAAATTGTCCGCATGTATCTATGTGAGACATTCCACACCAATTGAGCCACCCGATTTTTCAATATTCCCGAAAAAAATTGTAATTTTGCGGTATTGTAATACTATATAGTATTAGAAAAAGTACTAAATTTCAAGAGCCTACGGTGTTTTGTTTTCGAAATAAACAGATTTCTTATATTTTTTTTTTTTTTTTATTATTGGTTTCTTCCGTATGCCTTCTTCAGGCTTTTACGTTTCCCCTCTCCCCTTTTCCCCGTTCCTTCATAGAGACCCCTCTAGAGTGTTGTCCGCAGCCACTCATCCTAATGCACTACTGTATCGCATTTGCACGAGGGCACAGGGAAACTGCGGAAAACCTGGCCGATACAGTCGGCTTTATTTTTACTGAGTTTCTACTGTATGAGAAATACATTAGAAACTCAGAAAAACTGCCTCCCGCTCAGCAGTTGGTGCGCAAACCAGTGCAAGGCTAAGCGGTCACCCATCCAAGTTATGACCGCAAATAATGCTGCTTAACTCTGGGGACCGCCGAAGCCACACACCGACCGCGCGTCCACTGCTGTCGGTTTTTAACAGATTTCTTATATTTTGTAACCTAAAAAATACGAAAATTGTCGTTTTTTACGTACTCTTTATATAATTGTTATTCGAATTTATTAAAGCGCGTCAAATATGATTATACATATATATTTTTTACTTTCAATCTAAGTTTTCAAAGTAAGGGCCTTCCCCGCTTGAATTAATTTTTTTTTCTATTTCACTGACCCATTATGAAGAAGTATGCAGAAGGGCTAAGTGGTAAACGCAATAATGTGCGAGATATAATTTAATTATAGTTATTTTTTCTTTCATTCTAAGTTTTCTAAGTACGGGCCTTCCTCTATTGAACTATTTTTTTTCTATCTTCACGGACCCATTATGAAGGATATATGGAGACGGGCTATGTGTCGAACGCAATAATGTACGAGATATAATTTGATTACAAGTTTTTTTTCTTTTAATTATTCTTAAATTATATCTCGTACATTATTGCGTTTATCACCTAGCCCTTTTGCATACGTATTCATAATGGGGCAGCGAAGATAGAAAAAAAAAATCAATTAGATAGAGGAAGGCCCTTACTTAGAAAACTTAGATTGAAAGTAAAAAAAAATATATAATAAAATTTGACGAGATTCAATAAATTTGGAAACTGAATATATAAGGAGTACGTAAAAAAACGAGAATTTTCGTATTTTTTACGTTACAATACGCTTTGGGGTTGTCGAGTTATCACCAAACCAAACAAAATATATACGCAAACGGTTTATCTCGAAAGCGGAACACCGTAGCCTCTTGAAATTCAGTTCTTTCTCTGAGGGTATATAATATTACAAAATTACAATACCGGCAAATTACAACATTTTTCGGAAACATTGAAAAATCGGGTGGCTGACTTGGTGTAGAATGTCTCATGTGTGTGTGTGTATGTGTGTGTGATGAAAGGCCAAAACTTTATATAACTGTAACTTGCAAACTATTCAACCGAATCAGCTAACATTTAAACAACATGTACAGTACTGGCTAATGATCAATTGGTATATATTTTATAAAAATCGCTTAACGCATTTCATTTTTATAAGAATCTTGAAAAAAAGTACGTAAATGCTTTTGCTTGAACGAATTTTTAGCTATCCGGTTAAAATTTCGTATTACAATTGAACAAAGTGATGCGATCGGTGGTATTGAATTTGGGCGAAATCGGTAACGCGGTTCGGTTTTTATGAGGTTATGAATTTTCCGAAACATTTTCGTTTTGCTCTAATTCAGGTAAAATTTCGACAAATCGACTGAAATTTTCTACACAGGAAAAATGACATTCAGTACGTACTAAATTAATGATCGATAAAGCGGTTCAAATTTTACATGACCTTGAATTTTGAAAAAATTGATTGGTGTCGCTCTGGATTTCGTAAAACATTGTTTTTCTTTCTCTTTTCGACAATTTGTGACCAAATTTATTTTTTTGATGACTCAGATTTCTATAAATTCGCGATTTTTAAATGTATTTAAAATAAGGATGCAATGGAGAAGCAATGTGCAAAATTCTATTGCACATTGCTTCTCCATTAATTTTCATCTTTCGCAAAGCGTCCTCTATGAGGAAACCAAAAATAACATAAAGAATCTTCCACATAGAGGCGGTTTTACGAAAGATGAAAATTAATGCGGAAGGGATGTGCAAAGTTATACTGGGCATCCTTATTTTTAGTTTTTCGTTCATAACATGAAAACTAATAGTGAAATCTTAATGGTGGCAATAGATGCATTGTAGATAATAGAAATTCGAAATACGATAATAGACATTTTCTTGACCGAAAAAATCTAATAAGTGTACTCCAAAAATGCAATTGAAGTAATCGCTTATACAATCCATCACAATAGAAAAAGGTTTGTTTAATTGTTACAAGATTTTTAAGAACTTACATTGCTGTTATTGGAGATTCGTTGTCATTTCGAGCACAAGTACAAGCAGATCTAACACATACATTATCCACTGTCAATGAAGCTTCGAAGAACATTTTAGCTATTGTTCCGTATGCGACTTTCATCAATCCGAGTAATTAGGTATAAGGCTTAATATAAAAATTATACAAAATTTAAATAATACAATTTTTTAAAAGAGTATTTTTGTTTTTGTCGTAATTAATCAAACAAGTAAATAGTCATTTGCACCAATAAAGTATGCATGTAATTTAAAAAATGTCATTACGGGAAAAAAACTCACCCTCGGGTATGTTACAGAACAATTTACCACTGCTTTTCACAAAAAGAAGATTGCTTATCAAATTTAAAAAGGTAGAATGCTTTACACTAGTCGAATGTTTAATTGCTTTTACGAAGTTGTAATTATTAATTGTTATTATCATATACACGAAAAAGTCATTTAAAAAAAAAAATCAAGTTTCATTCAATAAGACGTACTATTCTTGGGCTGCCAAAAATGTATGTCATTATTTTAATAACATCTGTGATAAAATGTTATTCTTTCAAAGTTGACCAGAACAATATCGATTTTTAATGTAGAAATAATTTTTTGCGTCGTTGCATTATTAACCGACTACATGAATTTCCTCTACTTTTCTCCCACAATAGCTGTATTGAGGATAATAGTCAGAAGTACATCAGACGGAATTGGATGAAACTAGGTGCGCGGTTGCGTTTGAGGTTGCTGTTTAAAAATCTGAACACAAAATCTAGAAATTTAAAATCGTTATACTGCCAAAAACATGATTTCAAATGTCAGCTTCATATGTAATTCTCATAATTACATATCATATTGAAACAACATAGTCTGTAGCTCGTTTTTTTAAATTATTATTCCATCTTATATGGAATTGTAAGGGTTATATGTGAAGCTGAAACTATATACATAAGTAGTTGGATCATAAAAGCGGGTCTGCTTGAATCAAATACGGTTAAACAAAAATTATAGTATTGCAAATTTGTATGAGCGTTATCTACAAAAGAACTTCCTACACATGTATATCAGTTCAATACAAATTTTTTTAACAGTGTACCTGAATCCGTATCTATTCGGATTCGTAACTATTCGGATTCGTAACTATTCGGATTCGTAACTATTCGGATTCGTAACTATTCGGATTCGTAACTATTCGGATTCGTAACTATTCGGATTCGTAACTATCCGGATATCCGTAACTATCCTGGTATCCGGATATCTGTAACTATCCGGGTATCCGGATATCCGTAACTATCCGGGTATCCGGGTATCCGTAACTATCCGGGTATCCGGATATCCGTAACTATCCGGATCCGAAGCGTCACTTGCTGCTATTCGGGTACCCGGATAACCCGGATCTAAGTCAGAGCCCTACTTTTTTGTTTGAAAGGATTTTGACAACGTTTTCACTTCTGTTCTTATTTTTGGAAAAATTGTTCACTTTTATTTTAAAAAAAAAAAATGTTGACAATAAAAATTGCGATTTTGACAAAATTTTCACTTTTACTTTTTAAGCTTTTAACTTCTTGTCGAAACTTTTCACTGGGAATCGCTATAGTGCGCGTGGTTTGTACATTCGCAGCACTTCTGACACCAAAGTAATGATCAGTCTTCACGAAAAGAAATGTTTGGTTGTGGCAACTACGTTTTCGATTTGCTGTACATAATGCCCAAAAAATTAGTTGCCTCAACCATATCGAATAGTAACCTCAACTATTCACGATTAATTCTCGATTAGATTAGTTAGGTTAACTAATCGAATCGTTGGGACTACCACTCGAATAGTTGGGACTACCATTCGAATCGTCGGTATTATCATTCGAATCGTCGGTATTATCATTCGAATCGTCGGTATTATCATTCGAATCGTCGGTATTATCATTCGAATCGTCGGGATTACCATTTGAGCTGCTAGGGAAATAGAATAATCAATTGGTTGTGTCAACTCATTTCTTGGTTATGGCAACTAATCTTTTTTTTCGTGTTGTGTATCGTAAATGTCTTTATTAGTATAAGCCGGGATAGTGCGCAGTAATTAGGTGTGTTAACTTGTCGATGTGTGGTTTTTTAACTGAGGCCCTCGAGCATCTCGCGGGCCTTCGGACCTCTGGTAAGTTTATGCTATAAGGGTTAGTGTGGAATTGCTGAGGTAAGTAGTCCCAGGAATAAAGTGACGGCATTACTAAGCTGCCGTTACAATGGTAAAAATCGAACAGCCGTCCAATGGGAGAATTATATTGTGGTAAAATTATAATATAATAGATGTGAATGTAGAGGAGACGTCTTTTCGAACTAAATCGAGTTAGTATTATTTTTTGGTACAAAAATTAATCGTAGAATTTTAACTCCTTAACTACGTACTATTTTATTTACTATTTCAAAACATATATTTTTCTATTTTAATAAAAATATTCTGAATGATCGGTCAAACGTAGCATTCTATTCGGAATGAAATCCTAAACTTTTATTATACGAAAGAAAACACAAATACAAATTTTTAAGCTAGACTCTAGCTTTACAAATTGTTAAGCTAGAGCTTAACCATAACAAACATATATATTTTACTTATCTAGGTATTTTTACATTCTTATTGTCGCTTAGATTACATATTATTTAAATCCTTAATCTGTGTTTATTTCTTTGTATTTCAATTTTCCGTTGATTCATTTTTTATTTTTTTATTTTTTTTTCCATTCTAGGGCAGAGGCACGGAGTTTGCACGCTTCCACAACGTAATAATATAAATCGTAACATGGGCCTCAGTTTGTAGTTCTAATAGTAGTGCCATCGATATCTTATTGAAATATTGGTCTCTGAAAGGCTTATACAAGGTATATCTGGTCAGGAAATGTTCGGTGGATTCTGTTTCCTGTAGGACCCCGCGTAAAAAAAAAGAATCTTTTCACGAATCTTGGAAAGAATCTTGAAAAGAATCTTGATAAGAATCACGTATAGGATCCGGAGCAAGACTCTTTTCAAGATTCTTTTCAAATTTTTTTCCAGATCAAAACTCCGAATTTTTTAAATTTTTTTAGTTTAATTCAGTTAATTAGTCATATTTGATTGATCAGATCCGAAAAATAGCGTGATTTGATCAGATTAAAGCGATAAAATGAGAGAGAAAAAAAATGTTGATCGTGGGACTTGAACCCAGGTCCCTCGGCGTACTATCCCGTTATCTTATCTATTCAACCACATCATCTTTCTTGAATAGCAGTCAAATTAAATAATATATGAGTGTCACTCGCTTTTTCAGAACTTTGTTTTTTTTCCGGAAATTACGGCGCGATGCGCGTTACCACTTTGCACCGTTTCACAGTATCTAGTTTCATTAAAAATTCATCTTTTACTATCATTTATTGCTCCCTCATAAAGGAAACTTTATTTTCGAGAAAACATACGTTTCAAGATTTTCATGTCAGGACACTCAAACTAGTCCAGAACGTCGAGAAAAGTGGTTTAGAAAAAATAAATAATTAAATTCCGCAAACAAAAACCTTAAAAGACATGAACCTGGTCTTCAAAAGTGTCCAGGTTGATTGCTTCGAGGCTCTCAGTGTCCAGATTGACCTCACCATAGTTTTCGGTATCCAGATCAACGTCTCCATAGTTTTTGGTGTTGAGGTCGACCTCTCCATAATTTTCGGTGTCCACGTCAACCTCTCTATTTTTTCCAGTGTCGAGGCTGACCTCTCCATAATTTTCGGTGTCCAGGTCGACATCTCCATAGTTTTCGGTATCCAGATTGACATATCCATAGTTTTCGGTATCTACGTCGACCCCTTTATACTTTTCGGTGTCCAGGTCGATCTCCCCATAGTTTTCGGCATCCAGATCGACATCTCCATAGTTTTCGGTACCTACGTCGACCCCTCTATAGTTTTCGGTGTCCAGGTCGACCTGTCTATAGTTTTCGGTGTCCACGTGAACCTCGCCATATTTCTCGGTGTCCAGGTGCTGGACATCCACCTGGGCGCTGAAAATTAAGGAGAGATCAACCTGGACACCGAAAACTATGGAAATATCGACGTGGACATCGAAAATCATGGGAAAATCGACTTGGCACCAAAAGCCATGGACATGTCGACCCTGATGTTCAAAGTCGTGGAGATATCAACCTGGATACCGAAAGCCATAGAAATGTCTACCTGGACATCGAAAGCCATCGGGATGTCGATCCTGACGCCGCAAGCCATGGAGATATCGACCTGGATACCGAAAACTATGGAGAGTTCGACCTGGACACCAACAACTATGGAGAAGTTGATCTGGACACCGAAAACTACGGAGAGGTCGACCTGGACACCGAAAACTATGGAGAGGTCAATCTGGACACTGAGAGCTTCGAAGCAATAAACCTGGACACTTTTGAAGACCAGGTTCATGTATTTTAAGGTTTAGGTTTGCGGAATGCACTTATTTATTTTTTCTAAACCACTTTTCTCGACGTTCTGGACTATTTTGAGTGTCCTTGAAAGTGAGTGACTTGAAAATCTTGGAACGTATGTTTTCTCGCAAATAAAGTTTCTTTTATGAGGGAGCAATAACTGAATGTGAAAGATGAATTCTTAATGAAACTAGATACTGTGAAACGGTGCAAAGTGGTAACGCGCATCGCGCCGTAATTTCCGAAAAATAAACAGTTCTGAAAAAGCAAGTGACACTCATATATCATTTAATTTTACTGCTATCCAAGAAAGATGATGTGGTTAAATAGATAAGATAACGGGATAGTACGCCGAGGGACCTGGGTTCAAGTCCCACGATCAACATTTTTTTTTTTTTTTTCTCATTTTATCGCTTTAATCTGATCAAATCACGCTATTTTTCGGATCTGATCAATCAAATATGACTAATCAACTGAATTAAACTAAAAAAATTACAAAAATTCGGAGTTTTGATCTGGAAAAAAATTTGAAAAGAATCTTGAAAAGAGTCTTGCTCCGGATCCTATACGTGATTCTTATCAAGATTCTTTTCAAGATTCCTTACAAGATTCGTGAAAAGATTCTTTTTTTCTACGCGGGACGCATACCATACAGTTCTCATTACCCCAAAATTTATATTGTAAGTCTTTAATCTTGAATATCCATGGTAATCCGAAGCCTGCTTGGCCATACTTCTGACTTGGGCTAGTGGTAGGTCAATTTCAGATATTTTTCGCATTCGAGAGAATTTACCTGTTTTACCGATTTGCACTCAGGATAGTTCCTTGATAATAAAGCTTTTACTGCGTCTGTCTGAAATGTTGAACTTTCTATGTTTTTTTAAATTGCCGGGACTAATTTCACTTACCTTTCCACTGTTACATCTTTTAGCACTTAATCATAACTGCATTTGCCTAATTTTGCCTTAAATATCGTGTACCAGTTATGCTTTTCGGAATTTCCTACTGGAAGATGTTGCAGTCGTCTTAATCGTCACTTCCTTCTGTTTTGGTGAGATCCATATTCGGGAGCATCCAGATATTCTTTTTTCCATTGTCGTTACATCTTACTGTGGTTACTAATCTTTTTGGCTGTTTTTCCGTAAGCTCTGCGAACCTGTTGGGAATCCCATCGGAGTAGGAGCTTTTTGTTGAGGAACGAGGCCTTGTCCATCCTTCCATACATATTGTACGTTGTTTACTTTAAGTTTCATGAACCTCACTTGGACCTGGTTCCCTTTTTCCTCTTCCTCCTTCACTGGGTTGATGATCTTTTGTTGCGTTTCCCTCTCTCGTATGGATCTGTCATGTTTGATGGAGATTTCGGATCTTCTCAACTTATGTTTATTCGCCATGCTATGCTTTTTAATTTGTCCATCTGGCAGTTTTACTAAAATGATCGCATTAGACCCGTTGTTCTTTATACCTCTGGTTTCACAATACGGTGGATAGATTTCTAATTTTGTTTCCCAAAAACCACTTATTTCCATATCCAGATCATTGGACTGAGGGACAAGACCATGAATTATGATATTGTTCCTACGGCTATCCTTATCTCTTGAGTCTTCTTTCTTTTCTAGTTGTAATATTCTTTGCTGCAGCCTCTGTATTTCTGCGTCTTTTAGAGTTGCTTTTGCCTTCAATTCATTTCGTACCTGATTGATTTGCTCAAAAGCTTCTCCGGTAGATATGTTTTCTTGCTTGATTTCATTGACGGTTTTGGTGAAGACATCTAATCTCCGTAACACCTCCTCGAATCCTGGTGGGACCCCATTTTCGTTGTTGGAGATGTTGTTGTGCATGTTATCTTCATTGTCACACTTCTGGTTTTGCTCGGTTCTCGGTGTCTCGTAGCGAGGTTGTGGTTTAATCAGATTAGTGGTTTTCTGATTAGTCTCCTTCTTACTTCTGTTAGACGGGGATTTCTTTCCTATAGTCGTTTTTCCCGCCATCTTGACATTGGTTACTACCGCGCTTTCTAACCTCAAAGAGCGTTCGTACTTTAGTTTGGCTTTTTTTATCTCGGTAAATCTTTTCCGAGGTTAAAACCTGCTTAGATTTTCTCGCGTGTACTTGATATGTCCGTCAACTACACAGTTTAGTGGGAGAAACCTTTATAACCATAAGCAAATGCAAAAACCTCGCGATCAGTATTCATCACCAACCGTCGCACAACGCCGCCATCCCAGTTCCTTTACCCGTAAAAATTAAAAAAGCACATTTTTGAGAACGACCACTTTTTCAATATTTTGATTAAAAAAAGTATCTAATGCCATATTTTTTTTAAGGGGAGGGAGTCAGGTCAAAATAATTACATTTCTAAATTCAATATCACCCAAATTCTCTTGCATATAAAAATGATCAATGAACTATATTGTTGGTACTCGATGAAAGGATTTTTTATTGCCATCTGACTTGCGTATGCCTTTCCATATTATCTTAAGCAAAAGTCTTAGGTTTTCCACTCTGCGCGTGATTCAGACCAAACTACTCGGCAGATTGGACTAGTTGATGTCTCATTTTCTTCTTCATAAAAAGATACATCGGCTAAATGGAGCAAAATATTTTTTTTTCATTCTGAAAGCAAAGTTAATAACCGTTTTAGCAAATAGCATAAAATTTATTTAGTAATAATTATGTCACGTGAAAAAAATTACCTTTTATTAACTTTTGCTCCATTTAGCCGGTGTATCTTTTGATGAAGAAGAAAATGAGACGTCAACCAGCCCAATCTGCCTAGCAGTTTGGTCTGAATCACGCGCAGAATAGGTTTAAAACCAAGTTTAAGCAAATGGCATCTAAAGCTTACCACTCAAATAAAAATGTTTATGCTGTTTTCACCTTTGGGGCACCGTAGTCCCTTTAATGAACAAAATAAAAATATTATTCGCAAGTCAGATTACAGAATATTATTAATAATGTTATTAATAAATTTTTTTTTACAAATAAATAAGTAAATGAATGCATAATTTGAAAAAAACCTGTAAATAATATGGGGATGATCACTTTTATTGACAACATCACTGAAAATTTATCCTGTGTTGACACATTCACAAATGTGCTGCACAAACATTAAATCATCACTTCATAACAAATTATACATATCTGATCACTTCTGATGATTGTTGATTCTGTTTTAAAGACTATTGATTGAAAAAAAACGTCTTGCGTGTAGCAGAAGTAACTTCTCAGGGCAGTAACACGCTGCGCATGCGATACGCGCTAAGATATCACAGCGCATGTCCCATTATTCGCACGAATTCGAATATAATGTAAGTGTTACGTGTTACGTTGAAGACATCACACTGTCATCGCGTCATTTGTATCGCGTTTCGCTAACTGGTTTAAAAAATGGTAAACAAATAAAAATTTATTTACATATGAGGGATTCCACGGAACTTTCGCCACCCCCAAAAAAAAAAAAAATCTCAAATTTTATCTAAAAATCAGGTTCAGCGGTGTCTATTGATGGACCAAATTTCAAAATTCTAAAAAAATAGTTGACCGGAATATGCAAATTTTTTCGTTTTTTATCGATTAATTCAATCGATATTTAATTCAAAATTAAAATTAATTAAAATGATTGGACTTCAGATTTTTTCACCGGAAAAATTGCCTCGGAATCTTTGAGTGATCGCCGAATTTTGAGTATTTTTTTTTTCATGGGATGGCCCAATGCTGTGAGGTTACAGCAATTTGAATGTTACAGCAATTTGAAACATTCAAATTGCTGTAACCTCACAGCATTGGGCCATCCCATGAAAAAAAAAATACTCAAAATTTGGCGATCACTCAAAGATTCCGAGGCAATTTGTCCGGTGAAAAAATCTGAAGTCCAACCATTTTAATTAATTTTAATTTTGAATATGGATTTTTTATGTATATTAACAACATTCAGATTGCTGTAACGTCACAGCATTCGGCCATCCCATGAAAAAAAAAAATACTCAAAATTCGGCGATCACTCAAAGATTCCGAGACAATTTGTCCGATGAACAAATCTGAAGTCCAACCATAAAAAAAAAATAATTTTGTTGTTTTTTCCATAAAATGTGACCTGAAATTAAGCAATTAATTTTGAATATATTTTTTTCTTGTTGGCCATAAAAAAATGCACATTTTCGTCTTTTAATGATTTCGATACGATCAATAATTTCTCAGATATTACAGATTAAATGAAAAACGATAAAAAACGAAAAAATTTGCATATTCCGGTCAACTATTTTTTTAGAATTTTGAAATTTGGTCCATCAATAGACACCGCTGAACCTGATTTTTAGATAAAATTTGAGATTTTTTTTTTTGGGGGTGGCGAAAGTCCCGTGGAATCCCTCATATACGTAATAAACTTTTTATTATATAGAAAAAAATCATTAAAAAACAGGTATATTGCAGAAATCGGGCATTTTTTCGGCTTCAGGTCTAAGATTTTTCAGGTTCAGAGGTTATACTTAACTAAACGAAACTGCCGAAGAGAAAAGAAAAAAAAATATTTGATTTTTTTTTTTTCAACACCCTTAATTATTTTGTGTGAACAAAAAATCGGCCATAATGTCCGCATATAACAACAATAAATAAATAAAATAATTTAAAATTCAAATATAATATTCTGGTAATTTTTACGACTTTTGAGAAAATTAAATATGAATGGTACCGTAGAAACTTAGCCATTTTTGCGAATTCCGGCTTATAACTTTACTAATAGATAGATTACATGGAAATGAATGTTTGCACAGAAAAAAAATAATCGATTTTTTTTAATTTTTGACCTGACTCGGCCAACACCTTTCACTTAAGGAGGGGGGGGGGGGGGGGGGGCCTTAAGTGAAAGGTGTTGGCTGTTAACGCAAATATGGAATCGTTCATCATTTTTGGGCTATATTTGACGTATTTTTTCTGTTAATCATGAATCTGGCAGTCATTTAACTCCCAGCTCAATAAGGTAAATGTCCCAGTAATCGACCATGTACCAGTAATCGACCAGTCTGTGGTAAAAGAGCGATAAATAAGACTGTGAGTGCTTTTCGACGCTTAAATAAATTAACAACACTTCCTCCGATTTATGTACAATATTATATGAAAATTTGAGGCTTGTAAAATCACAACAGTGATAATAAGAAAATCGTAAACTTGCAGTGACCGAGCCGAGCGTGATTTCGTCGAAATCCTTGATATGGAGGTTAAGGTGCGTCTCGTGACATTTAGTTAAATTCTGCGATGTACGAAGACTTTGGCTGAGTAAGTTTAATTTGATAGTACATATGAAGAATCTGGTATTACTAAATGAATATGATTTTATCGTAAAATTGTTGTTTGTGCAAAAAATCGCGGAGGTCGATAACTGGTTCAGAAAAACACATAAATGTCCGGGTAATCGACCTACTGTCGATCACTAGGACAAAATTGTGGATAGAAAATTAGTGTAAATCGCGTATTGTTTTTATGAATTAGATGATAAAAAATAATGTAACAATTCATTCATCGATCGAACTGTACGAGAAGTAGTTATGGACAGGGGTATTGGGCTCTATATAAATAATTAAGCAGCAAAATAAATCATGTCGATAGCTTGGCCATGCATATGTCCATGACTGGGTCATGTCATGTCATAGGTCGATTACTGGGCAAACCGTGACTTTAGTATGTCCATGACTGGGACATTTGCACACCTCAAGGTTTATGCTAATTTTTTATTACAAGAAGATAAGGTAGACCAAAAGTTAAGCGTTCTATTTGTTGACAAGATTATACTGATTCTTTATAACCTGCAATGACAGTTATTGACGTCTTAATTTGTGACTTTTCTTGACGTGTCGATTACTAGGACATATAACGGTCGATTACTGGACCAACTATAACTTTAGTATGTCGATGACTGGTACATTTGCACTTCTGAAGCTTTAGAATAAGTTTTCTCTACAATAAGATAAGTTACGAAAATTTTTGAGGTTGTTATTTTTTCATACGACTATTCTGATTCATTATTACCTAGAATGACCATTTTTTGTATCTTAATGTGAAAGTTACGTTTTTATAAAGTCGGGCAATTTGGTTAACGTGTCGATCACTGGGACGTTTACCTTATATTGAATACCAAAAGTCGCATCGGAGAAAAAAAATCTAAAAATTCAAAAAATCAAAACCTCATAAAATTTTAAGGTTTCAACCGATCTTAATGAAATTCAATAGGGATCACCGGTGTATGAAAGCTCACATTCATACCAAGTTTGAGCTTTATATCTCGAAAATTAAAAGAGTTATCGCGTTAACAGACATTGTTAAAGAAATTCAAAACCGCGTAAAAATTTAACGATCATGAGGATTTTAACAAAAATTAGTATGAACGATGAGGATTAACCCCTCTATCTATGGTGTAAATTTCAGCTCGATATCTCGAGTTATAAAGGATTACATTTTTAGAGCGTGTAACAAACACGCACACGCACACGCACACGCACACGCACACGCACACGCACACGCACACGCACACGCACACGCACACGCACACGCACACGCACACGCACACGCACACGCACACGCACACGCACACGCACACGCACACGCACACGCACACGCACACGCACACGCACACGCACACGCACACGCACACGCACACGCACACGCACACGCACACGCACACGCACACGCACACGCACACGCACACGCACACGCACACGCACACGCACACGCACACGCACACGCACACGCACACGCACACGCACACGCACACGCACACGCACACGCACACGCACACGCACACGCACACGCACACGCACACGCACACGCACACGCACACGCACACGCACACGCACACGCACACGCACACGCACACGCACACGCACACGCACACGCACACGCACACACATTTTTTCAGAATCACTTTTCTCGACGTTTTGGAACATTCTAAGTGTAATGACATTAAAATCTCGAAAAACAAAATACACGAAACCAAAGCTTCCTCTATGAGGAAGCAATAACTATGAAATGTTTAAAAAAATAAAGCAATTCATCGACAGGCAAGAATGTGTAAGTATATAATTTAAGTAATCAAGTCTATCCATGAATGCCTGTCAAGTCAATAGTTCTACTCCAAATTCGTTCCACGCGAATAAGATATTTAAAATTCATTTTATTTATTTATTACGTTTATAACTCTATACGTTTTCAGTCAAAGTGACTGGAAAAAAAAATGACAATGGATTTTGAACCGATAACAGTAAAATATCCGCACGGCGAGAGAGCAGAGACTATGAGTTTATTCATGCTGCGCTGTCTGCAACTGCAATAAACGGTGGCTATGTATTGTGCACGCTTGTTCGTCCATCTGTCTGCCGTTCGAACCACGAGAGCGCATCGATGAACGGGGGAGAAAGCCTCTCTGTATCAACTAAAGCTAAAGCCAAAGCATGCCACACATAGGTAGTTAAGAATAGGTACAGCGGAGCGTGATGCTCGTGTACGCCTTTGATCTTTCGCTATATACGCCCATGGGTATCAACGGCTGTGCATTCTTTGTACGAATAAACGTATGCGAATGTTGCGCAAGGGAAAGAGCAATTCTGCGGGGAGAAAACACATAAAACGACTTGTAACATCGAACGCAAGTGTAGCGCAGAGTAGAAACAGCTAGTGGAATGAGGGTGGGCGTAGAAGATCGTTGCGATGCGAGAAAGCGAAATAGCGTAGCTTGTGGAACGAACCAGCTTTGTAACTCTCGTACTACTATTTCAACGAGTGATTCGTAGTTGCGAAGGGTGAGAAAAAATTCTGAATGATCGATACTCTAACGTCATGATTTAATTTTGTGTCTTTTACCGTTCATCGAGTCACCCACCACGTACTTTGAAATAGAGGCGTGACTCACCCGGCAAAGACCCTTCGTCCGAGATCGCTCGAGTGTATAGCAGTCTCTATGCTGACGCTTCGCGATACTTTAGAACTTTGGAATGTAATTCCCTCGGGATAGTTCCTCGAAAGCGTGAACCTCCAATTATTCCGCGCGGCAGCCGTTCAATAGAAACCCGACAGTGGATCGCTTAGTTCGCAGGTCTTTGGATGTAGGAGAGTTCGCGGAGCCCTTTAATTTTCAAAGTTTCACTACGATTCACGCATGCGCAAATGCCCAAGTTAAGTCGTATATGAGACTGTTGAAAAAGCATTTTAGATTACTCCTCGAGAAAGCACACAATTCGTCTCGAAGGCAATGGTATGTTCCTATATAAATTGTATATTTGTTCATTCCATGGCAATTTAAAGTCCTCTTTGCGCTTTTCGTTGAGAAATGTTGTCATTCGTCCGCAGTAAGCAGGAATGTACTTCCCTTATGCATGCTTAGCGACTAAATCATGAGGCTTCGCGTAAGGGAGTAGTCCGTTTCAATCGTCATCTCGGATTTCCGATGTTTGGAGAGCCAAGACGAGGTTTCGAAGCAAAGCGAGTAGTTAAATATTAACTGTGTACTCAACAGTTACATTTGTAATGTGGCGCCCAGATGTGTGCGCGCAGGAGGCAGCAAATCTGGCTCCGAAACTCCGGGTCTACTGTGTGTCTGTGTACGTGGTCGTTCGGCGCAGCACAGGCTTTCACTGACTTTTCTCTCTGCCGTGAAAATCTCAACCAAAGGGTAAAATCAACCTGAGCATTTATTTATCTTTCTTCGACCGGAAATGGAACCCGTGTTAAGTGGGGAGCACTTCGTGATTATTTTCTAATTTTTTAAACTTTTTTTTTTCGACACGGCGCATGAAATAGAGGAAGACATTAAGAATATTCGTGTTAAAACTATTTTTGTTTTATTACGCTGAAAATAAGATAGATTGTAAAAGACACGTGCACTGAGAGAAAAAGTTTCCTTGATTCAAAGAGATGGGTGGACTTTAAGGGAATGTTTCTTTGCTTTCAATGAAATTTCATTGAATCAATGAAACTTTCTCTCGCTGTAACTGTATCTGATACAATTAAAAAATAATAATTCGAAATGCTCTATAGCGACTTTCAAACGTTCTGCCTTTATCATACATTTCAAAATAATATTTTAGACAATACCGTGGTTAGCGCAACTTGCTATACTGACTCGAGTCTGCTTGACGGTTTAGTACATGAGAAAATATCAATAAAGTTATACTAATAAATATTATAGAATATACATTTTTCCGGGCTCAGTGCAAAGAGGAGCAGCGACAAATAAACGAAATGGTAGCTAAAATATCGACCTCCAATAAGCAGATTTTTTTTTTAATAGGGAAAAACATTGAGGCATACTGAGAGAAAAGCATATCGCTGACTTAAAAATGTCACATGTTAAAATGAATATAGGAAGGCTTGCAATGTTTTATGGTTGAAGCGATAGAAATATACTTCAATAAACGATACTTGCAAAGTTATTGGAAACAAACGTTGTAATCGTATATGCAACAAAACGGCATATTTTAAACTATTATTATTTTGATGATTGCTACTATAATTATTTTTGCTACAACCATAAAATAGAAGCGTTCCTCCTGGGAAATATAGTTTATAATTAGATTATCGTCGAACTAACTACATTTTTTTATTAAATTACTATATTCTCTCAGTGCATTCCGGCACTTTGCCAATAAATCACGCATATTGTGGGAAATATTCTAAAAAATTATTTTCAAACATCAATCATCGTACAAAAATCATATTCTCCCTTTCACGGTCGATGTTTATAAATTAGATAAGATAAAGGTAAGAGATGTCCATAAAAAATCAGGAAAACTCGACATTATTGATGTAACGTTTTTTACCACGAGTTTCTATTCATTAAAAATAAAAGAACTAAGTGGTCGGAAAAAAAACTTCGTGACGATTTGTGTATAAATCTGAAAATAATTCACTATATTTAATCTTTGAAATTCATTGAATTGGCGAAAGCGCTAACACGATTACGCAACCCCTCTGTAGTTTACTATCTGCATTATCGACGCAAATATCCTGAAATGAACAATTAAGCACTCTCGGAGCTTTCATTTTCTGAGAAGTAAATCAATATAGTGAAGTACTCGAGATGAGACTAGTGAAAAAAAACATTTTAGTTGAGTGTCCCTTGAATCTATATTCCCTTCGAAACGTATTCTTGTACAAATACTATGTACCGATTGATTTGTAGTTTTCCGCCTCTGCTTTAGGAACTTCTCACTCGCTCTCTCAAGTTGCCCGGAGGGACGTGTCCCAAACAAATAGATTTCAAAAACACAAGTAATCATTCCCCTTTTGAGAATTCGGTGAGAGAAGCATATACAAGGCGCCACTATACTACCTCGCCCGTATCCTTTTTGCCCCTTTGTGTCTCGACTTTAAGCGTGGACAATGTCTGGTGCAATGTAGCGGTCTGGTGTTATAGGTACGCTCAGAATGAGAGTCCACCGTCACTTTAGGCCAACGCAGAGGATCTACGCCATAGCGCTGTCTCCTCTCGCAAATTCCTTTTGTGCTCATGCGTCTGAAAGCTGTGCGAACGATGGAATAAGATGAGAGTAGGGAGCTTATGGAGAGTTTCAGGAACGAAAGATGAGATACAAGGACCAAGATAGTGCCCTCTGAGAGAGGCTCTTAACGAGGTTTGCGCGCATTTGCTTATCGAAGGGCGAATATTCACTTACAGTAACCTACAGTAACCTCGGAATATGCAAACCCCGATCTTGAACTCAATGTCGAAAACAGAAACTACGGATTTAAATTTGCTTCGATTCTCCAGAAGCTTAACGATTAAATGATATTCATCTAATAAAATCTAAAATATACACTCTTTCAACGTTTAAGGAGTAACACCACTCTAGCGGCGGAAAAAAGGCCTATCTTTATTTATTTTGGGAGTATGAAAAAAGGAATAGGATTTCTATTCAGAGGACTTATTTAACACATATTGAAGTACGAACAATACATTTTATTATCATTTTGATACAAAATGACGGCTACAGAGCCTATCTTGAAAATCGTCTTTTTCTAAAACACCTTCACGGGAGAACGGTTTTCTCGTAAGGTAAACGGCCCGGTTTGTGACTATGTAAGGCAACCCTCTCACTCTGCCCATGTAAAACCATAGGATAAACAAGGACCTAACGAGTGTCGCGGTTTGTGACGCCACCATTTACGAATTACTATTGGCTGTTTCTGGAATGGTGGGGGAAGCCGCCAATGCTAAAGTAGCGCGTCAGAAACCGGACCAGCGTCAGAAATTGGGTCGTTTACCTTAAAGCATAAGACCTGGAACAAAAAACTAAAAAAATATATAATCTATATACTATTGGCTATGCAGCTACGGTTTTTTAAAATCAAATTTTGTAGAAATGGTGCGCTTTTGAAAAATTGAATCGATTTTTTGCCAAAAATAAGCTGTAAAATTGTTTATAAACAAAAAGTTTACATTAAATCAAAGATGGCTATGTACTTCGGTAGAGAATGTAATCGAGAAGCTACTATCAAAATTTCAAGTCGATCTATGCAACGGTGTTCGGGTAACACGTCCTTGTTTAAAGTTTTACGAGCACTTACCAGATTCGGTGTATGTCACATCAGATTTACACATTTTGCACACAACAGCTTGCGATATAGCGGAGAGCACTGTTAAAAGGTTCAAAATTCGGTAGCCATAGCCTCCTTCTACTTCAAAGTCGTCAGGATCGTTTGCTGATAATTTTCTAGCCGATGCGCCAACCTTCTCGACGCTTGGCTTTTCCATTTCGTAACGGTTCAACGGCCGACGCTCGATAATTCAACCTTTTAAAAATTTTTCACTATAGGACCATCTGCATATTATTTTTATGATCCTAAAGTATTGTAATTATGGTACTAGAGTGATGTTACCCCTTAACATAAACATAATAAACGATGTTGGGGTATAATACACCCCACCAGATAGGTCGGAAATATGAATTAAAAAAATAATTTCTATTATGATTTTTCTACACGTCAACAGCGGTGACGGCGACGAAATCTTTTTATAATGTAGGTAGATATTAGAACGTATCGTGAATTCTATAAATTTACTTCTGTGGAATTCATGATTTTACATGTACTGTATCAGCAGATCATTCTTCAGGTAACCATTGCATTTGTTATTAGAATGTAGTTGCGGTGTTAAAGTTGCAAATTACAAAGACAGCATTTTTTAATTTCGTTAAATAATTGTACTGTGGGTTACCCACAATAATTAGTTAACATCCCGCTGTAATTGTTTTTCACTTTTTTTACACAATATAAGAAAGAGTGGATATTTTTGGTTTTATTTCAATACTAAATTATATTTTTTACATGGATGAAACGTATACCAAATTTCACTGCAGTACCTAGTCTTGTTGTAAAGCTATTGTTACCAGATGAAACAGGAAGACAGAAATGTCCGAAGTCTTATCATGGAATTCACTAAACTCGAAACATTTATTTACACTATAAACTGACTTTTCTTTGGAACTGTAACATTTTATTTTTACACTCTATGTATGTGATGAAAAATTAAAACGCGAAATAAGTTGACAGATAACAAAAGACATAAAAACGAAGATGCTAGGGGGCTTCAAAGACAGGATGTAGTACATCTGTGTCAATTACGTGGTAAGATAAAACTGACATTTGCTTACTGGCTAAAATAGACAAAACTTTACAGGACGAAGAGTGAAATAGGTGTCGAATATTCGTTACTGTAACAGCTTTACACAACTTCTTACTGATGTACGTTGAAGATAAACTGTTGCATTAAAGTACGTAAATATTAAAATTTCATAGAATTCTCAATTCAACTGATCATTAATTTGGTGTAAGCAGATTGGGACACTTTGTTTCCAGTTTTCAAATGAGTAATAGAGATAAATATATTTACGTTCGCAGACACGACAAGGGCATCAACAATTCACGTCACGTAACTCTCAAGTGGAGGGTTTGGAAATGACTACATTCGCGTTCTGTACACAATATTTACGTTGCATATACGGTATAAAAGGGTGAGCAGCAGGTCTTTTAGCTGAACCTATACTTCTTTTGTACAAGTACAGCAGCAGCAGAAGGAGCTATTGCGCGCTTAATTTAGTACCTTCTGAGCAAAAGCCGAGGCTACTCTCGAAGCATCTTGTAGTACAAAGCCCATTTGTGTTTCTGTCTGGCGAGCTCTTTCTTATTGATAGAGATTACGCGAGAGAAGGATATGAAGTATATGCGTAAAGTCCCGAGCGGCTGCTCTGCACTGCAGGCCCTGGGAGTGAGTCTCCCTCTCTCTCTCTCTCTCTCTCTCTGTCTCTCTTTGCACATCCTTCCGCTCGCGCTTCCGGGTGAGAAGCTCTTACCGACCCATGAATATCTTAGCCCACATAAATCAGACCGAGGCATATAAAATTGGTATTCTCCGAGAGAGCAACGTTTTGGAACACGTGCGCGTGACACACAACCTGCTTATTTCGAGAAGGTAAAGGAATATAAACTCGGGGCGATAGGCCCATGGGAAAATGCAGAATATATTCAAACATGGATATATTAACGGATTCGCCACACACTAATCCGTGGCAATTCACGTTGCCTTCTCGACAATTTCGTATATCATTAAAGTGATTGAAACGTCAAAAGCAATAAATTCATTAACGATGAATATTTAATGAAAGGTTGATTTTCGACTGTCCTAAAATTAATTAATTGCAGCTCGACAGTTTCGAAAGCAAATGTCGTTTGATTACGCAGTATCGAGCAAACCGCGTTTACACCACAGCTACTGTTCGTGGTTAACGTATTTCGTGTCCCCGCTTGCAAATACTATATTAATGAACGTGTTCACCAATAAACTACAATTAGGTACATAATACGTGTGTACATGATACCCCTGCTGTTGCACCGCGTTTAGATCACCCTTTTGCACTAATATCCAGGTGTGTAACTATACTATGTTTACGAAACATACGCGTGTGCCCGGTGCAACTTGCCTGCACACCTCTGAATCATATCCGGTGACTGGAGTTCTAACGATGGTGAGAGAATTTTCATTATGCTTAACGTCGAATTGATGAGTTTCGCCTTGTTTCATCGATAACTCTGACTATGGCAAGTCCATAATTATGACGGGAATGACAAGTAACGAAATTAAAAATGTTGCGAATTTAATAACGTTGAGGAAAAAATCGCTTCTATTTATTATACTAATGGTCACGGATGGTAAAAACGATATTATGAATATTAAAACAGGGGTTGATTGAACGAACGATCAGTTGGATATTTTTTAAATTTCTTATAGTGAAAGAATAAAATCATGAAAAAGAGTACACCTAAACAAAAAATCGCATGAACAACATCAGGGTGTACACGCGAATTTTTAGTTGGTCTAACAAATATTTTTGTTACCACAAATATATTTTAAATAACTGAATCTAATAATTATTGACGAAACTAACCTTTTGGTTGCCGCCGCCGATTTATTTTCTTCAAGCATTTTTTTGACTCAATTCAAATTATTCTTCCCGTATAATATAGCAATAGTTACGAATTTTATGAGAAGTAATTTTTTTTCTTTTGTGGAACAATTTAAATTGTGCTTACATCTCCATATATTTTATATCGAAGTTATGGTTTGTGCTCAAGTAAAGAAATGGTGGTAGGTGAGACATGTTTAAAACATACGTGAAAAATTATGTATATTAATATATTAATAAATTAAAATGTATCCCTTATAGCTTATAATGAAGAATAGCCGCTAATACACGATACATGAGTAAAGCGTAAAACTATAATATTACAATTATCAAAACGATAATAACTGAAATTTGATGCTTCGCCCAAGTATCGTTTATATGCGATGAATGATTATTATAAATTATAAGGTATGCATTCTTATTTAATGCATAAGTAACCCATAATTTTTTACGCATAGTTTAAACATGAGTCACTCAACAATATTATTTTCACTCGCGGATCCTTTTGCTACTGTTGAATCCGGTAATTTGGAATTCCTAGTGATAAAGCTATATCTGCGATAAAAACTGTGTGAGTAGGAATGATTGTAACCTCAGCGACAAATATATTATGCCTTTGCAGTTTAACAAAAATATGTATTCGGTGAAGATATTCTCCACATAATTGTCATCAAAGACCGCTTAATATTACACTGTTACAAATGCAAGTGAAGTTAATATAGAAAACAATATGAGATTTAAGAAACGAGAATACTATAAGAATTTTCCAATACTGGTATTTGAAAATTACAGTACGTGAGTATTGTAATCTTCATTTTAATATACCAATATTGTATTTGTCAATGACTAATCCATCTGAAAAGTAATATACAGTATATGCATCCTAGCTTCATATGCGATATATTAATTTTAAAAAAAAATTACAGTGTAGTGACAATAATTTTTTTTTATTAGACATTCCACAATATCCATATTAATTTCATTCTCGTTTCAGCTAATAAATACGGTAACAAATATTCCGCTCTATTGAAGCTCTTTGTCTAGTGGCCATTTGCATGTAATTTTTCGATCCATACGCCTAAAGCGCATAACAACAAGGGGTATATATTTTAAATTGTTTTTCAAAATAAAACTATATTTTCTCTACTTCCCTCTTTCAAAAGTTATGGTACGTGCAGACACATGTACCCACAGGCAGACAGATTGACAGACAGATGGAAATGCGTGAATATTGGTTGTATGGAATTTAGGACACGCAAACCGTGTAGTTGTACCACAATTCGATAGGTAATATTATTTTATTATTGAAAACTTTCTTTTTTTTACATCCGTCATGTGTGATGAAATAATAAAAATAGTGTACTATCGTAAATGTGGAGACGCTCGATTGATCTAATGGTGAATACAATAGAGAAGGACATTAAGTATATTTGTGTTAAAAGTTTTTTATTTTATTGCGCTGTAAATGAGATAGTTTGTAGAAGACAAGAAGCTGAAAAAAACTAAATAGTCTCTTGAAATATTGTTATTATCTTGTAACAATAATTCAAGAGACTATTTAGTTTTGTCAATTGAACTAACCTCCCAACTACATAAATTATATATAGTCCGAAATATGTATAAACTCTATATATAATCTATATGCAAATTATATATAAGGCCAACCGTGAAGTTGGGTTTATGTATCAATTTTATATAGATTATATGTAGACTGCATGTTCCCAAATCTATGTTTAAAACTATACACATATATTTTATATTCTCTGTATGTGTATAAGTTTTTTACTTGAGCGTGCGTTTCATCGATTACGTCTTTTCGATCTACGAACTGTTTTGTTCCCTACCTGTAACTGCAAATTCAATAGATACAGGGAACTTTTTTATTATTGTGTGCAAAACGTGAAATTCATGATAAACAGCGTTTGAAAAAAGTTCTAATCATGCAGTCACTGATTGCAACATATACCGGATTTAACGAAGTTTGCTTGCGCTCACATGTCGCTCTAGATGAGGTCCCTCGTTTATTATGTATTTTCATGGGATATTCTGAGTAATCCTTTAGGTGAGTTATACCAAAAGAAGCTTGATTTACGTAAATGACGTGCCCTCTTCGTTGCCGGATAGGCACGTCATTCAAAACGTCTCGCTGTGCAGGGTTGGAGAACGGGTGGTAGCAACCAGTACAACCGGTAAAAATGCTCGTCGTACCGGTAACGGTTTTCCCCATCACGACGATTTGACAGACACGTGTCTCGCTTCGCTTCGCACAAATCCCCGCATGGAATCTTCCACCGGCTAGTTATACGCGTCGAACCGATGGATCTCATTCCCCCAGCAGCAACCCCTCAGCTACGCATTTTCCACGCATCCAGAGTAGATAAGATAGTGATTGGCACGTTAACTAGATGATAAAAAGAGTTATTGGCATACTCGAATGTCCTTCCATCGAATGAGATTCAATATAGTAACGGCCAATTACTGTCTCAAAGCCAAGGAATGAATACTTTTTATCCGACGCACTTTTGCTCGTTTCACAATCGTGCATAACAGATCACAACTTCCCCCAATCATTCGATTGCGAAATTATCCGGTTCGCTCGCCAGAACTTCTGAACCAACGATTTTACCGCCCTAAAAGCTTCGCGAACAACCCATCTCTTGGTAATTATTGAATGACGTTGAATGATAGGGTTTCCTTACATTTTATTTATAAACACTGAGGCAAAAATAGAATTAACAGTCATTCTAAAGTTGCGTGATTTTTTGTAATTTACAATTCACATATGATTTATTTATGAAGAAAAAAACTGTTATTGAATTTAATCTTCTTACTCGTGTTTTCAGATTGCTCGCTAAATTATGGTATTTTCCCAAATATCACGCCCAACTATTTAATAAAATAACTTCTGTATGAGTTGATAGCTACAAGCGAATGTCGGTGGTAGGGGGCCTAATAGAAGCCCCTAACCAACACTTCCGCACCACGAGAAGCTTCACTAATATCTCATCTCTTTGTAATTTCCAAGTAACTATATTCCATTTGTTAAAATTTGGTACTGGAAATAATGCGCCAAACATTACGCAGTACTTAATAGTACTGGAGCAATGTGAGTACTATTAATAATAAAATAACCGTTTGCATCCTAAGTTCTTTAGCTTTTCAAATCGATAATCCAAGAGATTTAGCTATTTCGTGTTCTTTTAATTAATGTCACGTCCTCAATGAAAACAAGATAAAAATTTCATCTAACATAGCGTGATTTGATGTAAGCTCCGGGTTCACACATATTTCGTTTATCGAAGCAAAAAAAAACTATTATTGGATTTTGTCTTTTTCTACTGTGCTTTCGTGTTGCTCGTTAAATTCGAGCTTTTCCAAATATCCTGCCGAACTATCTAACAAAATAACTTCTGCGTGAGTTGACGAGCTACAACAAAGTATCACGGTCCTATAGGGAGAAAGAAACACGTAAGGTAGCCAGCAAAAAAGGGATGTTGATACCAGATTAATCGACTAACGATTACAGCCCCTGGCGACCTTGCCACGCGTAGTCTTCGCTTCCCCAAACGCCCTTCTTATTCGTTATCGTCCAAGAAAAAAGCTGACATAACGTGTTTATTGGGTTTTTGCACCGTATTAATCGAAGATCTATGACCAAAATAAACTAACTGTTTTTTCCTGTTTTGCTCAGGGGCCACAGTTCCTCATCCATGAGTTCCAAAAAGATCTTCTGAAATTGAACGAGATCAAGTAAATGTATCCCACGAAATCCTGTTGCGTGCAAAAATATTCGTTGGGGACTACGTTTAATTGCGTTTCAGTTCGCAGTCAGAACTGTCGTGATCCAACTGACGGTTTCCCGCATTCGGCAGGGGAGAGGCGGTTCCGCGTGTGTGCTCAATAAACGTCCAGTCACGCGAATTTCACGATCTTGTAATTACTGGGCTTCGGGGATGGACCCTTCCGTTAGCGTTTCCACCTTCTACCACACAACCGCGCGCTCGACGGAGAATTGTTGCCTTTCACGCGCCCGGGAATTTGGACGTTTTGACCCGGGCAGTTTGAGGAACATCTGGTACGAACATTGGCCACTCTACAGTGAAACGACTGAGCGACCTGTTGGAGAGAATGACACCGAATTATGCCAGTAATCAGTGACTGGCCATGCCTTATGTGGTCAAACACTGTGCTCGCAGTTCAGTAGTACGAGACTACACTATGGTCATACCTGTGCTCCACATGTACTCTACGCTACGTACTATACTGTGCGCTCTAGCTGAACCGGGTTCAACCACCAAGCTGCCGGGTCTCTGCGACTGCTGATGCTCTCTCATACGCGCCACAGCCACGTTCCTCTCGACGTCGAGTGTCCCAAACTGCGTCATCACTCCTGGGAAACTCACGTCGCTCGCTCTCCTCGTCGCAGCTACCTACACTACAACGCGTTGTACACCAAGTTGCACCGACTGATTCCCAAGCTGTAGTAAAACGTCCTCGTCCTCGTATTGCGAACACTGTCCAGTACCAGCAGCTGTCCCTGGCGACCACGACCACAGAACTCATGAGCCATCGCACGTTTATATTATGATTATGATAGTTAATACTATGATTACTATAACCGTGTACCGGAACTCTGATACATTACGGTATATTTTAGGAGTTTCGGAAGACAGTCTTGACAATCGAATCCCGGCTTTATACGCTGATTATGCAACCCAAGCGGTTGAGAAACGTCCTAGGCTTTTTTGTCATTGCTGGGTCGCACAGGTATTCAAAACACTTTTGTCAACGAAGAAGACCCTGAGGTACTCATGTCAAAGGACAATACGCCGGGGTTTTACTAGGATGTCAAAGAAAACGTTTTCTGGCTCTTCCGACCGTGATTATAGGCCACTCAGGGAAAAACCAAAAGCCTGTATTACCGTCGCAGTGACACATGAGACCGCGCGTGTAATCGAAGGTTTTGTACTTCACGAACCAAGGCTATTTCCCTGGATACCCTTGACAATGGTTTTTTTTAAGCGTCGAGGGACCTATACTCGGATTTCTCGTATCGAGTTCCTCGCGGCGTTTGCGTTTGTCATTTCGTCGTCGACGTCGGCTTGACTGTCACCCTCAAATTACTGCAAACAGTGGTATACAATCTCCTGGCATTCTCGTTGTACATGTCGTGTATTGAAAGTCTTCTTGGAATCTCCGAAATCGCTGTATAACATAAAACCAATTACACAAACATTTCGCTATGGAAGTGCTTACTGCACATAGGAATATCCAATTTCTCATTACAAAACTCATTTTACAGGCCGAGCATATTTTGAAATCTGTCACCTTTCTTCAAAGCTCACTACGTACAATAAAATTCAGTCAACGATTATTTCAATATATGATAAATACGCAATACAGTAAAAGAAAATGGACTAGACCAACCTCGTGGAATAGAATTCAAGTTTTACATACGGTAGTACTTTGACTACAACGTCATCTCGGCTGGCCATTAGTCACCACTGACCAGCGCGAGCATGTGAACCGTGACTCTCGCCCTCCGTGTCCGTTGCTTCCACGAACAACTATTAGTCAACCATACCAGCGACGTAAAAATACGTACTGGAATATCTCTTGAAATTTAATTGATGAGGCATGAAGTTGGTACGGGTAGCTCATGACAAATTCTGCAACGTCCCCCTGTTAAGCGATAGTGTTGGAACTGAACAATTTATATGAGTATTTGTACGACATAAGACAACACTATTTTGTATTATAGGTAAAAAATAAATCCTGATACTCTAATTGTATTACGTTTATAATCTGCACCTCATCAGAAACAAACCAAAACCCCTTCGGATTTCGATAAATCGAACTATTGATTTTTAAATACTAACTAATACGTACTTATTATGATCTGTATTGAAATAGGTTATAATGGGAATACACTATTAAGAAAATTTATAATTTTAATATCTGATTTTGATTAAAAATGAATAAACTCTTATAGTAGAATTCAAGTACGTACATCATTTTGCTTCCTGATATAGGAAGCTTTGTTTTCGCTTTTTACGTTAGGGTAGTGAAAATGGTCCAAAACATCGAGAAAAGTAGTTTAGTAAAATTTTCCGGATGTATGTGTGTGTGTGTGTGTGTGATAAAGTGCCTAAAATTCATTCTACCGTAACTCGGGTACTACTCGACCGATTCAGATCAAATTTTGATGCCATGTAGAGTAACTGTTCAATCTTTCCGTGGCATTAATTCTATAAAAATCGACTGACGCTTTGCGTTTTTATGAGATCTTTAAGATTTAAAAAAATGTCAACACTCCAACTCGAAGAAATTTTTAGCTATCGAACTGAAATTCTCTATAAAAATTGGCCAAAGTGGTACGATTTTTGGTATTAAATTTAGGCAAAATCGATAAAGCAGATCAGATTTAATAGAGCTTTGAAATTTTAAAAAAATTTATATTATTGCTTAAACTTCAACAAAACGTGATGTTTATATTACTTTAATTTAATGCTTTAATTAAAAAAGGCATAAGATCGAAATTTCTGTATACAATTTATCAAAAACTTCAATAATCACATATGGGCTGGTGCTCCACGTGTGTACCAAATTTCACCTCGATACCTATAACCGTTCTTCAGTTATCGGGGATTGAATTTGCGGAGTTGTATACATATACACATACGTACATACGAACATTTTTTCTAGACCACTTTTCTCAACGTTTCGGATCATTCTGAGGTCCTGACATGAAAATCCCGGGAATTATATTTTTCTTGAAAATAAAGCTTTTTCCATGAGATTATTTCTTATCGCTTAACTCTATCCACCTCGTCACATTGCGACCCCCTAAAACTTTATTTCAGATATAAGAAGTCTGTGGAATAATCTAGTATAGATTTTATTTGATTCTATTTCATTCTATTTATTGCAGTTCAATAACATGTCATACCCAATTGCATGCACAACTAATATGATAATTTCATATGATGAAGTATTACAATGCAAGTCAAATGCGTGAAATTGTAAGTTGTATTTACAGTAAAATGTATATTGTAATGATTAACGAAATAAAAGAAGCAGATATTGGTACACTGAACAAACACGACAATATTATGTTAATAAATTGCATCGCGGATGATTTTCCGATAATTGTATGGCTTATGTTACGTACGTCATGTATTACGGACGTCATGCCAGAAATTTAGTGTCATAAAAAATATATTTGCTGGCTAAATATGCATACGTACATATATCCATAGAGAGCTATTGCATTTATATCAAACAGATTTATCCTGAGGGAAATATAGTTTGTTGCGGAAGTTAGATCCTTTCGTGCGGTGTATGCGAATGTACTCATGAGAAATTATGAGCAGCTTCGAAACGCACGGTCCTACAGCCACCGCTGTATGAATATTCATCTATGCATCACGAATAAAACGTGCTATATGGAACGTGAGGCCAGAGTCCCAAGTATGTGAAATAAAAATCATGAATTTTTTATTTACCGCATACTGTACCAATAAAATACCGATTGAATCCAAACTGGTTCGGTGGTGTTTAGAAGCAGCAAGAAAACTGCAATATACATCGTGTCTGGCACTTGCAAAAGCAGGAAAAAAAGACCACAAAAAATGAGCGCTAGGATGACGTGTCTCGCCAAGTGTATTGTTCTGAATTACCTTCGTTCGCAGTTAACGCGTATTCGCGGAACGATTTTGATTGTTACGCGCTGGTGAGCGTAGCACTGTTTCGAAACTCCCCTCAAAGTATCGCGCATCGGTTCGGTAGATTGTCGGCAGCGATGACTGCTGTCGAGATGAGGGTGTGTGAGCCGAGCTCGAAATCTCCCGGTACAGGCGGAAAGAGGTGTGAAAGCGGCGTTATTACGTATATACTGTGTAGTCTCGACGCTACGTGGCCTGGAACAGCGATTCCAATCCAAGTTCGCCTCTGGCTAGTTCGCTGAGTGGATTCTCTATCGCGACCGCGAGCTCACAGAGAAAAGTCTGAGCTCCTGTCTCATCTCGAGACACGAGCGGAAATATTGAAACTCGAGTATACCTACCCCCGGCAGTGCCATTCTCTCGGCAACTTGTAATATGTTCCAGAGTTACCGGAGCAAAGAGCTTTTCTCACACAGGCGTTTCAACTCTTTGTCTCTTTCTCTCTACTGACACATCAATACATATCCCAGACTGGCACGTTTTTCCCCGCAACCGCAGACCAGAAATATCCGATGATTGACTTGGCTCTTTGTTTTTTTCTCTTGCAATACCTCACTTCACATAAACTCATATCTTGTAGATTCTTAGGTCAGTGCGAAAGATAGAGAGAGTCAGTGGCGATGATGTAGCGCAGTCATCCAACGAGTATACTTGGAGAAGCCCGAGCGACCGCTTATACGATCTTGAAATTTACGGTAAATTTGGTTAGCCACATCAAACGTAGGTATGTGCCCCGTCCTAACAAACCCGAGGGCGGTAATATCAAAGTGCTCAAACGCGAGGTAAGCTGTACACATGGTTGGCGGAGGAACGTGCGCGGGTGGATCGTACAGCAACAGCACCATAGGCATATAGAGGCAGTGAAAGTAGCGGAGATAGAGGATGTTCTGATAGTAGAGAAGCGCAATGGAGTGACATGTGTGCATACCCATTGAGGTACCACATCAAAAGCTCACTTGAGACTTGCACCAACGGGGAGAACGCTTTATATATGTACAGTATGGAGGGCGGTTGGGGTGCGGGCGGCATGACCATTATACTAGTTGATTATGCGAGAGGTCTTCCGTAAGCTGATCTTCAATAAAGTTGAGGTTATCCAGGGTGGCTTTGGTAGGAATAGTTGAGGATCGCAGTGGTCCCATATCACGTTTCGTCTCACACGCTCTCTTTGGTCGAAAACTCAACCTCTCGCGCTCCAATTATTCCAACCGATCGGCCCTTAATATTGTTACCTGAAAAATACAGCACAAATATATTGCTTTCCATTACTTTATTTGCGGAGACAGAATACCATAAGCAACAAAAATGATAGCAAAGGAAAGACGCATCAAGAAGTCTCTCCAACTACATTTCCCAACATTGCAGCGACATCATTATCTAAAATTATTATGGTAGTACTGAACGAGACACGGATGTGGATTTTCAATAATGACCGCAACGGCAAACCCGAGGTTGTCTAACGCGCGCGCATACATATCGGATAGTATAATAATTTATATACGATCCGTTGTTATTCGAGTCTACTCTCGCTCACGCCACGGGGTTATCCCTCGAAAATGACTTCCGTTGCATACGCCCAGACGATTTTTTCCCTTAAATACGCGGAAATGACTCTCGAGCCATCCGGTCACGCGCGCCCGTTCGACTATTTTGCGGTTAGGGGTTATTAAAGACGAAGGGATCGAGTATGAGACTCTCACGATGGTGAAATATTAGTTGGTAGACGGCGATCAACACCAAAACCTGTCGAACTTCTGAGATATAGTCGCATATAGGGGACGAAGCGCCATATGACGATAGTCGAGGCTGAAATGATCACCCTTAACCATGTCCGTGCTAGAGCTGCTAGTATCCATGTTTGCTGGTCTCCACTATTCTACCTACTAGCAGTAGCAGTACCTATAGATACTGGTGGTGCAGGGTCAGGTATAATGATCGGATCCGGTTGGTTACTCGCGGCACGAATTAAGTGGTCGCAAATGGTTACGCAGGAAGTATCACGCTGGGAGGACAGCAGCCAAGGACTGGCACGTTCTCCGCCTCACCACGATTCGTCCGTAATTGGGTGGAACGCGCCACCACCGACATAGAACCTCACATGGAACTGTACATCCGCCTATGGATTTGTGACCCTTTGCGTAAATTCGTCCCCCTCATAGAAATCATAACAGCCCTTCAACTTTTATATATACTCTTCGTTCTCCTCGCGATACAACACTGTACCTTCGCCGTATCATTTATAAATTTCCTTTTACTAGAAAAAAGGAAAGCCGCGTTTATTTCTCCGGTCCGTCGCGATCGTTTGATAGATAGTCCATCGCGAGGGTGCCACCGTCCATTGTGCGTGTGTACCAACCGGACGAAACCTTCGCCAGCAGTGCGATTATATACTGAGGTTATATGAACCGTTTCTTAGAATCCCCATCGACTTCCAATAATTTATTGACTTGGTCTCTAACTCGCAACGCAGCTTTCTATCATTGCCCTCTTTCGTTCTTAATAAATCATTATTCCATGTGTGACCGCACAAGTTTCGATATCGACTCTTTGTGTCATGATAAGGGGTCGCGTTTTGCGAAATGATTGAGTTTTCTTAGGTATTTTTTTTCTCTCTCTCTTTTTGGAGACATTCGATTATATTTTTTTTCGTGGCGCCGAGCGGGAGCGAGGCATTTGGTGAAGCTAAAAGCCTATTGTTACGACGTAGTTTAATGGAAAGGTATCGCCGTCTGGGGAACAAAACCACGAGGATTTCTATCCCTTGTACAGAAGTGCTAGGAACGCGTAGATAGAAACCCGCATCCATGCAACACGAATCATCCACCCTTGCCTGAGTGTCACTCATCCTATGTCCCTGGTATACCATAATTCGTTCCGCACATGTGCGCAAATCTAATGGCTATGTAGGCTTACGGGGAAGTGAGGATAATAATATCGTCGCCGGTCCTTCTGGTCCGGACTCTGTCGGACGCATACAAAGCTGGTTTCCTACCCCACAGCGCACTACCATTTTCGTACTCCCGTCGCCAAAGAGACAAACCAGTTTAATCCCAGTCACATACTCACGCGATGTTTTTTTTGCTTAGTTAAATACCTTCTATCATGACAGAGTGTCATCGAGTTGATTAGAAAATCTTTATTGATGGTGATCCTTTTTTTTTGCAAAAAAAGAAAAACGATCCGTACTCGCATGAATTCCACATAATCTTGGAGCATCGTTACGAATAATGTAGATGCGAGTGTGTCGTCTGCCACTGTAATACTTTGTTTAAATCACTCTTGGCCGGCTCTTGACGATAGTCAACGAGATAGCGGAGTGCTCGTGCCTGATTCGTTGAATTTTCTCGGGAGTTTTCTGAACACAGAGTCGCGCACTCGAGTTATATCAACGCGAACCACTCCCGTGGCAACAATTACGACAGGAACTTGAGCTTGCGCCTTTCTCCAAACGCATTCCAACTACGATGCCGGCAAATGATCCCTCCCAAATCCCAAATAATCGTCAGGCCTTAGTACCCGTAGGGGAAGGCGTAGATTTGTTGTACGGCCCTTATTGTACTTGCGCACTCTTCAACTTGAGGGAGCTCCAGCTCTCCACCATAGTATATTATAGTAGTATACATCCTACGCCTTAGTCCTGTTAGCAAGACCGGTATCTGCCAAAAATATCCATGGAAAAAAAATCCACAGAAACAACGTTCCAGAAAAAAAATACCCGAACCAGAAATATCCGGCGCCAAAAAAAAAGCTGGAGAATATTATTTGGGTCGACATTATTTTGCCGAAAATTATTAGCTTCAAGTGTTTCTTTAGGATGCCATATTGAGTATCCATCTGCAAAAGTAATTTTCTCTCGAGTTTTCCGAAAATGGAAGCGATTTCTTACTGATTTCCACTGGCTTAGAATCATAATGCGAAAAATTTTATAATATGAATTCTGTGAAATCACAAAGTGTTTGAAATCACTGAAATCACACGGGAAATCGCATTAAATGAGACCCTCATTGAAATCTGGTGTGTTTAAATGGGAAGTGAAAGGCCCCTTGAAATTCCATGTACCGTACAAAATTTTCTGCCGAGATATTCAATTTTGCGTAAACAGATGTTTTCTACTTCTCCAAAAAAACGGTTACATAAGACAAACTGCCATTTTTCTTAGAAGGAATACTGTGAAAATTTGTATAAAATCGGTCAAAGACATGTAAAAACTACCCTTTATACAATTAGCCTCATTTGTGATTATTATTTGATAATAAAATGCTAATTAAAATGGCTAATTTTTTTTCTCCTATACAAAACCGAAATTCCCAGTTTATACTATAATATTAAGTTTTATAAGATGTGTGAATTTTTCTAAGAGGTAGCGTGATGAATTCACACTCCCACCCGATTTATAACAAATTGTTGCAAATAGAGAAGATGAAACATCTTCATGCCACCTTTCCCAGACAACACGAAGATGGCAACTTTTAGTGTAGCGGTCATGTAGAAGCATAGAACTAGGTCCCAAATGGGTGTACTTCACAAATGTTTCATTGTAGCGAACGAAATGCTCCCTAATAGGATGCATGAAAATGATAATCAAGAAGTATGTACTATTTACGACCTTCTTGTTATCTAGGTATAGATGTCTTCAGTGCTATCCTTATTGTAGATGAACAAACCTAAGCTTTCCATTAAGTAACCTAGGACTAGCTCACTATTAGCTGTCAATAACCAGTGTTGCATGTGTGCGTAGGTTTCATTATGCAATATATCCATGAACTACTAAAAGTCGTCTAGAACTAGGTTACTTGTAGATCGCTACGTAGAGCAGCGAAATTTTCGTTGCGCAGATGAGGTTCCAATAAGAACTCATTTTAGTACTAGAAAATCAAACCCACTGCTAATGATATACTAATGATTTGTAGTATTTGTCGACATGTATATTCCTACATATAGTGACGTTAGCTATTACTATAATTTAGATATATATTTTTACTCTAGAATATGTTTATCATATTTTCAAGATTTCAACCGAACTGGCAGCGGCCAGTTTGTGCCAGTTTAAAAACCGCTGAACACCGAGTTTCATGCAATCAACTCATTTTTTGCATTTTGATCCGCCGTACAGAATCTCCCATTTTGTTTTTTTTTACGTTTTTAAATCAATTTCGTAACCAGCGACCTCGAAAAACCCCAATAAATAAACTTTATATAAATCATGTCTGTTTTTGCTTTTTCACCTGGCATAAATAAATCCGCTATTTTGATTTTACGAGTTTTGAGTTCAAGTCACTTGTGTGCCAGACAGATGTCTTATAAGGTTGGCCATTTTCAATTCGAAGTTTTTGGCAGAATCACCTTAGAATATTGGTTCCATATATCACCCCCTCACATCACTCCCTTATACTGTTATCATAAAATGAACTATTATGGAATTACAGTATGAGATATCCACATAGTCAGTTTGGTCTAGTGGTTAGCGTACTCGGTTAGGTAGTTAGGTAAATAGGTAGGTCCCGTAGGTCTTGGGTTCAAAACCCGCGTGCATCACTTCTCGAATAGTGTTAAGAAAAGCCGTCTCCGAAGAGGATCCGTTTTTTTTTCTTGGCAATATTAATAGAATATTATTGTTAATATTACTATATAATGCCCTGAATTTAATGAGGAATTCTAATATTATTTATAATGAAGTGAAAGTTATTAGTCATTCTCAGCGCCTAAGTAAGTTCACACAATGCGATATAAATTTATACCAGATAATGCTCCCTAGTGGTACTCCCTACCTGCTGCCTAGCACTAGGTCGCTTGTAGGTGATTCAAACTTGACAGTTTAGAGTACTCTAATATTGGGCTCTACTATTGTTCTAATACTAGCATTCAACAACGAATGCTTTTTTTGGACATCGTAAGCTTATAAATGGACGGTCAGGAGTAGAGCGATAGTTTTCTACAAATGGGCCCTTTCGTGTTGTCTGGGTTTTAGAAAAATCCGCACGGTGTTTTCTTGTTATGAGATTTAATAGTATGCTATAAACCGGAATTTTTGGATGCTAAAATCTTCTATAAGGACGAATTAATATTAATTTAATAAAAATGATATTTAGTATTTATATACACAACGGTAATATTTACCAATAATACATGAAAAAGCTATCGCATGAATAAATGTTTGTATATGAAAAATGGTAAACAATGTGATTGAAAATCACATTGCTTCCTCATTATTTCCCACTTTTTATATACAAACATTTTTTATGCGATAACTTTTTCGTGTATTAGTCGCAAATATTCCCGTATGTGAACCACATTTGAACCCGATATCTCATAATTTACACGGCGAAACGCGCAAACGAGACAACGTTCATTTTTTCGACAATTCAAAATCCTATAATATTCTAATCTCTGCACCGATCTTCACCAAACGTAATATCTACTCTAGCTATATATTAATTCATTCTTATAGAAGATTTCAACAGAGTTGGCCAAAGTTGACTTAAATTAGAACAAAAACATCAATTTTTCAAAAATTCTAAATTCTATGAAATTTTAACTGCTTTATAGGTTTAGCTCGAATTCAATACTGACCTTTTTCATCACTCTATTTGTGGGGAACTATTCAGCTCATCAGCTAAAAAAAATGCGGCAAAAAAACATACCAATTTTTTTCGAAAAATTCAGTCTTATAAAATCTGAAAAAAAAAAAAAATGGTTCAATTTTGTCGTGAATTTATTCATAAGAAGGAGCATTGCTGTTCTAATGGTATACCAAATATCAGCTTTATTGTTAATGCCTTTCTTGAAAAAGTAGAAAACTCGATTGAGCAGCCTCTCAAAATTTTTTTACAGAGCTCACTTTCCAGAAAACTTAATTTAGGATCATGTTCTAAGGTCCAATGGGTCAGCGCAGCGAAAAAAATAGACTCTTTTTAGACACTCCTTCATATGTATATCTCATATTTTGCCTATATTTTTTCCCACATATATGCAAAATATATGCAACATATAGAACCTTTTGTTGCTCTATAGTAAACACATATATAACACATATATATTTCTATGTGGGATATTGTGATAGCCTACAAAACTTCGTGTTTTTCGATTCGCGTATTGACATGCACCGAATTCATAACACGCCAGTGGTTCTTACATCTGTTGATACTATATATGTCCGAAGCGCGATATTGCCCGGGCATAAAAGTTGTTCATGATGCGCAAGAGCCGATCCGAGCGTTATACTGCCTGCCAAAATTGCATTCCACGAATTCCCTGTGAATTTCCTCTTTTTTAGTGATATCTAGCATACAGTACAGTTATTGAAATGCGCCAATACCAATCGGTCCAACGTGGTCCACACGGTAGTCCTTGTACCGCAGCGCTCCATTGACCAACGCTTGCGTCGCTTATCCATTTTCGGAATAATATGCGTCGCTCGATATACTATTCAATCAAAACTTCACAGCGATAAAAGTTGCACGATCTCGCACTCCCTACTATGAGCCTGCGCGACGACGGGAATCGATCAGTTTTACGAGTTACACGAGACTTTTCATCGCTCTGTTATTAAGACTCTTACCGGGACTAAAAAGTTTAGTCGAGTACCAGTTTCATGGCTGTTAGGAAAACTCGGAATATCCCTGTAAAGCGGCACACGAGGGTCGAATTCTCGTTGTCACATAGCGAGCTATTCTTCGGTTCTTGCCTCTTATTTATCCGATTGGTGTGTGCTACTGTTCGCGGGCGAACCGAGCAGGCCATAAATTCTCGTTATTTCCGAGGGTATCCTCTCCCCTCTCCGGATGGTAAATAAATCGAAACTCGACGAAACCCTTTCCATTCTTCATTTCATCAATTCTCCCGGTTTTCCCGATCCGTGTGAATATTCGTAGGATTTCGAGAAAATCATTTGCGTGAATTCGACAATTCCGGGGCACATCAGCGCGGATGATGAAGCACGATTAAATACCGTTTCACCATATCTAGTTCCGTGTATGCATTATTCCTCATTTCCTTAATCTAAATTCCATTACACTTAGCGGAACAGCTTGAGGACTTAATTGCTAGGCGTGTCTGGATTCATAATTTAGGAAGTCTCGGGTCGACTGCGAGTGAATTCGTGTGAAAACAATAGAAGAGCGTTGCGGCTTGCATATTACGTATTCTACTTATATATGTACGTGTTCTACAGCCTTGAAGTCATGGTATTGTTGCATTATGACGTATGACAACTGGTAACGAGGGGTTGATTATTCGACGTACATTTTATTCCATGTATGTAAACAGAAAATAATGTTTAATCGATTTGTCATTTAGCAAGTTAGTCCTTGATAAATCCGCACCTTCAATCTAAATGTGAGTGTCAATGTCACAAAAAATTTAATTCTGAACTCCAGACTCGACCTATGAGAAGAGGTTAAAAAAATTGAAGATATGTTTTATTCAAGGATTTTTATGATTAGGATCTTTATTTTATCATCCAAATATGGTTTATTCTATTTACATACGACAGCAATCATTCTTGAATAATCCAACGTGTTGACATACGTTCGATACTAATATATTCGTGAGCATGAGAAACACTATTTCTATTAGTCACGTTGTAATTTTAAGCTTTAAACTCGGAATCTCTTCATCGAAGGATAATAGCAGCAGCTCCTGGCAAAGTTAGTTCAGTGGTGTTCATGACTTCTCCGGGGATTATATTCGAGTCTACCGACGAAACATAGATTTCGAGCCTCTTCGGAATGTTTAGCCAAGACCTAGCATCAACTGTGACGTCCGATTCGGAAAAATTGATGAGGAGAACCACCGGCGGAATGTTTGGAGATTCTCGAAATCGTCGTACAACACTTAGAACGTTAGCGCCCGCAAGTGTGATTTCCAAACTACCGATGTCGATAATGGGCCAATTCTTTAGAGCAACAAGTTTCTTGAATACCGAGTAATGTGATACCGGATTAAGTTTCTGAGCTGCCAAGTTCAGATCCTTGTAATTAGGATGCACCGGAAGCCATGTCTTGTTGCTTGTAGAGAAACCAGCGCTGACTGAAGCATCCCATTGGTACGGAGTCCTTTCGGGATCTCGAGATTTAAGGTGATATCTGTCAGGTCCGAGGTTGCATCCCCAGGGATCGATCGTGTCATTATATGAAAGCCACAAGTCTTCCATACCAATTTCGTCACCATTGTAGATAATACCGACTCCAGGAAGAACAGCAGCGAGCATGGAGAGATGATCAGCTCGCTTACTACCGAATCTTGATGCTGCGCGATGTTGGTCATGATTTCCACTGACCCAATTAGCTGAATAACCTTTTGGCATTGCGTTTAGCCAACCATCAATAATGCGCTTGAAGTCTGTCGGGCGTGAATTGTTGGTTAAATCAGCCATAAACATGAAATTGAACGGTACATCCGATCCGTACTCGTAGTATTTCATGGTGAGAGGAAGTGGACTGTAAGCTTCAGAGAGAAGCATCTTGGTACCACTGTCTGATCTGTTCGTATAATCATCCAATACTTGACGCCATGACCTTAGTACGTCGTAGGTCCTGTTTTGATCCCGTGTATAAATGTGATCGAGGCGGTCCGGATCATCAGCAGGCAAACCGGTTCCAGGCAGTTCTGGTTCATCCAATAGCCTTTCATCCTCAACTAAAAAATTGAGAGCATCTATACGGAAACCGTCAACGCCACGATCCAGCCAAAAGGTTAAAACATTCTGCATCTCAACATTAAGAGCCTCGCTACGATAGTTTAGGTCTGGTTGGCCGATAACAAACTCATGAAAATAGTATTGGCCTCTCTCTTCATTCCATTTCCAAGCTGAACCTCCAAATACACTTAACCAATTGTTCGGCGGATTCCTCGTGCCATTTACCATTTTAGCATCTTGCCAGATATAGTAGTCATCATAGGGAGTAATTCTTTTAATACTTTTTTTAAACCAGATATGCTCATCGGAGGTATGATTCGGTACGAAATCGAGAAGAACCTTCAGTCCAAGAGACTTGGCTTTGTCGGTAAGTTTTTTGAAATCACTGAGATTACCGAATATCGGATCGATATCTGTGAAATTGGAGATGTCGTAGCCGAAATCTACCATAGGACTTTGATAGATCGGCGAAATCCATAATGCACTCACTTTAAGATCTGCTAAATGTTCGAGCTTACTAGTGATGCCGTTCAAATCGCCCACACCATCTCCGTTGCTGTCCTTAAAGCTTCTTGGATAGATTTGATAGATGAATGTATTCTTCCACCATTCCTCTCTCACTTTGCTGGCGGCATCGGTTTGCAAGACCGCTAGAGCCAGGAAGAACAATACGATTTGCTTTAACAACATTTCAAACACTGCTCTTACTCAAGACCGTAACTCCACTATTTATCTAACAGCGAAACATTAATAAAAATTGTGTGATAGTCGCGCTGAGAAAAACAGCGTTAATCCCCAGATTCAACCATACTTCAAGAAAATAGAAGCACTATAATCTCTGGGAATCACCGTCTACAAAAGTTATCGAGACTACTATATCGATAAAAGAGACTAGATAACATATGTTTATCATGATAAATATCATGGTCACGTCATAAAAAAAGGTATTGTCAAGGACTAGATTATTAATTACATGTTCCATTATTCTAAATATATGTGAATTGTTCTCGTTGTAACATCCAGAACTTTGACCCTTAAGGGTTCACAGAAGCAGTTTTCGTAACACATAAGAGTGCAACGAGACAAAAAGTTTCATTGATTCACAGAAATCTTTGACAATGAAATAAAATATTTGAGTTTCAATACTATTTTTTTTTCAATAATTTCGAACTCAATGAAAAGTGGTTAAATTGAATCAAGCCTCTGACACTCTCCTAGATTCCCGTAACATACTGTCGCCTGAAATTAATCCAACATGCGGCGCTAGTAGTCACCTGCTCTACCCTCACCCTGCAAACCGATAAAATCGGCTATGTATTGGCGCCATTCCTAATCTTCCTAACCTTTTCAACGTGCGTATTATCCGTGTTATCGTCTCATTGTTGTTGTTATGACATAAATATTTAGTCACATATAGCATAGTTTCACTCCTACACCCGCCCGGGTAGAAATTATCTTCGGGCCCTCGTCAGGGCGTTATCAGGCCGCCTGACTGCCCTGGTAGGGCGCTTTCATGGCAACCTGATAGCGCCCTGAACCGAACTGTAACGCTGTGTCACATATGGCCCTGATCAAGCTGCTTGACCAGGCTATTATAATGCTGCCCTGAGAATGCGTAATAACTTCCAAAGGCTGTATTTAAGTTTTTATTAATATTACAATTAATTATTAATTCCAGGGCATTATGTAGTAATATGAACAATAACATTCTATTAATATAGCAAACAAAAAAAAAGAAAATCGTTTTCGGAGACGGTGTTTCCTAACACTATTCGAGAAGTGATGCACGCAGCTAGCTACCTAGTTAGGTAAATAGGTAGGTCCCGTAGGTCTTGGGTTCAAATATAAGGTTGGCGAATTTCAATCCGAAGTTTTTGGCAGAATCACCTTTAAATATTGGTTCCATATCCACATAGTTGGTTTGGTCTAGTCGTTAGCGTGCTCGGTTAGGTAGTTACCTAGGTGGTTAGGGGGCAGGTGGTTAGGGCAGTTAGGTAACTACCTAACCGAGCACGCTAACCACTAGACCAAACCGACTATGTGGATATGGAACCAATATTTAAAGGTGATTCTGCCAAAAACTTCGGATTGAAATTCGCCAACCTTATACGAAATCTTTCTGACAGAAGTGACTTTAACTCAAAATTCGTAAAATCAATTGTAAGGAAATGGCGGGTCCTAATCAGGTCGTACTCCTAGTATGCCCGAAATTGACCACACATCACTTGGTGCTTAGTAATACGCAGAAAATGAGGGTTAAGCTGGCTGTTCGAGTAAAGTATTAGTTGTTATTAAGTACCCCACACATTTAAATAATTTCATCATAAGAATGGTAATAATTTTCAGGTTTAAGCAAATCCGTTGCTGAGGGCCTTCAATTTTTTCGAACATATTCAACGGAGTTGAACGATTGTGAAGCAACCGCGACGTTCTGTGGATGGATCAACAAAATGTTTGTAGGCTACCTACCGACGGAGTTCGACCCGGCAATTCTGACTTCATGGTTCCATTAGAAATATATAGCAATGAAGCCGATTTGAGCATTTTTTTATACTTTGTATTTGTTTTTGTAGATTATTGAAGAGTCTATCAGGAAACTGGCCGCATGGGAAGAGAATGTGAAGAAGGGCTTGTTTTCCGACTCTTTATTTTTAACAAAGCAAACTGCGGAAGGTTTGCGCGTAACACTTCAATCAACGTTGAATATTGTTATGCATCTCACACAGCACTGCGGTTTTGAGAGTGTTTTTACGAGTCGAGCATATATATCTAAATAAATCTTTATTTTAAGCCACAAACATTGTCAAAGGGCCATCGACCGGAATCCTTCAGCCCTCGGTTATCATAATATACTGCTAAATTATTATTATTATTATTATTGTTTTAAAAGTAAGACTATGCGTTTTACATTTGTATTCTATTGCCTGGGATATCAATATTGGTCATTTGTTTTAAATGTTGGTAGATTGTGTGCAATGGTGATTTGTATTTGCGAGTTCCAAGTAGTGGCGGTTGTGTACACAGAGGTTTGATGTTATTTATTTGGTTGATGGCAAATCGTTTGGCAAGTTGTTTGGATCTATCTATTATGGGAGTGATGCCGGTTATTTCGTATAGAAGGGCGTTTCGAGGGTTGTAAATAGGGTTAGCGGGGTTTCGTATGCGTGTTAGCCGTCGGATTGCAAATGTTTCCGCGGTTTTTATTTTTTTTATGCATTTTCCTTACAGTTGAGAAAGATTGGATGCCCGTATTCGATGATCGGTCTACATATGTTTTATGGCATTTCACGGTTTCTGATGGTGATACTTCTGGAGTGAGAGGCTCTGGATGTGATTTTTTATTTACATTGCTGGAAGTTGAAGTTAAGTTTATTGTCAAGATTTATTATTTAGCAAAGTTCTTAGGTTTTTCATTCTGCGCATGATTCAGATCAAACTACTAAGCAGATTGGAACCATTGACGTCTCATTTTCTTCTTCATGAAAAGGTACACCGGCTAAATGCAGCAAACTATTTTTTTTCATTCTGAAAGCAAAGTTAATCACTGATTTAGAAAATAGCATAAAATTTATTTATTAACAATTGTGTCACTTAAAAAATATTACCTTTTATTAACATTTTCTCCATTTAGCCGGTGTATCTTTTCATGAAGAAGAAAATGAGACGTCAACCATGCCAATCTGCCTGGTAGTTTGATCTGAATCATGCGCAGAATGGAAAACCTAAGATCTTTGCTTAAGATAATATTGAAAAGCATATGCAAGTCAGACGACAGTAAAAAATCCTTTAATCGAGTACCAACAACATAGTGCATTGGGCATTTTTATATGCAATAGGATTTGGATGATATTGAATTTCCAAAATCAATTTTTTTTACCTGACTCCCTCCCCTTAAAGGGATTTAATTGGATCTATTAAAGAAAAGCTTGTGACTTCTATTCAGAAAAGCGATTGGGCTCTTGATAATATTCTTGAGCTAGAGCATAATTACAGTTCTTCATAAATTACGACCTGTGTAATGTATTTCGTGACTGCTTCTTTAACTCATCGTATTACGAGTACCGTGAAGTGCATTACTTGCAAAGAAGCTTTATTAACTTCACAGAGCGACGCCAATCTTCCAAAAGGTCCATTGATGCATCCCAATACATACTTATATCGCTTTGTTCTGTTTTTGGAGGAACGTTTTGCCTTCCATCGCGTATCGGCACACGTCTTCTAATCGATAACAGATGACGTATTTAATTACGAGAAACTATCTTTCCCGAGCGAAAAATATGCTGATAATGTTCTCATGAACATTATCTAAAGTTATATCACAACGCGCACGCAGCAATATTGTGCACGTATCAACGCTGACAAACAGCTGATCAACCAGCAAAAGAAAAAAACGTCAAAGATTTGCAAGATGTAATAATTTATATATTATTAAATCTATTGTAATTCGTTACATGAAATAAATATATTTTCGATATAAAATTTCTGCCAGTCTATGCAATAAAAAAAAAATGTATTGGTGTACGCTGACGCGGTGCAATTCGAGGGATTTGAGCGAGCCGAGCAGGTAACTACTACCGTCGCGTAGTGGTTGGCGACATTAACGGGGGCACAACCCTTGAGAAGTGCCAGTGGGCTGCATTGAATCAAAGAAACTTTTCTTGAAACCAATAAACCTTTTTCATTGATTTCAAAGAAATCGTCTCTGATTCAATAAAACCTTCTTCTTCAACTTCAAAGAAATGTGTATTTAAGCCCAGTATGTTCTTTTCCATTGACTTCACTTAAGAGACAGTCTTACTTTCCCCCACCACTTTCAAAATTTCAAAATCTGTTTTCTTTCAAATAACAACACAGATTGGGTTTGCATTTTGAGATAATATGCAAAACGATGGTACAATTGGGCTAACCTTTTGGCTTTCCGAAACTCAAAGCCGTTTATTCAGGAGTACCGGTATATCCAAAAGTGGGGTTAGCTGCGAGAGAAACAGACCTAGCCGTTGTAACTTTGTGATTACGTACCAGTGAATTTAGTTATGTTAACCAATAACTTTGTTACCCTGAACAATTGATCATCTAGCGTATGTGAAACAACCAAGCGTGAGGAATACCGCTACGTCTTTATCCATTTGTCGGTATTTAACCAGATCGCGACACAACTAACGCGATTACGCAAACCGTTCGCGCACTTGCTGCCATCAAGTATATCTTTTCTTTGAATCAAGGAGGCCGTTTCTTTGAATCAATGAGAAAAAAATCAATCCACCCATTTCTTTGGCGTCGATGAAATCTTTTCTCTCGATGTGAGTGAAGCAGCATCATAGGGTTTTGCGAGTGCGAGAGGGGGTTGTGATGCCGCAAGAGGGGGTTGTGATGCCGCGAGAGGCGAGAAAAGCGAGACGACTTATTGAAACAGTAAATATAGTTTATCATAATTCGGAAATGTTGGTCCATCAGTTGAAGACTTTTACACAATACATTGTTTGTTTTATTACATCAACTTATTTTGATATTTCCGTAATTTACTGCTTGTCATTGAATGTAAGTATCTACAGACTATTGCCGTACTTCAGCTTTTATCATAGGCGTTGTGACCATCTACTCTTTGTTTGGAGAGAGGTGCGAGGGTTAGCACTTTGAAATAGAAATAAAACTCGTAATTATAAAAGGTCCATTGATGCATCCCAATACATACTTATATCGCTTTGTTCTGTTTTTGGAGGAACGTTTTGCCTTCCATCGCGTATCGGCACACGTCTTCTAATCGATAACAGATGACGTATTTAATTACGAGAAACTATCTTTCCCGAGCGAAAAATATGCTGATAATGTTCTCATGAACATTATCTAAAGTTATATCACAACGCGCACGCAGCAATATTGTGCACGTATCAACGCTGACAAACAGCTGATCAACCAGCAAAAGAAAAAAACGTCAAAGATTTGCAAGATGTAATAATTTATATATTATTAAATCTATTGTAATTCGTTACATGAAATAAATATATTTTCGATATAAAATTTCTGCCAGTCTATGCAATAAAAAAAAAATGTATTGGTGTACGCGGACGCGGTGCAATTCGAGGGATTTGAGCGAGCCGAGCAGGTAACTACTACCGTCGCGTAGTGGTTGGCGACATTAACGGGGGCACAACCCTTGAGAAGTGCCAGTGGGCTGCATTGAATCAAAGAAACTTTTCTTGAAACCAATAAACCTTTTTCATTGATTTCAAAGAAATCGTCTCTGATTCAATAAAACCTTCTTCTTCAACTTCAAAGAAATGTGTATTTAAGCCCAGTATGTTCTTTTCCATTGACTTCACTTAAGAGACAGTCTTACTTTCCCCCACCACTTTCAAAATTTCAAAATCTGTTTTCTTTCAAATAACAACACAGATTGGGTTTGCATTTTGAGATAATATGCAAAACGATGGTACAATTGGGCTAACCTTTTGGCTTTCCGAAACTCAAAGCCGTTTATTCAGGAGTACCGGTATATCCAAAAGTGGGGTTAGCTGCGAGAGAAACAGACCTAGCCGTTGTAACTTTGTGATTACGTACCAGTGAATTTAGTTATGTTAACCAATAACTTTGTTACCCTGAACAATTGATCATCTAGCGTATGTGAAACAACCAAGCGTGAGGAATACCGCTACGTCTTTATCCATTTGTCGGTATTTAACCAGATCGCGACACAACTAACGCGATTACGCAAACCGTTCGCGCACTTGCTGCCATCAAGTATATCTTTTCTTTGAATCAAGGAGGCCGTTTCTTTGAATCAATGAGAAAAAAATCAATCCACCCATTTCTTTGGCGTCGATGAAATCTTTTCTCTCGATGTGAGTGAAGCAGCATCATAGGGTTTTGCGAGTGCGAGAGGGGGTTGTGATGCCGCAAGAGGGGGTTGTGATGCCGCGAGAGGCGAGAAAAGCGAGACGACTTATTGAAACAGTAAATATAGTTTATCATAATTCGGAAATGTTGGTCCATCAGTTGAAGACTTTTACACAATACATTGTTTGTTTTATTACATCAACTTATTTTGATATTTCCGTAATTTACTGCTTGTCATTGAATGTAAGTATCTACAGACTATTGCCGTACTTCAGCTTTTATCATAGGCGTTGTGACCATCTACTCTTTGTTTGGAGAGAGGTGCGAGGGTTAGCACTTTGAAATAGAAATAAAACTCGTAATTATAAAAATAGTCACCAAAACAAAAGATAAATGACAATTTATTGACTTTCGGGGTCTCGCTATAATAAGAAATAAAATAACAAAAATAGAAGTAATTAAAATAGCAAAATGTAAATGACCGTCAATAATATTATGAATTCGGGGCCTCGAGGTGATAAACAATAACGAATGTTACCGGGGTAAAATAGCTCGGGAGACTCGATATAATAAAACGATAGAAGGGAATAAAGATCTCGATAATAACCAAGACTCGATAATAAATAAAATACAATAATGCAGGGATTATATTCTGATTGTTCAAGACAATAAAATGGAAATCACTAATAAAATCCTATGGAATAAGCAACGATCAAATAACGTAAAATTTCTGTATTCCATTGACACCTGTCAACTACTCGTAATACTTAAAAGGTGAACAATCAAAAATTGAGGATAATTCAATATCTCTCAGTGAATCTTAACGGAAGGGGACTACATAATCATAATAATATAAATTTTTAACTATCGGCGAATAACTCCGACTCACAACGATAAAGGATTGATCGCAGGAAAAAGGGGGGGGGGGGGGTACACGAAGGGGAAGGTACACCGGCAATACTCTATAGCACGCAATTCTAGCTTGTATAAACAACCTTTAAACTCTGTATGGGCGTCAGCTACTGCGCGGCAGTAGCACCGTCATTTTAACTGTCACTTGACAGTTTGTAATACTTTTCACTAGGTCGACTGTTGGAAATATCTTGTAAATATCTGCTGGGCTAGCCGGGAGAGGAGAGGGGACTCAGGGGTGAATTCCCGAACACGATGGCTCTTATAAATTACCTCGGTACGATTTGCTAATTCTGAAGAGACGGGGATTCTCGAATTTATCACTTAAAATTTGCACTAATTCACGATACGCAACGCTAGATAATTATTTGTGGTCCAAACATGGCAGCCGGTTTCGTTAACGGATTTAACGGATTTTTCGGGGACTATCAATTAATAATAAGAGCTAGGAAAAGCTTGAAAACAGGAAAAAGGGTTCACAGGCACACTATTCAGTACTCACGCTACAGTTCTCGACACTCACTCTTCCAGGAACAATACTCCTGGAACCTGACTCGCAATCACATCGTACACTATAAATTGTCCGTATCGGCTCCCTTATCACTGCATGGCCTGGCTCGAAGTGTCGAAAATGTCCTTCGTCTTCTTCCTTGATGTATTCGGCGATGCTCGGAGATCTTCGGGCTCGGTCGGCTCGAGAGCACTGCGCGCTTCACCATCGATCGGTGGATCGAGTGCGGCTGGTCAGTGGCGCTTGGAAGGTGCTGTGGCTGTCAGTATAATACAGCTGTTGAACGGTATGATCGCCGCGGGACGTTTGATTGCCACTGGCGATCCTCTTGGTGCAAGTACACTCATGCAGTTGGGCGGCTAACTCCAACATATGTGACCCGAGCGTGGAGGCTGTTCGGGTGATGCGGAGTGTACTCCTCCACTGGCTGACTTGATCTTATGGTCTCCGGTGTCAGATGGTCTTTCCTCTCCAGCCCACACTCTACCTACGTCACTCTGCCTAGGCTGCCGTAGTCTCTCTCTTATCTCGTCCTTGAGAGCCTCGTTGGTCTTCAGGGTGATCGCTCGCCAAAACTAATCATTCATACTTTTTTTTTTGATTTTCACACATAATATTAATATAATCTAAATTCAATAAAGCATTTCTGGACCAACAAAAATAAAATATTTATGGTGTGTGGTGGTAGCCTGGCCTTCGAGCCAGCCTACAAGGCAGAGCTTGTAAGAATCTACTTTGTTACAGCGTATATGAACTTTGAAACCACAAATTTAAGCATTCTTTCCCCACCTCCACCCCCATCGTAATTTAAGCATAGAGAAGTGATCAAATTTTATACGAATGAAATATTTAAGAAAGTCATAAGCTTTTGAATAAATGAGATTTTGAAGAAAGCGAAAATATTTTGAAGAAAGTAAAATCGCTTTCTTCAAAATCTCATTTATTCAAAATCTTTTGACTTTCTTCAAAACGTCATTCATTCAAAATTCTTGCGCTTTCTTCAAAAATTTCTCTGGACATTCGAGAATATTTCGAGACAAAAGAAAAAATTTCTGTCGACGTTCGAGAGTATTTCGAGACAAGAGAACATTTTTCTGTCGACGTTCGAGAGTATTTCGAGACAAGAGAACATTTTTCTATCGACCTTCGAGACAAGACGGGACGATATTTCTATCGCTATTTACCGATCGAGACGGAGAGATGCCTAATTTCCATCAATGGACTGGTCACGCTTATGCAGAGAGTTGCCCAGCGTTAAATAAGGCTGTTTCACGGAGAAAACAGTTTTGTCAGGCCAGCAAATCTTTTGTTAAAATGGTGATAACATTACATTATTTGCTAGCCTAACCTAAAAACGGTTGATCTTACAAATCTTCTTGCTATGTCAATGAATTTTTTTGCTAAGCTAACAAATCTTTTTGCTAAGACAGTAAAAAAACGCACTTTATCACTATAATAACAAAAGATTTGCTGGCCGAACAAAAACTTTTTTCCATGTTTGACCATAAGTGAAACTTTCCGCCTTGCGGAAAATATCCATGTCACATCCCGCGTTTATAATAATTTTAAAGGTTCTAATAATTATTTCGAATGATTCAAACTTTTATTTCTTTATGCCATACCCGTGCGCGAAGAGTCGCGTGTGCGAAATCGCACTTTGCACACTGGTAGCATAAAATTTTGTTCGGAACTCGTTCGTCGCACTCGTATCGAAAACTACTATTTGTTTATGCTTTACGCCGACTTATAATTCGCCTCGAATTTCTAACTTTAGACAGTCCCAGACAACACGAAGATGGCAACTTTTAGTGTAGCGGTCATGTAGAAGCATAGAACTAGGTCCCAAATGGGTGTACTTCACAAATGTTTCATTGTAGCGAACGAAATGCTCCCTAATAGGATGCATGAAAATGATAATCAAGAAGTATGTACTATTTACGACCTTCTTGTTATCTAGGTATAGATGTCTTCAGTGCTATCCTTATTGTAGATGAACAAACCTAAGCTTTCCATTAAGTAACCTAGGACTAGCTCACTATTAGCTGTCAATAACCAGTGTTGCATGTGTGCGTAGGTTTCATTATGCAATATATCCATGAACTACTAAAAGTCGTCTAGAACTAGGTTACTTGTAGATCGCTACGTAGAGCAGCGAAATTTTCGTTGCGCAGATGAGGTTCCAATAAGAACTCATTTTAGTACTAGAAAATCAAACCCACTGCTAATGATATACTAATGATTTGTAGTATTTGTCGACATGTATATTCCTACATATAGTGACGTTAGCTATTACTATAATTTAGATATATATTTTTACTCTAGAATATGTTTATCATATTTTCAAGATTTCAACCGAACTGGCAGCGGCCAGTTTGTGCCAGTTTAAAAACCGCTGAACACCGAGTTTCATGCAATCAACTCATTTTTTGCATTTTGATCCGCCGTACAGAATCTCCCATTTTGTTTTTTTTTACGTTTTTAAATCAATTTCGTAACCAGCGACCTCGAAAAACCCCAATAAATAAACTTTATATAAATCATGTCTGTTTTTGCTTTTTCACCTGGCATAAATAAATCCGCTATTTTGATTTTACGAGTTTTGAGTTCAAGTCACTTGTGTGCCAGACAGATGTCTTATAAGGTTGGCCATTTTCAATTCGAAGTTTTTGGCAGAATCACCTTAGAATATTGGTTCCATATATCACCCCCTCACATCACTCCCTTATACTGTTATCATAAAATGAACTATTATGGAATTACAGTATGAGATATCCACATAGTCAGTTTGGTCTAGTGGTTAGCGTACTCGGTTAGGTAGTTAGGTAAATAGGTAGGTCCCGTAGGTCTTGGGTTCAAAACCCGCGTGCATCACTTCTCGAATAGTGTTAAGAAAAGCCGTCTCCGAAGAGGATCCGTTTTTTTTTCTTGGCAATATTAATAGAATATTATTGTTAATATTACTATATAATGCCCTGAATTTAATGAGGAATTCTAATATTATTTATAATGAAGTGAAAGTTATTAGTCATTCTCAGCGCCTAAGTAAGTTCACACAATGCGATATAAATTTATACCAGATAATGCTCCCTAGTGGTACTCCCTACCTGCTGCCTAGCACTAGGTCGCTTGTAGGTGATTCAAACTTGACAGTTTAGAGTACTCTAATATTGGGCTCTACTATTGTTCTAATACTAGCATTCAACAACGAATGCTTTTTTTGGACATCGTAAGCTTATAAATGGACGGTCAGGAGTAGAGCGATAGTTTTCTACAAATGGGCCCTTTCGTGTCGTCTGGGAGTCAGCGTCTGCTGAATCCTGGTTGTAATCATACACCAGGATGCAGCGGACGTGACAAAATGCGTTTAGACGGACGGACGATGCGCATGCACTGTTGCTAGGCTAACTTTAACTTTTGTTAATTTTGCAGAAAACCCCCTGTCCACTGCCCGACGGCAAGCGAGCGGTCGAACAAGCGAACCGGGTCTTCTTTAGTTAGTCTCCAATAAGACTTTGGTCAGTACAAGTCGGATAAACGGCTCCTTGAAATTGCAAATACGTAGCAATCATAATTCTCTCGGAAGTTAACCGCGTCGATTAATAGATTCGCCGTATGTAAGTCGAATACGACGTTTAGTTCTCCGATAAATGCATTGCGTAGTGTCCGTCAGTCAATTCAAGTATAGTTATAAGTTATAAATTCCGCCACGAACAATTAGTCGTGTAGTTGTTAAGTGATTGTTATTGTGGTATGAGGCGTTAAACCTATAAGTGTAAAGAGTCCAAATTATAAGTGCGTTGGGGCGTGGAAATTGTAAGTGTGTAAGAGTGTGACCTGATGTGAGCGAGAGCGGAGTGTACCAAGATTATAAGGCGTACTTCCGCGAAATACCGCCCTCGCGAAATCTTTGATTAAATTATATTCAATAACAGTTTTACATTTTCGATTCTAAATAAATTCCAAATCAATATATTTTTCCCATTAATTGTGGTCAATTAAATTTATTACTATTTATCCCCTGAACCGAGAACATCCTGCACGGGACGAGTGTCGAAGGTATCCACGATAAAAATAAATATAAACCTCTTCGCTTCACGAAGAGGGTTTGATGTTGCGAGCGTGACCGCTCCGCACGTGACATCCATAAGAGGTGGGTGTCACAAATTAGTGACACGCGAGGAATTATCGCAAACGTTTCAATACTTTCTAGTTAATTCCGAAAACAGTTTATTGCATTATCTTTAATCGAAACTATTTGATTGTTCGTAGATAAACAAATTTCTTTTGTCGAAGTAAAAAATCTCACATTTTTACCATGCCGAAAAATAATAGTTCTCTTCTCAATAACGTATTTTTTTCTATATAGTCATACACGACAACTTTCATATCTGTATATTTGAACCCTCATGTTTTACTAAGAAAACTAATTCCAGAAACAGCGTTTTAAACCAAACATACTGTTTTTGCAGGGTTTTCAAAAGTGTTTCATTCACTTTTGTTTCATATATCGAGGACGGTAGTCGTTATAACAATCTTAAGTATTGTCTCTTTTCTCATTGCCTAAGGTATAAATATTTTGAAAACGGCGTTGAAATTAGCGCATTGCATCTCCAGAACTTATGTTTGTTGAACTGGGGTGATGCATATGTGTATCTTTTTAGGGTTAATATAGGAAACCTAATAAAGCTAATATCACGAAATATGTCGATTGATGGCGTATGGTACCAACAGTGTAAAGAGCTGGATATAAGGGACTCATATCGGGCATTGTTTCCCATGTAAATATAGCAAGAAATGCAACTTTATTTGATAAAAAATAACATAGAAATGATAGCGGCGGATAAAGCTATCGTTTTTTATTAAAATTAACGATGAAAATCCGAAGACTTATCTCGTTATGATAGTTATGAATTTAACGGCTAAAATATGAATCGTAAAAATCCGAAAGAATATATGAATTCTTCAATAAGTCAAAAGTACATTTAAACAAATTATTTACACTTGTTTTGCCTTATTTATAAGGGTTGCCATGGAAGAAAGATTTCTATCCTGCGGATTCCATTATGTTGTCCTTCGGGTATTTAATCGACAGTTATTGACGAGAAATTAGGTAGCTCGACCTGGAATATCAACCCTTTGAGACGCGCAATGTACTGGCTCCCAAAAATAGAGAAGTAATACACTAAAATATACTCCGTGGTTCGTGTTCTTCCGTTTTAGCGCTTACAATAATAGGTAACAAAAAATATATCAGACCAAGGATACTCATAGGTTATATTAGATTTCTGCTTGAGACTTATATCTGTAGTTACAGAACTGATGCGCCAGACTTTTGACTGCCTGTAACGAACGAGAGAATAAAGGAGTGAAGGAGTAAAGTATAAAAACGAACTCGCGATTCCAGTATAATCCTTCTTATTCTCTTGACTGCAAGCACAATGCTTTTTTAATCACTTTTGCAGCGACCGACTATTAAGCCGTTTAACGGTTACGTTCTGCCTTATTACCCCGTCACATTTCCGCGCCATCCAGATCGATCCTTATGGCAATTTTCTTAGTCCCATAGTATGCACTACGCTCTACATAAAGGCTATTACAGAAAAAAAATATGTTTCTTAAATTTCCCCGAGATTCTTGTGCAACAGGACAGGACAGGATAAGAAAAGTCACATAATAACACAATTACAAGAATATTATTTGATTTCTATTTACTATTTTTAATTTCGAAATAACGGAATGAGAGCTGGTTTATACATTGATTTATACAAGTAATTTTTCGTAACATCTTGTCAGTGCAAAGTGCATTAATGATATTCTTTTCAAGCTGCTCCATCGGAGGTAAGGATTACCGACGCAGCTCCAGGCAGATTGAGCACGTTCGTGTCTACAACTACACCGGAAGGAATTTTCGAGTGTACGCTTGAAACGTGGACGTGGAGTTTCTCGGGGATATTCATCCACGTTCTGGCATCAACGACTACAGGTGATTCCGAAAAATTGATAAGGAGAGCAACGGTTGTACGGTCGGGTAGCCTTCGCACGACACCCAAAACATTTTCAGTGACGAGAATGACTTCCAAACTGCCACTACTTATCACTGGTCGATGCTTAAGTGCCACGAGTTTCTTGAAAACCGAGTAATGAGACACCGCCACTGATTTCTGCGTTTGCAAATTAAGATTCTTATAGTTGGGGTTAACAGGAAGCCAGGTTTTGTTGCTTGTGGAAAATCCAGAGCTGATGGTCGTATCCCATTGGAACGGAGTCCTCTCGGGGTCTCTAGACTTTCCCTCGTATCTGTCAGGTCCAACGTTACATCCTGCAGGATCAACTGTGTCGTTGTACGAAAGCCACATGTCCACCATACCGATTTCATCACCGTTGTAAACAATACCGACACCAGGTAATACAGTAGAGAGCATCGAAAGCTGATCGGCCCGCTGTGTTCCAAATCTGGATGCGACGCGGGAATTGTCGTGATTTCCAACAACCCAGTTAGCCGAGTAACCCTCGGGCATCTCATTCATCCAGCCATCAATATATCTCTTATAATCGGCTGCTCGAGATTTATTATTCAAATCGGACATGAACATAAAGTTGAAAGGCACGTCTGAACCGTATTCGTAATACCTCATCACGTAAGGATAAATCGTGTAAGCTTCGGTTAGAAGAATCTTTCCGCTACTCTTCGATTTGATTGCATGTGCATCCACCAGTTTTCGCCATTTTTTCAGCACAAGATAAGTATCGTTTTGATCCATGGTATAGATATGATCGAGAGTTTCCCAGTCATCGTCAGGAAGGCCGGTCCCAGATTTCACAGGTTCGTCTAAGAGCCTCGGATCCTCAAACATGAAGTTGATTGCATCAATGCGGAAGCCATCAACACCATGATCCAACCAAAAGGTCAATGCATTTTGCATCTCTTGATCAAGAGCTGCACTACGGTAGTTTAGGTCTGGCTGTCCAATGACGAATTCGTGGTAGTAGTACTGACCTCTCTGTTCGTTCCACTCCCAAGCCGAATTTCCAAATCTGCTCAACCAGTTATTCGGTGGTTGCCTCGTACCGTTCACCAATTTAGCGTCTTGCCAGATGTAGTACTCATCGTAGGGCTTGATTCTCTGAATACTTTTATTGAACCAGGGATGTTGATCGGAACTGTGGTTCGGTACGAAATCCATAAGTACCTTGAGTCCGAGAGACTTGGCTTTGGCAGTGAGATTCGTGAAATCACTGAGGGTACCAAAGACAGGGTCGATGTCCGTAAAGTTGGAGATATCGTAGCCAAAATCGGCCATGGGGCTCTTATAAATCGGCGAGAGCCATAGCGCGCTTACGTTCAGGTCCACCAAGTGTTCGAGTTTACTTGTGATGCCATTCAGATCACCCACGCCGTCACCATCACTATCCTTGAAACTTCTTGGATAGATTTGGTAGATAAAGGTGTCCCTCCACCATTCTTTCGTGTTTTTGACTGCATCAACTTGCAGGATGCCGAAGGCCAGCAAGCACAGTACGCTCGACTTTAACAACATCTTGAATACTGTGTCTACGGATTGCAGCTACTCAATTTATATTATTGAGATATCGAAGAAAAATTGTAAGCTTATCATTTTCGTGTGCCGATAATCGCGGATTTTCTTGGTAGGTAATAAATGACTCAATCCATATTCTTTTTAAACTTCCTCGACTAGAAAAGTATGCACTTCGTATACCATTCAACGCCGATTACAACGAACCGCGATAAGAAATATTTTATATAATTTCCACAACCATATCGTGAAAAATATAAAAACCTTCCTGACTAGCTTGGAATGTTGCTTTGTAAAGAGCTTCTGAAAACGTCAATGGTTCTCACAACTGGTATAATTGGTCATAAATTCTTAGGTGTATATGAAGTTTTACAAAGCCTAACCAGCAATCGCCATATACTTGAAATTAATGTAATCAGTCTTTCATTGAATTCATCTCACAGCTACGTACATAGATAAATGTCATTTCCGATGTCTATATACTGAAATGTGTTTATACCAAAGATGTTGTTTTTCGGGAGGTCTTAAAGATTTGTTATAAAAATTGTTGTTTTATTTAAATCAATTTTATTTTTCCGTCACATACAAACGACGTGAAAAGAAAAAATGCATTTTTTGAGTGTCCTAGATTTCAAAAAAATATTCTCTAACTTCTGCCTGCCTGTGTCTGTACCGTTCGAAAACGCAATAACTTTTGTAAAAAAGCAGTGAGACGCAGTGAAATTTGGTGTATGTATTCCATGTATTAAATATTCTTTTGGTATTGAAATCCAACTCAAAATCTCCACTGCTTCTCATACGTTACCTGCAATATATAAAAAATTAATAATAATAATAATAATAATGAAAAACACATATTTGGTTTGGTAATCAGTCGTTCTAATTAGATTTCTGAAATCACAAGGAATGTAAAATGTCTATCCCAAATGGCATTTTAGCATACAATTCATATACATTGTATAAACATTTGCAGATATACCATGTTCAATGTATATAGGGAAGGCAGTGGCGCAGTGGATAGAGACGCGGCCTCTCAAGCAGGGGGCCCGGGTTCGATTCACGGCCGGGCACCAATGGAATTTTTCTATGTGCTTTTTCTGTAATCCCCGGTGGTTCGGAACCCACCTAAAACTGTAGGTCCTGAATATCCATGGCGCCGTAGTTGTCAAGAGGCTTGCCCCGTTTACCAAATAAATAAATAAATAAATAAATAAATAAATATACTGTAACGTTGTAAAATTCCGCTCCCTTCAGATTCTTAGCGAGACGACAACAACCGGCAAATCCATAGCGTTTCGATATACAATTAGGACATAATTTTAATTTTTTTTTACTTTCTCATCACATACAAAGTATGAAAGAGAGAAAGTATTGCAATCCAAAAAAAAATCGACCCTCAGATTTTGATGGAAATACATGTTTTGAGTGTCCTAGATTCCAAAAAACACATTTACTCATTTCTGTCTGTCTGTCTTTCTGTCTGGCTGTCTGGCGTCTGTATGTACCGTCCGAAACCACAATAACTTTTGAAAAAATCTATGAACTGAAATGAAATTTTTTGTGTGCCTTCTGCATTCAAATCCTGATTTTGGTATTGAAATCCAATCCAAAATCTTCACTGCTTCTGATACTTTACATACAAAAAAACAAAAAAAAAAATTTATTTATTTTTGTACCGCAAGTTAATATAAAAGATATTATGCTTCAATGTGATACATACAAATAGTATTACCAGTAAATAAGCAATGAACAACAAGAGATTTAGTATACTTATAGAAGATTTTGTCTTTTCAATCACACACATAAGACATCTGAAACTGTTGTAAAAAATTTTGTATTGCCTGAAATATATTACTTTCTTGTGTTATTGTGTTACACATTCACTAAAAAAAAGAACTGCAATGATTTTGAGCAGTTTTCAATGAGAAAATACTATGAATATTCACACCATATGTTAGATTAAAATTTTAAAAAAGAATGTAAAAATACAAGACAAACAGATTTGAGGTTATCATCACTCTTGATGTTAGACTATAAACACTCATGCACTCATCGCATCATAGTTTTTTTAAATTATTTTATCACTCTTATAGTATTTTATACCAATTCCAAATGCTGGTCATACACACCATAATATTCGAAACTTTTGAAATATGAAGTAAAATGTAAATCCGACTGTCAAACTATCGCAATGCCGGCAATAATACCATCGAAACGAAAGAGAGATATGAGGGCGCGAGCAGGCGCGCGATGCCACGCTCGCTTTCTCGCGCGCGCGAAATTCGAATTTACAAACGCGTTCTTGACGAATTATAGCGAAAAATGTAGATTACAATTAATGTGCGAAATTCACACATTATTAGTCACTATAACCCAGTAAATTCACGATAAAAATTTCACACCAGTAACAAATATTTACTTTTTCATCACATACAAAGTATGTAAAATAATATAATAACTTCACAAACTAACTTCAAGACAGTAACGTGACGCCAGTAGTAATCGTGATGAGAAAGTCAGGTCTTGCGATCACGCCAGTAGCAAGTTTTTATGTTTTATTATTTATGTACGCTGAGCGATGAGAGTTTTTCGCATCGAAATTAACAGCATGGACATGGGACATCCCGCTACGCTACGACAAAGAGGAATAGTCGGGCCCGAGGTGCATTTTTGCGCTCACATTAATCTTCTCTCCCCAATCTGCACTTGAACAAGGAAGGACAAGATCCCGAGCAACATCGTCGCATCAAAAAACGAATAAACAACTATCGTCCTCCCGCTGCGCTGCGATTACCGAGCGCACAAAGATCTTGGACTTCGCGAGCCAGTGCAACAAATATCAAAACGTTAGGCATGCTTGCGAGTAGTTGCGAAAATCAGAGTTAGTCGCCTGATTGCTCCTTGCCGAATTTGCGTAAGAGTACGGATGAGAAGGCTCGTGCTTCCGCGATCGACACATCTCTATGCTGTTCCTGTCTGATCGTCGTCTCGCTAAGGCGCGTGTTGTGGGTAACCATGAGGGCTGAGGAAAGAGAGGGAGTCGAGGAAAATTTCCGCGTCTTCGGCATCGAGGTGAGCCTTGTCGTTCGACAATTAGAGTCTTTTCGTTAGTTGTTGTAAAATAGTAGTCAAATTGATCGGTGGTGATAACGGCCTTGCGCGTGGAAGAAGTTGGCGATTCTCAATTTGATCGTTGTTAGTGAGTCTCGCGTAACTTACGGTGAGTCGTTGTCCCGCGGATATTAATCTGTTAAAATAGTTTGTTGGATTTGCCGGAAGATAGTATCGGAGGGTTCAGTCATTTTTAGTGTTAATTATTTAGTGCCCGGGAACGATTCGTGTGTTTTCATGTTTGAGAGTGATTCGCGTTAATATTTGACACTGGTGAATTGAGTAGCTGGTTTTTGCCGTTGGAGAGTTCGATTGTCGCGATTAAGTGTCGTTAATTAATTATTGTTCGAGAGTGAGATCGTTCCCGTAGCATCGTTTAGTGTGTGAGAGAGAGATACGGGTAGATCGCGTCGTTTGGAAAAGTGAGGTGTTGACCCGCGTGATCAATTTTTTTAAATTCTATATGTTGAATTGTAAAATCGGAAATATCCCGGTACCGTCCCACGTCGTTTTGGACCTTGTGGATTTGGTGGGCAACCGGCGAAATATCCGATCGCGGGTGAAGGCTCGAGATCATCCTGTGTATAGAGTCTTAGCATTGTTTTAACTAAATCGATCCAGGCGGATTGTCGATTGTTCGAAACCGTCCCGCAGTAAATCATAGTCTTGTTAGGTTTTCCGTCAATTCCCGTTCTGTCATATGTTGGGTGTGCGTGTGCGTGTGTTGGCCGATCCAGGTCCTTACTGTTCAGGAAAATTGATAAAAATATTTTCAGGAATTTCGAGTCGTTTGACTTTAATTAATTCTGAATAAATAGCTATTTTATGATTCCCGTAATTAAAAACTTGAAACTTATTCTCATTGGTCTGCACGAGTTCCTGACATCGAATCCCGCCACTCTACATTTTTTTACGGCTGTGGCTAGCTAGGCAAAAGCAGCTTGGTCCCTCGAACATCGCGAGTTTTTCCCGGCGCGCAACATTTTTCGCGCCTGCCGCCCATTGACAATGAAAGGGAAAAGCTCGGGACTTTAGCTTTGTAGTGCGTTTGGCATTTTAGGGAAAATCTACACTACAATACATATGTATTTCATATCACATCATATGTATATGAAATGCATCTGCAAAGGAGACACTTATTCATGTACACCGAACATACACTGGATATTTATGAGCAGAGTTGTGAAGAATGCATTACTTTTCTAATGCATTACCGTTTTCATTAGCCATTACTTTGGAAATGAGTAATGGAACTTAAAACCATTACCCATTACTTTTCGGATAAGTAATGTAACTTGGCTCCATTACCCATTACTTATTAAAAAAGTAATGGGTAATGGTTTCGACTTACATTACTTATTAAAAAAGTAATGGGTAATGGTTTCGAGTTACATTACTTATTAAAAACGTAATGGGTAGTGGTTTCGAGTTACATTACTTATTAGAAAAGTGGGTGATCAATCTGAGTTGCTTTACACCGTTAAAAATTCTTTTTCGAAAATTCATAAAATTTATGCGAAATTTCATGCATATGCAGTATAGGAAATTCCAGGGACCAATCTACAAGAATATTACGTAACTGTTGTATGAAAAATAATTTAAAAACGTGTACTAGTCACATAGATAATTATTGAAAATTCACTGTATCAATATTTTTACATTTCTGTTGCAAATTTCATAAAATTTTGAAGAGAGATCTTATTCGGAAAGTAATACATGAAAATATAGATTCTGATTTCATGAACGTACTATGATCGACGCACTATATATACCCGTATAAAGCTAGCAGAGCAATATCGCAAAAAAGATTTTTCCATATATCGGAATAATGTGCTCTTTAGGTGCTATTTATTTACCATATTAAAAAATTTTGTACTACTTTCGGTTTTCTAAAACATCATTTTCAAAAATGCTCTGCTAACTTAATGTAAAACTAGCAGAGTACCAACTATACCTGCGTTATCCTGGAAAAACATTGCATGGGAATTAAATACTTTTTATGTGTTTTCCGAATATCCAAGAAAGAATCCCCTAATTCGAAGATTCGTCCAATTACAACCCTTAAGGGGATGCTGAAGTAGATTTTATTACCGACTTTGGTCGGTAAAAAGAGGCTTTTTCGTAGTTTTGATTATTCTTCGTTAATACGCTACACACATGTTTCAAATTGTACACGGTTGTAATATGAACATAAACGAGTGGACGTACATTCGAATATTTGGTGAAAACGTACAATAAATGAAAAAAATCGTATATTACTAAACCTCCCGAAATCAAAATGGCCGCCAGGGTTTGACAGCATCGCTTGTTTGGTAAGATATAAAAGATTCTGGAACTCACATACGTCAAATCGAAATGTACGTCCATTCTTTAGCGTTTTCTGAATATTCTACGACCGTCGAAAAGTCAATTACACAAAAGAAATCCACCAAAACCCAGACGTTCACGTTCACGTAGTCTGTTCGCGATCAGAGTGGGTCAAGAAAAGCGCAAATGAAGTTTCCCGATTGGAACACAAGTGGCGCGATGTAGTTTGTTTTCTTTTGGCAAAAGCTCCGAGCCTTTGCAACGTGACACTATACATGGATTTGGCTTGTGTATTTGACATTCTGATGGTTTTTGAATATTCGGAAATCATCACAGAATTGATGTTCGGTCTGATTTTACACATCTAATTTCCAGAAACTATTAAATCTTACGTCAAAAGTCAGGTGACATATCGTGTGCGGCCATATTGCTCTTCGGGAGATTCAATATCTTTTGCCAAACTAAACAGACTACGTTGGCGCCACCTGTGTCCTAATCGATAAAATTACCGACCAAAGTCGGCAAAAAAATCTACTTCAGCATACCCTTAAGGGGGGGAAAGTCAAGTCAAAAATGTAAAAAAATCGAATTTTTTTTTCTGTAAAAATGTTCATTTCCATGTAATCTATGTGTTAGTAAAGTTATAAGCCGAAATTCGCAAAAATGGCCAAGTTCCACGGTACCATTTATATTTTATTTTCTCAAAAATCGTAAAAAATTACCAGAATATTATATTTAAATTTAAAACTATTTTATTTATTTATTGTTTTTATATGCGGATATTAAGGCCGATTTTCTGTTAACACAAAATAATTAAGGGTGTTTCATTTTTTTTAAATGTACTAATTTTCTTTTATTTCACTTTGCAGCTTTGTTTAGTTAAGTGTGATCTCTGAACCTTCAAAATCTTAGACATAAAGCCGAAAAATTGCCGATTTCTGCAATATGCCTGTTTTTTAATGATTTTTTTATATAGATAAAAAAATTAATTACGTATTTGTAAATAAATTTTTATCTGTTTACCATTTTTTTAAACAATTAGTGAAACGCGATATAAACGATGCGATGACAGTGTGATGTCTCCAATGCAACAAACAACATTTACATCATATGTGAATTCGCGCGAATAACGGGGCATGCGCTATGATAGTTTGATGCGTATCGTATGCGCAGCGTGTTACTGCCGGGAAATTGACTTCTGCTACACTTGAACGGCATAACCTCTAATTGACGTTTTTATTTTTTGTTCATACTATGTTATTAGCTTAATTCCATTGGCCAACTGCTGTATTTTTTAAATTAACAGTGTTTAAAACAGAATCAACAATCAGAAGTGTGTTCAAATATGTATTATTTCTTTTGAAGTGGTGATTTAATGTCTTTGCAGTACATTTCTGAATGTTTCAACACTGGACAAATTGTCAGTGATGTTTTCAATAAACGCGATCATCCCAGTATTATTCTCAGGTTTTTAAAAATATTATGCATTCATTTACTTATTTATTTGTTAATGAAAAAAACATTCATTTGTAAAATAATTACTAATATTCTGAAATCTGACTTGCAAATAATATTTTTATTTTGTTCATTAAAGGTACTAAGATGCCCCAAAGGTGAAAGCAGCGCACATTTTTTTTGGTTCATAAACTTTAGATGCCATTTGCCGAAACTTGGTTTACAACCTATTCTGCGCGTGATTCAGACCAAACTGCTAGGCAAATTGGACTGGTTGACGTCTCATTTTCTTCTTCATAAAAAGATACACCGGCTAAGCAGAGCAAATATTAATAAAAGGTAATAGTTTTTAAGTGACATAATTTATAATAAATAACTTTTATGCTATTATCTAAATCATTGATTAACTTTGCTTTCAGGATGAAAAAAAAAATATTTTGCTCCGCTTAGCCGGTGTATCTTTTTGTAAAGAAGAAAATGAGACGTCAACTAGCCCAATCTGCCTAGCAGTTTGGTCTGAATCACGCGCAGAGTGGAAAACCTAAGATCTTTGCTTAAGTTAATACTGAAAAGCATAGTCAAAGTAAAAAAGTCAAAGTAAAAAATCCTTTCATCGAGTACCAACACTGACCATTTTTATATGCAAGAGAATTTGGATGATATTGAATTTTCAAATTCAATTTTTTTGACCTGACTCCCTCCCTTTAAAATATTTTTCACGCAACATCACCTCGCGTGTATATCCCGTAGTATCACGCACACGCGAGATTTCAATTTTAAAACCGCGATGTTAACAAGTTATTGGAGGAAACCTAAAATACAATTGATCCAATGCATTCCAAAATGTCTGCCTATGTGAATCGTAACTATATACCAATAACTTGACGTTAAAAACTTCGCCAGTTATAACGTGAAAAGAATCTCACGTGTTGCAAATACGCCAGTAGCCACTTTTTACTTTTTACTCCCGAATGTCCACCATGCAAAAGGTAGGGAGTTATTAAACAAACATTTTCTTTAAATGAACAAAAACAAACATGAAAAATTATTTATTATGGTAAATATTGTTATTTTCGACGCTTGCCACTTCAATAACGTACGTACATCAACTGAACATATATTATATGTACATCGGTCACAACCTTATCGATTTTAACATATTGAAATTAATTTTAAGACTAGTTTCTAATATCATCAATAATTCCTTAAGCGGACCTAGTCAGGTGGTTGAAAAATAGCGAATTTTCGCAACTTTTTGTTAGAAAATCATAATTATAATATTCCACACAAATAAAAAAATTCAAACCAAGAATTTAAAGAAACTAAACAGATTTCGTTAGTATATTAGTTTATCCTATGATTGATCGAAGGAATTTCCGGAATATCAAATCGAAACAAAATTACGGGTGTTTAAAATGGGAGTCTTACTTTTTGAGTCGAAATAATGGGCATTTTTCGTTTATGATATCGAATATATATACATCGGAAAGAAATCCTTAGATCAAATACTAGACTTTTACATCTAGATAAAGCACGAAAGATTTCAATAAGATCGATGCAGTTATTTTTTATAGTATGCTGATTGACTTTGAAAACATAATATCAACAGAAACGCTGTAACTTCGTTATGATTATATATAGTTATAAAAAAGAATACTGAGTATTCTGCTGATGTAACTACTTGAAATACCGAAATTTTGTAGAAATATATAATTACGATTTTTCAACAGCAAAAAAAAAAGTTGCAAAGTACAAATTTGCACATTACTTTCTCATTAATTTATATTTTTCACAAAGCCACCTCTATGAGACAGCTTATTTATTAATTTTGGCTTCCTCGTAGAGGAAGCTTTGTGAAAAAAATATAAATTAATTAGGAAGCAATATGTAAAGTTCTGTTTTGCAACTTTTTTCGCTACCTCTATAGTTTTGGTAGTTACGGGTGCAACCACACAAAAGTAAACGCACTGTAAAAAAAATCTACTTGAAATTTACTGTACTTTTACTGGAAGTTTTTATTCATAAACTAGTATATTAAATTTATGCACAAGTCTAATGTAAAATTAATGTATTGTACAGCAAATTCAATAATTTACTTTAATTTTACAGTAAAAGTACTTGAATTTTAAAAATTTGCTTTAATTTGACTGAAAAGTACATGAATTTTATACCACAATTGTATATAAAATTTCGATGACGAATTTATGAATAAAAACTTCCAGTAAAAGTACACTAAATTTCAAGTAGATTTTGTTTACAGTGCGTTTACTGTTAATTACCACAATTCAATTTTGTTTCTCTGACTGATGTGTTGAAACTGCAACACGATAGCCAAAGCAGGTTGATAAGTCAGAGTTGTAACGTATCATATGCCAACTCGACCAAAAATACAAATATTGGGCAGCTTCACTGCCATGTTTTCGATGACCCACGAAAGACACTTTTGGGCGAAAAGACTGCTCTTTATATGCACCGCCGTAGATCTTTTCGTTTACGAGAAAAGTCGTGGTTATTCGCCATCTACCCGTGTGGAAATTCTCGCCATCACCTAGAAATCGACTAGTTTTCTTATTTTTTGTACAAGATCTAGGTCGGAAAACTAGCTAGATCCGAGCGCTATGTGTACTTTCTCCCTGTCTAGTCGTTGTACAGAAAAACTGTCTAAAATCTGGCTAAGATACTGTTAATTCGCCCAGTAAACTTAGCTAGTGATTAGCCAATACGGAAATCGGTTAACCCTATAGCATAAAATTGACTAGGTGCTAGACCGGATTTCTCTATTTAACCTAGATACCGGTTAAATAGCCTAGGATAAATAAAAAACAAAATTAATATAAACCGTCATTTATTGCATCAGCACGTAACAGGAAAGCTGTTTAACACTATTTAAACAGGGAACACTATTTAATAACGTACGTAATCACTTTTTCATTAATAATCAAATATCTCGATAAGGCCTATCGCAAAAGACAAAAAAATATAAAAAAAATGTGACCTCATGGTGACCGGACTCTCCGGTCTCAAAAGTTAAAAATAAATACGAGTGTAATGTGTAAAAAGAAGCCATAGTGTTAAACTTTTAAGAACATACAACACAGACAGGCTTAACCTATAAGACCGGGGAGCCCGGTCACCAATCACAAAGCACTTTAGGAAAAGATCTATTTTGTCAAACAGCAAATATACAAATGTGAGACATAAACAAAGTATGAGGTCACAAACTCATCGAATATAAACAATAAATGGTTTCTGAAGAGGCCCTGATCAGGGCGAAACGTTAAACCACAAAAAAGGAAAAAAAGTCATAAGCCGTCATTCGCCGAAGCACCTTATACCACATATCCTTCATAAACGGCTAAAGCAACACATAACAAAAAAATATAAATTCTTTCGCGTCGTTCAAAACAAAAAAAAATCGTAGTCCTCTAGAACGTATTTTTTGGTACCTTTCACGAACATGCACGTGCCACTCTATATCAAGAGTCGCGGTAGCGACTCGACGCCAAGTTAAAAAAGAAATTAATGTTGCCTTCATAACAATAACTCGCTGCGCCGCGTGTCTCGACTAGACCCTGTATCGAAATCTCCCTGTATGGGAAAACGCCCGCGTTTCCGCCGAAAACACGCATGGTGCCGCGTAAACGACGCGCATTGCGGTGTTATCTTCGTTAACGTATATATTATGTCTAGCCTCTGGTCAGGTAAGCTGTACCATAAAAGGTAAATAGATCCTAGATGGCCTGGGCATCCATACGTGTATGCTAAATATATTATGTCTAGTCTCTGGTCAGGTAAGCTGTGCCTTGAAAGCTAGATATATCCTAGAAAGATATGCTATCTATCAGTGCATTCTGGCTAGATTATGTCTAGTCCCACTACAGAAAAACTTGATAGAAAAGACTAGCTAGACGCTAGGTTCAAACCAGTTTATCCTCAACAGATTTCCACACGGGTAGCGGCTGAAAACTCACTAAATGTTCTCTGGGTTTGTTTACTATATAAATATGACAAGTCAATGTTTCTTATGGTGTATAGTAATTACAACATTTCTTATACACTCTAGATTCACAGTTCTACTTATTTGTGATGTCGCTAGATGGCGAATTCGTGTACCGATTCTCGTAAATGGAAGTGACTACGGAGGCGCATATAAGCGGGGAGGTTTCGTGCCGATTCCTCCTGTGGCATTATACCGCAGGGCAATATATCGATTTTTTGTCGCTCTCTTCGGGTCGTTCTAAAATAGTAACGACCCAGCGCTTTTGAAGAAAAGAAAGACTTTAAAAAAACCTCAAACAACAAACGTATGCTGTTAGGAAAATTTTATATATGTACTGGATGAATAAATTCGCGACGTCATCATTAACCATGTTCTTATTTGCGTATCTAAAAAATCCCTACATCTTGATAATCCCAAAGCAGAATAGGAAATTAATACTAATCGACGGTAATAGGTCCCATGTAAATGAAGATTACTCCAATGTTTTCAGCTTTCAAAAAGATACAGATACAACGAATTACTATACTGTTAAGGAATAAGTCATTATTGTAATCAAGTAAATTTGGGACGATTACTATACGTATCGTAAGCTGTAAGTTCCCATGTACGAATTCTGGTATACTGCCAGAGTTGCCAATACGGTCCAGTACTAAAACGGAATTGGCCGCCAAGTGTCGTTGGACAGTGTTGTCACAGTACTGATTAACAATTGGCACCATGCTGCGTCAGTACTTGTGGCCAGTACGTCCATGATAACATGGACGGCACTCAGCCGGGGTTCGTCCAAGTACTGGGCGTGGGCTTAAACGAAATTCGTCTTAACGTCGGCAAGCAAACTTTGCCAATACTAGCCTGGCATTCGACAGAATACTGGGGTAATGCTATCCCAACAGTTGTGCGTTGTACTGGCTGAAAATATTGCCGGAACACCGCCGAGAGCCGTCCGAGTGCTGGCCCCGGACTAGGCCGAAACTCATCTTATTGTCGTCGAGCAAACTTTGCCAGTACCACCCTGACATGCGACTGAGTACTGGAATAATACTGTTCCGACAGTTGTCCTTTGTACTGGCTGAATATATTTCCAGACCGCCGGCGAAAGTCGTCCAAGTACTGGGAGCGGACTTCGCCGAAACTTGTTTTTTTGTCGGCAAGCAAACTTTGCCAATACTAGCCTGGCATTCGACGGAGTACTGGGGTAATACTGTCCCAACAGTTGTGCGTTGTACTGGCTGAATATATTGCCGGAACACCGCCGAGAGCCGTCCGAGTGCTGGACCCGGACTAGGCCGAAACTCATCTTATTGTCGTCGAGCAAACTTTGCCAGTACCACCCTGACATGCGACTGAGTACTGGAATAATACTGTTCCGACAGTTGTCCTTTGTACTGGCTGAATATATTTCCAGACCGCCGGCGAAAGTCGTCCAAGTACTGGGAGCGGACTTCGCCGAAACTTGTTTTTTTGTCGGCAAGCAAACTTTGTCAATACTAGCCTCGCATTCGACGGAGTACTGGGGTAATACTGTCCCAACAGTTGTGCGTTGTACTGGCTGAATATATTGCCGGAACACCGCCGAGAGCCGTCCGAGTGCTGGACCCGGACTAGGCCGAAACTCATCTTATTGTCGGCGAGCAAACTTTGCCAGTACCACCCTGACATGCGACTGAGTACTGAAATAATACTGTTCCGACAGTTGTCCTTCGTACTGGCTGAATATATTTCCAGACCACCGACGAATGTCGTCCAAGTACTGGGAGCCCACTTCGCCGAAACTCGTATTTTTGTCGGCAAGCAAATTTTGCCAATACTAACCTGGCATTCGACTGAGTACTGGGGTAATACTGTCCCAACAGGTGTGCGTTGTACTGGTTGAATATATTGCCGGAACACCGCCGAGAGCCGTCCGAGTGCTGGGCCCGGACTAGGCCGAAACTTATTTTATTGTTATAGAGCAAACTTTGCTAGTATCAGCCTGACATACAACTAAGTACTGGCATTATACTGCACCGAAATTTATGTTTTATACAGACTTCATAATATTGTCGTCGGATATCCAAGACTCGTTAGAGTACTGGAGTTACACTGTCTCAACGCTTCTGCTTCGTGCTGGCTAAACGATATTGCCAATGCACGGCCGACATTTATATTAGTACTGAATGGGTCTTGCGTTGACACTTGTCATACTGTAGACGAGTAAATTATGATGGTTCTAGCTCAATACACAGTACAGTACTTCGATCACTTTAGTGCGATACGGTGCTTGGGTCGTATAGGTACTGTGCGTGGACTAGGCCGAAGCTCGTCTTATGTTCGGCATGCAAACATCACTAGTATCAGCTTGAAATGCGTCTGAGTACTGGGGTCATGTTGTCCTGACATTCATGCTTTGTACAGGCTGCATAGTATTGACAATGCATGGCCGCGAGTCATCAGTATGACCTCAGTAGCCACTGAGGTCATACTGTCCTAGCACTTATGTACAGCACTGACTAAACAATATTGCCGATGTCTGGCCGACATTCGTTTGCGTACTGGTCGTGGATTATGCTAAAGTTAGTGTTTTGATCGGCGAGCAAACTTCGCCAGTATCAGCCTGATATGTTTTATACAGACTGTATAATATTGTGGACGCATTGCCGAGAGTCGTCAAAGTACTGGGATCACGCGGCCCGAACACATTTCTTCGGAACTGGTTAAACAATATTGTCAACGCTCGGCCGACATTCGTTTGAGTACGTAATGTATCTTATGTTCACACTTATCATGTGTACGGTAAGTACATTATTATAATTCGGCTCGACGGATCGCACAGTACGTATTGTGCGAATTCCGGAATACTGCCAGTTACCAACAGGGTCCAGTACTGAAACAAGCTTGGCTGCCAAGTGTTGTTAGGTAGTGCTGTCGCAGTATTGTCGTGTATAGCACTGGTCCAGTACTAGGTCGAATCTGGCAGCCAGTACTTCCAAGATAAAATATATGGTACTCAGCCGAGACTCGCCGAAGTACTGAGCGTAGACTAAACCACAACTTGTCTTATTGTCGGCAAACAAATTTTATGAGTACCAGCCTGACATTCGGCTGAGTACTGAGGTGGCTCTGCCACAGCACTTGTCTTAAGTAGTCAGAGTACTGGGCGTGACTTGTGATGACAATTGTCACAATACTATTTTTGTCTGCCAAGTGTTGTGAGGCAGTCCTTTTACAGTACCGATTAACTACTGACCCCATACTGCGTCAGTTCTGGCGGTCAGTACTTCTAAGTTGACATAGACGGCAGTCCGTCGAGAGTCGTCTAGGTATTGGGGTTGGTCTGGGCCGAAACTTATCTTAATGTCGACGAGCAAACTTCATCAGTATCAGCCTGATATGCGGCTGAGTACTGGCGTCATATTTTTCTGACACTTGCGTTTCGTACTGCCTGAACAACGGAACCAACGCACGCCTGACAGTTGTCTGAGTATCGACCGTGTCTTAGATGAGACTCCTCATATCGTAACTATACATCCATTAAATTTGTCAGTTCTTGTATTTATGTATGGCTCTTTGATTGAAAAAAATTGTATTCATATTCGTATAAAGTAACATCGAAATCCTTTACGTATCCAGTCTCTGATTGAAATTTAGTTACGGTTTACATTTTGGTCTGCCATTTTGAAATTCTGCATTTCGATACGCCATCTTGGACCCGTGACTTAATTCGTGAATTTCGTATTCAGATTCGTTATCAGGGACTGCGAAAACCTATGGGTGTTGAGTTTCATCGAAAACGAAACGGTTTTTAATATCTGGTCCGCCATATTGGATTCGCCATTTCGAATTTCCTAATGTGCAGTTAAGGTTCGTAGTCAATGACATAAATAGCTTTCGGGTACGGAGTCTTATTCACACCACGTTACTTTTAGCATTTTCGGTCCGCCATATTGGCTCCGCCATTTTGAATCTCTCAATTTTGAGATCAGATTCGTAATCAGCGACCTCGAAAATACCGGGTGGCATATTTTTACTCAAATCCGTCTATATTTCTGTGATTGTTATACTCGAAGCAACCTTTATGAAAGTCTAGTATCAGAAATCCATATAGTCGGTTTGGTCTAGTGGTTAGCGTGTACGTTCTTAGGTAGATAGGTAGTTAGGTAGGTCGATAGGTCTTAGGTTCAAATCCCCACACATCACTTCTCAGGGAGCATCGCGGAAAAATTGTAATTGTAAAGGAATCACTTTTTTTCTTTTTTTAATATTACTAAAATAATATTACCAATATAATTAATATCATAACATATTTTTATTATGTAATATATAAATTTAATAATAATATGAATATTAATATTCGGTTCTGGTTCGGTACTGGCTCGCTTCTGAAACTGGACCTCGGCCCAACGGCTCACACTCAGTGTCGGCGCAATACCGTGAGGTAAGCGTTGGACCGGTATGATCATCCCGGAGTTGTGCCATCGTTCAGTCAATACCTCTTCAGTATCGGTTCTGTATCTTACCAGAATTAGTTGCCAGCACCGGCATCGTTAGAAAAACCGTACTGGCACTGTACAGACTGAAGATTCTCCTCGGGACTACGGTTCAACTCTGGTCCAGTACTGGCCCAACGTACTTCACCAGTACCGCTAGCCAGTACCATGCCAATACCAAGGGGCAAACATAGGACCGGTATGATCATCCCAACGTTGCGCCAGCGTCTGTAATGTTACAATACCTCCTCAGTATTACTCGCCAGTACCGTCAACGTTGGCAACGGTACTGCGCCAAGACCCAGCCGGTTTGAGATTCGTACATGGGTTGTTTATATGAGCTTTTATAATAAAGCCCATGTGTCACCGCCGTACAATATTTTCTGCGACTGGCAGTTATATTCGCGGATCCATTTCTCTCTGTGTACGCTTTTTCGGCTGCACAACTAGGCATAACCCGTAAAAGAATTTTTTTAAATTCGTCTTGTGTTCTTTCAGGGGAATTATATTTCGATCAAAGTTATCATAGTACCAATACCGGATAACGAATATTCTATATCTACTGTATCTACTGAAATTGATAGTTGTTGGCATTGCGGATGGACTGACGAACCCAGATTATTCAGTTACTGAGTAAAGCGCTAACCGCTGCGCTAATGTCACCTATATATTGCTCGAATTCGATTCGTCTTCTTATATGCAATTTACGGCCGTCACTCTACATTCATATTTACATTATTACACTTTATGTAAAATTTTGTTATTTCAACGAGGAGTCACGTCAGCTTCCACAACATGAACATTTTGTCAGACAGACAGTTGGTCTGCCTTCGCTTATTTTTGTTAGCCTTGCGATTCCTCGCTCCAACCCTCCGCCGTTTTCACTGCGTTCCTATAGACAAATATACGTTGGTTCGATCGCACGTCGAAATACGATATCGTGAGCCAACCTCCGTTTAATCAATTCCGGGTTCTCTCGGAGCGTTACCACAGCACCCGTGGACTGCGAATTCGTATTTCGCTACCCCACCTTGCGAGGTTCTTCTATCTAGCTGGCTAGCGATCTTCGTCTCTCTCGGCCCTCCATTACCCGGCATACCTACGGCAAGCCACAGGGGAGTCTGCAAGGATTCTTGCGCAAAGCAAGAGACTGGAAAACCCCACCCTCGCATCCTTCCTTCCATTCCTTCTCACTCTATATCCGACTATCCATCCCACTCGCACTTTCCTCGAACTTTGTTCTCCGGAGAAATTCCCCAAAGCGCTATCTTCATATTTGATGCCGTCTCGTCCACTCGACTAATGCCTCTCGTTGGAAACTTAGCGCCTATGAGACTGAGAGCTCGCTTTGCTACGAACGAGCGTAAGAACCTTGTTGGGTAAGACTACCTCGGCGTGCTACATCGGCATTGCTCGGAAGTCTTTGCGAAATGGACATGCAGTAGGCACAGTACAGTACACTATACAAAATATCTGCATAGTTCAACTCAACAAGGAGTAGCAGTGACATAGACTTGCCATACAATTGTTACCGTGACTCGGTCATCACGCTGCAAAGGTGTCGTTCGAAATCTTGGAACGTTAACGAAGTTTCACCCACTTTGCCAGGGTCAATATTAGCTTGACAATCTGCCAGGAGTTAATCCGCACGCAACCTCTGTACCGCGCTTCCATTATTTCGTCGGGTTATATATTATTCCCGGAATGGAGAAACCGTTCTAACCTTTCGCTCAGTCTCCCTCTCGAGAAAGCATATAATCATCACCGGCACCTGCAAACTTTATCCCAACGACGAAACGTCGTAATAATTTGACGGCAAATGTTCTACAGTTCCTACTTTCGTACTTTAATATCACTGACTGAGTTTAGCCTAAAACTTTAAAATATATCTAGCGTTCTTTTTAATAAGTATTAAATTCCAGTTGACGGCACAATAAATTTCATAAGTTTTCTCGAGTAGTATATTATTATTGCTGTTTAGCAACTTAACGAATATGCTATAAAAATATTCTGAGAGAAAATGTCATCATTATTTTTCAACGAACTTTGTAGTATTTTAAACGACGGCGAATGTGAACAACTTCTCGAAAATTGTAACGGGGTTGGCATACTTCTCATATTATTGTATATAGAAAAATTTAATTTGTCGAATGAATGGAGTTATAAAGTGGGAACTATGAGGGACCCACAATCAAGTAACATAATTAATACATTGCAATTTGGTCCTCACGCATAGAAAAAAAGAATCTCGCCGAGATACTCTAGAATCCCGGCAAGATTCTGATAGAAATTTAAAAGAATCTGGGTTCGGCGAGAATCTTTTTAAAAATCTCGGCGAGATTGTTTTTTTCTACGCGGACTGTCAATAATGGGTACACGGTTTGTATGGCTTCAGTAGTCTCACCGAACAACGCAATAACCAGACCGTATGGGAATGGGCAACTGCTTAGTCATGCACTTGTTCGTGCGTCAACGACTGAATGATGCGATTTTTAAGCTCAATGTATTGGCTAGGTTTTGACAGCTTCTTTGAGCTCTCGTGCAAAAATGATACAATTGTGCATGAGGATACAGTGTCAGTACACTGCAAAAACAAAGCGTGTTGCCAAGTGTGTTGTTTCCAATGATTTACATTGTAGTCACTTTTTGCACAATTTCAAACGTGTTGCTTATCCATGATAATGATATATTAAAAGAATACGCTTGTAAGTGTGTAAAAAGTGACTACAATGTAAATGATAGGAAACAACACACTTGGCAACACGCTTTGTTTTTACAGTGTAGGTTAAACCGTGGAGAAGTCTATGAGCAATAGAATTTAATGGAAAGAAATACATTGAAAGTAGGGGAAAATAAAAGCAAATCCTCAATTGTGAATTCGATTACCATTTTTACATTCATTTTACCAGATGATAAATATTAAAAAGTTTTAGCAACATTTACCTCACAGCTGCGGTCGAAGGAACTTTATTCGAAACAAACGAAGCATATTTGAATCAAGTATACCGTATATTCAAAATGACTTACAACTGAGTTAATCAAAAAAAATATTTCTTCGATTTAACCGCAAAGCTGTCAGCGTTGTGGAGAATACAGGGTTGATTGAAGCGCCCATTTAGTTGGGTTTTAAAAAAATTGCAGTTTCAATTAACCGATAGCGTCGGGCAGAATAGCCAATGGATTTCAAATTATCGAATTATTTAATTCATTTGACTAAATATTTTTATTCCATAACTATAAAATTATTCAACATAACCAAATAATACAAATACTTTGCCCAAACCATTTAGTCAAATATACTATGTATTGCATCTTGGTTACGAGATATTTGAACATTGAAAATGAAATATATTTATGTCAACCAAGCGATCCAACGTAGTAGAATTTTACATTGTTTCTATCAACCTAAAGTATAGTATACACTGGATACCACAGCACAATGTGTTTTCTTCGGGAACAGTGGCGTTCTGGCGATAGAAAACGATCGGCAGTTTCTTTTTCTGCGCAAATGTCGAGACGAGCAGCACGTTTGCGCGTATGAGTCAAGTGAACCATTTTTTGTTTTGTATTAAATTAATTATTTTTCCCGATAAACTATAATGTGGTTTCTTCACGATTACGTACGATCAATTCAATCCAAGAATTTGGTTACGAATAACATATTGAGTACACTCAACCAAACATACGATCAAAATAATGAAATATTTTGTCCATAGGATTGTCTAATCGGTTGAATCAAAGATATATTGGGTTGTAATAATGAAATCCAGTCTTTAATGTCGATGGTAATTTTTAGTCAACTCAACCACATATTTCCTTCGCCACCCGCCAGGCCGGATTTGGTTAACCCAGACCAATTTTTTTTTAATGTTACTAAATCTCTTTCGCGGTGTATTAGTAACTTCTGTTGTACTAACTTCGTCATACTGACAAAGGTTTTTGAGAAGCTGGATTAAGTTCGAAATTCTTTCCAATAAGTGTATAGTTGAATAATGCAAGTTGATGGCTCGATAAGTTTTGTGAGAATTTTCTCTCAAAGAAACTAATATAAGACCATCAGCGTCTCAGATCTCGACGTACAATCGTGTCAGGCTCTTATCACTGTCTCTCTTTCTCCCTCGATTATCACAGTCTTCTTTCGTTCGTTTCGAAACAGAGTGGCGCGTCGGCCAAGCAAAAGTAATATAGCGTCACGGTGCTCACTCCTTAGGGCGAGAGAGCACTCTCCATTTCCCATCTTGAAAAGAAATTCGTCGATTCCAGTGAAACTTTGGTCTAGCGGCTCCCGCCGGTGAAAACTTTCGTGGAATATGCGGTGAGACGCTGCACGAGAGACTGAGCGATAGCGAGAAGCAGAGTGGGTGGGTGTGCAATCTTTCAGAATTCGTGAAAGTATTCGAATCCTTCGAGGTTTCCAACCTTCTCGTTCTCTTTTTTCCCAATAGAACTAGGTTAATTAATAGAATTTTCATCAGAGAGAACCTCTATCGCAGCTTCTTCCCCAAAGAACGTCGTCATGATTATACTTTTTACTGATATTCGCCTGTCACTAACCTCTATACACCATCTTAACTGCCGAGACAACCCATAAAAATGCCATTATACTAGCCGGGAAATCTGCAAAGTTTCTAAAACTTTCTGAGATATCAAGGAGTATACATAAAATTTATACTTCGCCGTATCTAGAGAAGGAAATAACATTTTTTGAATATTTACGTCGCGAGGACTGAGTCGTCAAAACAAAACATGCGTAAATTTGTTTTATTGATAGTACAATAACTCTAAAAAATATGAATTTTATAGGGTTAACATTTTCTATTATTTCTCAAAGTAATTGAATTGACAATGGTATATTTACTTATGACTTTTTTAATATGACTCAGACCACATAACGAGGTAAATTAATTTGTTCTTCAACGAAATATTTTCGAGAACCCGTAGAAATCACAGACGCGGCTTATCCACGCTCCAATGTAGACCGGTTAATTGGCATCCGATATCAACGTCAGCGAACCAGCTGCTGGAAATTCAAGTCCGGGAAAATCCTCGAAGCAAATAAAGAATTAAAAGTGTAATTTCGCACAAGCGAGCAGAAAACATTTCCGCCACCTTTCCGTCTTTCCCGCTTTGTGTGCGTGTGTCGATGGATATTGAACCCAACAGTATACACACACGCAGGTTAAATACAGTATTCGACCACTGATCCAACGGCCAAGAACGTCAGTAATTGGCATATTCTTTATCTCTCTCCATTGGCCTGTATGCACTGGGTTCTCGCTTCAGAGTGGCCAATCACTATTAGGTAAGGCCAACAACTCGACAATCCACTTCAGCATCCTTCCGTCTACACAATAACGCAGCAGCGATGTGGGTGGGTTGTGAGTTTCGAAAAGAGCGAAGTACATGCGCGGTGAATCGAACTAAGCGTAGAGTGGGTTGGATGCGGATTGTAGAGCCGTTCCCCGCCGAAAGAGCCAAACAGACATGCAAGCTGCAAAGGGACTAACAGAAGGGAGTGAACCACGCTTGTGTGTATCCGACCGAGCGCTGCACGAAGATAGAAAAAGAAGATAGAGAAAAAATACGGCCAAGTCTAGGGAGCTAAGCAAGAGATCCAACGCCGGAATGAGATGATCCGGTTGGTCGAGGGGGGCAGGGATGCGAAAGAAGAAAAAGGATGTGCTCCCCTGCAGAAAAGCCTGATGCGGAGGGGTAAAAGTCCGAGGGTGAAATGCCGCTATGGTATATGGGCGTACAGCTATATAGCTACAGAATATAAGGGAGATGCGGCAAGTTTCGATCTGCTTTCCGCCTTCGCCACTGCCATGGCTATACTCCTTGTCTAGCTCCATGCTAGCCCGTGCTCGCACTAGCTTCTGGTATGGAAGAAGAAAAGTCCATGTGGCGCGGAGGTAGGGATGGACTTTGAAACGCGACACGTCACCCCCGTTCTACTACTTAACCGAATGGAATTTATCAGCGCGCTCAGGCCGTCAAATAAGATTCAAATAAGACGAGGGTTCGAGACGCCCCGCGAGCTCCACAGTCGTCGTTCAGCCCTACCATGCAGAACTACGACTGTGAGAACGTTGGTTTGTCAACGTCTCGACTATACGTCGATTGAACCAACCCCCTGTGTCGTCGGTCATTTAACGTGTTTGCATTCGGAAGTACGCGGTGTCGTAGCTTCGGCCGCTAATGTATATATATATATATATATATATATATATCCCGCCTCCGAATAAGGCTATAAGGCTAATAATAAGTAAAGGGATGATAAGGGGTGCGGTGGAGGAAAAGCTCTAGTCTCCGGGGAGAGGCCCGGCTCAGCCATCAGACCCCACCAAAAAGGTTCGCGTGGGTATAACGTTGTCAGAATACATATATATAAAGAGGGCGGGGGATGTGCCAACCGACAACGACTACTTTCCGTGTTTATCAGGGGGATCTGTTATGCGAAACAAATATTTGTGGCGCCGTTAAAGCCGCGGGTTTTGTGTACAACACACTGCACGATGCGTGGATATGCGATAGAGAAATAAAAAAAAGAGAAAGAAAACTAAACATAGAGAGATATTGCCCTGTATATTCTTACATGCGTTATTATATGTGGAACGACAGAACGCAGATAGCGATGAAAATATTTTCCTGTAAAAGCTTCTCAGGGATTCTTTCGTGAATTCTCCATGTTCATATATGCCACAAATGGAGGGGGGCGGAGGATAGAGAGCTACTTGAAATATTCTGCGTGCATGACGTTGACGCAAAATAGGATTGCACCTTTTAGACGTAGGGGACGTAGGGGCACAGTGTGACACTATTTTATTTATAATTTTTCACATTTATTAGAATAGTTGTACGAATAGAGTCTAATGATAATTGACATCTCTAAACCTTTGGGTATACATAAACGCTGCAATAAATAGTTGAAAAGGGTCGAAGATATAAAAATTATTAAATCGAAAATAATTAGCAAAATTTCACATTGTGCCCCACCGGTGGGGTAGAGTGTGACAGATAGAGGGGCACAATATTACAACTGATGTTAAACATGGTGCACTTCGCGCCAACACAACACTATTTTATTTATTTATTTATTTTTCGATAGTTTGTACAACATTTTTTCTTTGGTAGACGATGCAGGGTCATTCGATTGATATTTATGTCTCCGGCAACTCTTCTTATACTATAGGCTTCGTTGACCACTCGCAGAACCCACTCTATCATCTTGCTCTCTTCAACAGTGTCTTTCGAAGTTATTCTCTTTTTATTTTCGACCTTCTTCCTCTTCCGATATCAATAGTCTATTTCAACCTATGTAATCAATCTATGCAAACAAGAAGACCAAGAGATGTAAAATTGTGCCCTACATATAGTGTCATATTATACCGCACCATAAAAAAACCTGATTCAATATAATTATTAATAATTTGTCGAAGGAAAAGTAACAAAATATAGGCAGTGAGCGACACAGAAATTATTCTCTAGCAATTAAAACCTAATACCAGGGCGTCAAGGAGTGTGAGATAAGATATTATAACCCATGCAGAAATTTCGGCAGGAATCCAGCTGGATCCTGCCTGGTATTCCCATCTTCCGGTCGGATTCCAGACGGTCATCGGGTCGGATTCCAGACATGGGATTTAACGTGTGGAAACTGGATTCCGATCGGGATCTCGAACTGGGATCCGATCCGATGGCTGACTGGATTCCAACCGTTAGATGGGCATACTAGGCTGGATGGAAATACCAAGATGATCCCAGCTAGATCCCTGTCGAAATTTCTGCATGGGGCTGGTTATAATTAATTTGAATAAATGAATGCATAAATTACATAAGAATCTATAACTTTATTCTAAATTCCAATAATAACAAAAACTGTAATAAAATCTGCAATAAGAACGGCTTCAACTAAAGATCACGGTTTCTGAATTGAACGACGACTATCTCAGTCGTGGAGGATGATGAAATATATGAACTCGTATACCTCTATTTAATATGTTATCTACATATCCGCACTACACCAAACTTATATAAATGCGTTTGAAAACTTATGGAAAGTAAATAATAAGTGAAGTGTACGCATTACAACGATGACTTTCTGACTTCCGTCCTGACTCATTTTCAGTAATAGTTTTACTATTTTTTGTTTAATTTAATTTATGGAATATGTTAGTTGAAGAACAATTTTGACGAAGTTCCCACACGTTCATTTGTCGGATGCGGTAGGATAGGTAAAATATTTCCCTTCGATTTCCATAATGATCCCTTCTCTTTCATTTTTTCCGCCGAATCCGCAGAATAATAGTACATTACGATATAAGTGCGGTAAAACTTTTTATGACGGGTGTTGCAATCACACAACACAATGTTCGAATGTGTATTGTACAAAATTTTATCGCGTAAAATGTAAAGTAAACTTTGTTCCGTGCAAATCATTTAGTAACGAGAAGACGATCCGGGATCTATTCAGAATCCAAGTTGGGTCCATCTTAGGGGTCACCCCTAACAAATTCCGATGCACGGTAATACTGCTCGCCGTTTAGAACTGGGACACGATCTGGAATCCATTCCGATTTCAGATGGGACGTCCCTTTCAGGGTAACCCTGTCAAATCCTGATCCATGATTCAGTGAGGAAGTGGAAATCCATTCGGGATCTATTCGAATTCCAAGTTGGATAACCTATTTAAGGGGAGGGAGTCAGGTAAAAAAAATTGGATTTGAAAATTCAATATCATCCAAATTCTCTTGCATATAAAAATGGTCAGTGAACTCTGTTGTTGGTACTCGATGAAAGGATTTTTTACTGTTGTCTGACTTGCATATGCCTTTCAGTATTAACTTAAGCAAAGATCTTAGGTTTTCCACTCTGCGCGTGATTCAGACCAAACTGCTAGGCAGATTGGGCTAGTTGATGTCTCATTTTCTTCTTTACAAAAAGATACATCGGCTAAGTGGAGCAAAAAATTTTGTTTTTCATCCTGAAAGCAAAGTTAATCAATGATTTAGAAAATAGCATAAAATTTATTTATTATAAATGATGTCACTTAAAAACTATTACCTTTTATTAACATTTGCTCCGCTTAGCTGGTGTATCTTTTTATGAAGAAGAAAATGAGACGTCAACCAGTCCAATCTGCCTAGCCGTTTGGTCTGAATCACGCGCAGATAAGGTTGAAAACCAAGTTTCGGCAAATGGAATGTAAAGGTTATGATACAACAAAAAAATTTTTCTCACCTCCGGGCCGAAAGCGACAACTTTCGTTCCGCTGCGCGGAACGAAGTTCCCGGTTTTCGGCTCCGTCGATGAGAAAAATCGTATACACTTCTCGGGCAGTAAATAAGAAAGCCTCAGATCACATGTTTGTCAACCTCGGCTTCGCCTCGGCCGACAATTACATGTGATCTGAGACATTTTTTACTTTACTGCCCTAGGTGTGTAATATACTATTACGCTGCTTTTACCTTTGGGAAATCTTAGTACCTTTAATGAACAAAATAAAAATATTATTTGCAAGTCAGATTTCACAATATTAGTAATGATTATACAAATAAATGTAATTTTTTAATAACAAATAACTAAGTAAATGAATGCATAATATTTTTAAAAACCTGAGAATAACACTGGGATGATCTCTTTTATTGACAACATCACTAACAATTTGTCCAGTGTTAAAACATTCAGAAACGTATTGCAAACACATTAAATCACCACTTCAAAAGAAATAATACATATTCGAACACTTCTGATGATTGTTGATTCTGTTTTAAACACTGTGAATTTAAAAAAAACACCAAATGGCCAATTCAATTTATCTAATAACATAGTATGAACAAAAAATAAAAACGTCAATTAGAGGTTATGCCGCTGGAATGTAGCAGAAGTCAATTTCCCGGCAGACACGCTGCGCATGCGATACGTATCAAACTATCATAGCGCATGCCCCGTTATTCGCGCGAATTCAAATATGATGTAAATGTTACTTGTTGCATTGGAGACATCACACTATCATCGCATCGTTTATATCGCATTTCACTAATTGTTTTTAAAAATGGTAAACAGATAAAAATTTATTTACAAATACGTAATTATTTTTTTTATCTATAGAAAAAAATAATTTAAAAACAGGCATATTGCCGAAATCGGCAATTTTTCGGCTTTATGTCTAAGATTTTGAAGGCTCAGAGATCACACTTAACTAAACAAAGCTGCAGAAAGTGAAAAAAAAGAAAATTATTAAATTAAAAAAAAATACTTCAACACCCTTAATTATTTTGTGTCAACAAAAAATCGGCCTTAATGTCCGCATATAAAAACAATAAATAAATAAAATAGTTTCAAACTTAAATATAATATTCTGATAATTGTTTACGATTTTTGGGAAAATAAAATATAAATGGTACGGTAGAACTTGGCCATTTTTGCGAATTGCGGCTTACAACTTTACTGACACATAGATTACATGGAAATGAACATTTTTACAGAAAAAAAAAAAATTCGATTTTTTTACATTTTTGACCTGACCCCCCCCCCCCCCCCCCCCCCCCCTTAAGGAAACCCGAGCCAATCCCGACCAAGATCGAGTCTCAAACTGGGACGCCCAGACTAATTTCTACATGGGAAGACATTACATTTTTGCGACGAACGAAATTTTTTTTCAAAGGCGTTCAAATCTATCAATTCGTTTAATAGTTTTTGTACTATATGTAATTGTAATTTATTTTGCGTTGATCAATTGCAATTTAATTTATTGTCTAGCACCAAAAATTTCAGAATTAACGCACCTAAAATCCCCTTGATATTGACCGTGACACACTGTGCCGCGGATCACATTGTACCCCACTCTTCCATATACGTATCGACTGTTACGATAATTCCACAAGCTTATCATTCTAAAAGGGGAACGATTGTTCCAATGTTTAATAAAAATTATATGACGAGCTAGTCTCTTTTGAATTAATACATCGGACAGCAGTGGAAAAACACTTAGCGCATTGGTTTATCAAAGTTACTAATTAAAGTTAGGATTTTAATGATCGAAGTTGCTTCGCGGATCCGGCTAGTCGGTTGAAATCCATGGAGCGAAGAAAACTATTTCTTTCATCTCATTCACGGAGACGGGTATAAAGGGATCGAGAATGGAGGAAGAAATAGCCAGCTATAAGAGTACCACGACCTGCGGCGTTCCCACTGAGAAAGTGATCGTCTTACTCGCATTTTCGCTAGACAATTCGCAGTGTACTGGTCAACTTCACCTTACAGAGCTCATGCAGCCGGTGTAGTAGGTAGAGAGGTTTATCGCAAGAGAGCGAGCTACGGGCTCCACTGTAGCGTGGAAAATCTCGCTAGGAGGAGGAAAATTCCCGACGTAATCTGCCGGATAACGATAACGCTCGGTGCATAACGCCTAAGTGTTAAGAGCATATAGGGCGCGATAGTCGGAGAAGCGTATAGTAGCGACTGAGAAAAGAGAAGAGAGCACAGACGAGGCTACATTAAAGGATACGATGAGCGCGCGGAAGCGAAGCTACATACAGAGAGCTACACCAGACACCATCCTGGCTACGCACAAACTACCGAGTGGCGTGTATACACCGTTGGTATAACTATACATAACTACGGAGTTATTTCAAAGAGCATTGTCTCCGAGGCAATGCGCCGAGCAGAAGCGTCGCGTCTCTGGAACTCGCTCGAGGCCGCTTGTATTACAAGTACAAACTACAAACGTCATTTGCGCACCGAGACGTGGCTTACTCGGGAGCTTGAGGGAATCGGGTCGCCGGATTTCCGGGAGTCTCGCCCGCAAAGCTTGCGAGTTTGCTTGCTTGCTTGCTTGCTTACTTGCTTACTTGCTTACTTGCTTACTTGCTTACTTGCTTGCTTGACTCCAACCGAAAAGCAGAGCGCCTATCACGATCTACGTAAGGCACGGCGGCCTCAAGGGCCTACTCGGAATATCCTTGCGCAACGACGATGACGACGATGGCGTCGACGGGAAAGCACACGGAGAACGAACATCGAATCTGTAATCGACGAGAACGAGATGTCAACGCCGCCTCTAGGGCGCGAATGAAGTCGGAGGACAAATCGAGAAGCGTGAGAAGCCTGGAAGGAGTAAGGGAGCTCTGGAGTAGTTGATGTTGGCCGACTCGACGTCGCGCCTCCCGTCAATTTCCTCCGGAGACGTCAACAACGCCGTGCGAGTTTCACCAAACCCCGTGGTCGCGTCGACGACGGTGACGACGCCGTCTATAGAACACAACGACATTCGAGCGGATGCAACTACGCGGCCGCAACGAAACCACACCGGCAACACACCCAACCCGCCAATACCTCACACTCACTGTCCCAAGCAGCAACTCACAAGAAGCAACTCCTTCAACTACTATGCAGTTTCTATCGTCATGTTATTGACTGAGTAATTGGCAGTTTCAGGACGCATTCGCTCACAAGTTCTGGTAATAACACACACGTCAGTGAACGCACTCGCAAGCGCTGAACGAGGTGAATGTTAAGCACTTGGGAATTTGCCGTTTCCTGCGAGGCTTCTGTATTGCGAGATATTCTGAAACAGAGCTCGTCAATGCATTGGGATACGTCATAACGGCAATATAGATAAAGCGGCATAAAAATCGCGGCACTTTTTTTGCAGCTTAAATATTTCATTTCTACACGGTAAAATTTGATGAAATTGCAATAAATTTGAAGGTGCGTCACTATGCGAAAAATATTGACATGAACTTTTAGTTCTTACAATATTTTTAAAAAAATTGTAATCATGCAAAAATGTAACTCCTGTTGTATTGCATAATGTGTTCGGAAAAACTGGCTGGATGACAGACAATTCCTCATGCGGGAAATTATAACACTTTACTAAAATCAAATAACGCCTAGGTAAAGTCGTTTCTTTCATGGATGTCTACTCTTGCAGCGTTTCGAGTGATCTAATTCCTAAACTTCTACGAATGATCATCAAATGAAAATTTTTGTGAGTTTTTAGTTTGTAGAGAACTCCTTGTGCTGAAAATCAGACCCTGCGGAACCAAATCCGTTCATCAATGCAATCCGACTCGTATAAGTTATTTGATAGTTTAATATTTCCGTCGAAGAAATCTTACTTACAAACGCTTTTTGATTTCAGAAGTAGTGTGACGTTTTTTGACACCGATGAGTTTGTTATTTGTTGTTATTATATGTATATGTGTATTCCAATTGTATTACCACCATTTTACCTGCAAGAAAAAAATCTTTGTAAACACACTGTGAATCATTATTAAATTTTGAGAACACATTGTTGAATTTAGTGTTCATATTTCAACTCCATATCGTAACCTTGGTGCAATAACACTTTATTTTTGCGTAGTAAATCAATGTGCGATGTCCACCGTTGCTGCAAGAGTGCATTGCCACCACCATACACATACTACCTAAAAAGATTTACATTCCCATAGTCGCTTGAACGAATTTACGCGGTAATAAAATAAAAAATGGCTCTTAAATCGCAACGCACTTAAAAGCACTTTAAGGAACTTTATGTTTTTAGCACACCATCCAATCCCACTTGCACTTATCTCGATGCTCGAGAACCGTGAAACGAAACTCATCAGTACCTTGCCAATTGAGATTGGCAGGGCGTATGCTTGGCCACGAGGGAGCGGCGTTAAACCGAAAAACGGAAAGGTCTGTGGGCGTCGATCAGCGCTAATACACCTTTCTAAAACGAATTAGCCCGGAAAGCCGATGTCAACTGGAGGGAAACGAGCGATGGAGCGGTCAGCTCGACAGGGTTGATTCTGGGCGTGGGACCTTCCGGAACTTGGAAAGCTCGGAAATGTGGACGGGTGAGAGGATGCAGTTCTGTGCAGTTCTGTGGCTGCTCGATATGCGGCTCTACTGCCGTAGAGGATATAGTGTTCGGCATCCTAGGTAGCAGCTCGCTAGCGCTCTGTCGTGACTATCCGACGACGCTATACAGTGGAGGTTAAGAAAAGGAAGAAGGGAAGCGGAAGCGGAAAGCCGGCACGTGACGTCGAAATCCTCAGAGCGTTGGAAAAAGTTGTAACGCTAGAAGCAGAGCAAGCGGTGCGCCTCGACGAGTCGCCCACAGCACCGGCTTTGGGCTTTCGGGATGTAGGAATAGGAACACGAGATCTCCCGCGTGCACCACGCCACCACACCGAGAAAGCATCCCCATGTGGGTAAGCACTGCCAGTAGCAGTAAGGGGCTGGGAACTGTGTGGGGCTGATAGAGACCCCGAGAGCGAAAGAATCCCTGCGAGACTGTGAGCTGGTCTCCCGTGAATGCGCCAGTCGAATGACGCCGTTGCGGCGCGTTCCCCACCCCTATATTCCAAGACAACCCCATCGAATACTCAATCGATTATATAAACTATATGACAGCAAAAACATTTAGACTCTATGTTCTATTCCCCATATTGTATTATCCCGATTTTAGAAATAACATCTTCATAATAGTTCTGCCTTTGCACAAATTATTTTTTTTTTCAACGCTGCAAATATTAATTGTGTTTATATCTCAGAGGCGAAGTAGTTCACGGGAGATATGGCAATAGATTTGATTGTACGCCACTTGAGTTACTTCGATTGTGATTCCTTCAAGAGTGAACGATAACAACTACATCGACAACAAAGCCATGTACCAATAGTCTCAGAATGATAATAATAGTAACATATACATATGTTACTGTTGTTACACATGTGTAGTATCAACTGTGATCTGTTGTACACACAGTTACCGTAACTGTTGAAACAAACTTCAAACCGATGTTATAACTCTCTTAACAAATTTAAGTAAATAAGGTCGACATCTGGAGCGACTCACTGGCTGACCTAACCTGGCAAATTAACCTTATCATAGTCAATGGACATATCAGACTGAATTGCAATAATTAGATCTATATAATAACATTTTTAGTTTGAATCCCGCGTAGAAAAATAGAATCTGGCCGAGATTCTTAAGAAGATTCTCGCTGAGATTCTCAGCGAGATTCTCAGCGACAATCACGGTTGCGCGCCGAACCGAGATTCTTTTTAAATCTATCTGAGAATCTCAACCAGCTTCTTACCGAGATTCTTTAGTGGGTAGCTGAAAAAAAATAGAATCTCCATCAGAATTTCGCCCAGCTTTTTACCGAGATTCTTTAATGGGTCGCTGGAAATAAAAAGAATCTCTATCAGAATCTCGGCCAGCTTCATAGCGAGATTTTTCTTATTTTCATTTTCATTTTCATTGTAAATGAAAAGAATCTATATAAAAAAGATCTTTACGAATATTTTAATATTGCTAACACTAATCAACCTTCGCTGATGTTTGTACACAACGAAGGTTAGACCCCTCGTGTGTAGTCGAAGAAAAGCTTTCCAGTCTTATATATACGCTGGGGCTTTATATAAGACTGGAAAGCTTTTCTGAGTTCGACGACACACGGGAGGTTAAACCTTCGTTGATGTACTAACTAATTAGTGTTAGCAGTCCTTCAATACACGTAAAGATCTTTTTTTATATAGATTCATTTCATTTTCAATGAAAATGAAAATAATCTCGCTGGGCGAGATTCTCTAGAATCTCAGCGAGATTCTGATAGAGATTCTTTTTATTCCCAGCTACCCACTAAAGAATCCAGTAAGAAGCTGGCCGAGATTCTCTAGAATCTCGGTGAGATTTTGATAGAGATTCTTTTTATTTTCGGCGAGATTCTGATGGAGATTCTTTTTATTTTCAGCTACCCACTAACGAAGCTCGCTAAGAAGCTGACCGAGATTCTCAGATAGATTTTAAAAGAATCTCGGTTCAGCGCGCAACCGTGATTCTCGCCGAGATTATTAAGAATCTCGCTGAGAATCTCAGCGAGATTACTAAATTATAATTTTTTATGACAAGCGTAGATTTCTGGTGTCACGTCAGCATTATTGATATTCTGTGCTTAGCTAGAAATTATTTTTATTTATATAAACTGGATAATTAATTACACGCAGGAAATTGGCATGCTGCCGATAAACAGTTGAGTTAACTAGTAATTATTGCGACTGGTGATAATTCTCAGACACCAATTAAGCACTTCTCTGTACATACATTCATATTTATTGTATTTATTCCATTATCTACTATAGTTGATTTTCTTCTCATCAGCGGCCGGCCACAACCTACTTTTATCAATTATCTACTGATGATTGTGACTTATCATAAATGTGATAGTGGGATATTCCCCACGCAAGTACTGTTACTGCATTTTATATGATTTTCTTATTTCTTATACTTATATTTGTAAATATATATGATACTGTTATTTTATATGTAAAAAGGTTTATCCCTTTGATCTTTTGGTGAAATAATAAGATTCTCGAGTTTGCTTCAAAAGCATATCAAAAGCCATAAATGACGCATTAGATACAAGAGGTCATGCTGAAGTACCTTGAAATGAGAGAAGCTCTCGTCCGTCGAGGCCTTAGGAAATAAATAAATAATTGGAAACACCGGAACTGCCGCGTCTGATGTTACTTAATGATGGTGGCTCGAAACGAGCGGAAGAGGAGAAAACATGCGCTGCATCACGGAGAATCACGCGGAGCTTTCGAACCTCTCGTAGCTACGCTTTTCAGGATGAATCCGTTGGTGAGCGCCTAAGGTTCCGGCTGTGGGGGAAAGGAAACTCATCGGGAAGCCGCAGGCGTATCGCTTGTTACTTATGTACGTGGCTCTCGTCTTTTCGTCGACAGATAACGAGCAAAGCCCTGAAGAGATTTTTCGAAATCCATGACGAGTTTTCGATGGTACCTATAAATGCGATTCCTCTTTCATCCAGCTGTAAACCCCCCAGGATTTCGAGAAAATATTTCAATGTATAAAGTGAAAGCCAAGAAATGACGTACTATATATATATATATATATATATATATATATATATATAATAGCATGGTCAGAAAATTTCTTTCCCAGACGCGATTTGCAGCCAGCTGATGTATAACCCGATGTAATTTAACTAGAAGCAATTTGCGCGTGTTGCCATAATCCATTGCTCAACATAAGTCTACACTCTGCGGGGTAGGCTAAGCTGGCTCGGGAGAAAATCATTTGGTGCCCTAAAAAAAAGTAATAAATTCCACAATCCAGTGTGTCGGGGTCGAACATAGAAATGGTTTACGGGGGTATAAGCGGACGGGAGTGCAGAACGAGCTATTCTATCCATCTCTCACTCTCGGCTTCTCAGTTGGGGGAAAGATTGCAGTTTTTTATTAGGGAAGGGTAGGTGGTATGTTGTGGAAGAGTGAGTAAGAGAAGGGTATTATAAAGAGAGACATTGGATGAATTCGCCGCGCAGGGTCTCGATCTTCCACGCAACGTAACGCGGACAAATTACACACCAAGAGCAATCCTGGTAGCGCAGGGGGCAGGGTCACCCCTCGTTTCTTTCATAGCCTATAATACACTTTTACGTCACGTGGCGCAGGGGCGCGACCCCGGGCGTATTCCCGCAAGCAGCCGCGGCATCGACATCGTCGTTCGTCGTCGCGTGTACCCATACTACAACGGTGATACCGCTCAAGTTATTCTCCCGGGTATGCACGGGGCAACCCAGGGAAAAGGATACTTTTCGGCTCGTGAGTGAGTGAAATCGGTAAATTGTGACTTTTAAGCCGCTGTATGTACCACCCACCCGCCACGTAGTGAACGCACAGAGGATTGGAAAACGTTTCTACCCCCTCATGCTTTTGCGCTGTGCATTCGAAGCCGCACTTACCACTGTCATATTCTCAAGTACTTGGCGCTTTCTCTGTAGTATATACTACACTTTCGCAACGTGACGTCGATAAAAGCTTCTAGAGGAACTCAGCTATCGGTAAGGTGGATAAAAAAAAAAGAAAAAAAGATTATCGTAGGTCGGGTAGTTACACGAACTGTGTGTTAAAGGAAAAGTAGCTACATGCAGAATCTATTCATATAGTGGTTATATATGTGTAGATCTCGAGGCGATTTTTATTCTTCTTTTTATCTTTTTTTTTTCTTTTCTTTTTTTACTATTCAGGGCTCACTACGTCGTTGACTTAAGTGTATGCTTTTATGAATAAAATATGTGTCTTGTTCACTGCTGTGGAGAAAATACTGCAAGAACATTGTGTCGACCGAGGACCGACTCCTAGGGTATCGAAATGTACTGTTTAATGGTTTTCTGCGATATTCAATTTTTTTTATCAATGTACGCACATTGAAATATTATTTCAAGAAATAAAGAATGTACGTGCTGGTATGAAATGCTTGTAACTCTATTTAGTTTGTTGTTGAATAGCGATTGTCGAGTTTATGGCGAAAGCGTGGCTCAAGGTATTAATACCTAAGGTTTCTTTTAAAAATTGGATCTAAATTGGCGTAGAGATAATCAGGCATGTTATTCAAATATCTGTAAAATTGTAAACAAGTTGACGGTCTCCGAGTCCAAATATTTATATTCGAACTTGGCGAAATCATTGTTTGAATCATACCAACATGTCACAACGACACTTACAATGTTTACCGTTAAAACGACAAATTCACCTTCTAAAAAGTTGGTGGCTATTAGTTTGTTCATGAGAAATAATTTTATTCATGCTTAGGAAAGATTCGATTTTCTACCGTTGCGCCACCTCTAAAAAAAATCATGTGAAGCTTTCCTTTCACGAGAGTCAATATTAGGATCCAGCTATATTTTCTGTACGTCGCTAGTAGAAAAAAAAGTTTTAATTTGAGGCAGTCTATTGTATTGCAACAATGCGTTTTGGATAGCCCTGTCGCATGTTGCAGTTTCCCCTCCTTCAGCGTGGCCCGAGGTAGAGCCAGTCCAGCCAGCAAGCCGGGACACGGCTACGCGACTACAACGCGCGGAAAATTGGGGCGAACTTGCGGTGGTGAGTATTAAATCGACCAGATCGACGCGAGATATTATTGAAATTATTTTTACTTATTGATGGGAAATATTTTCATGTACGACACCTGCACCATCTCTCGACACTTCATGCGTGCACGCAAAATACTTAATTGCCACAACCAAACAGTCATTCTAATTCCCCCACAACTCAGCTTGGTGATGAGATCACGGAGAATTGGTTGTACTAATCAACATTCATTGGTAGATAACTTGTTAATTGCGGAAACTAACTATATTGCAATCTTACCTACTCCATTGGTCGACACGACCATTCGGGTATCCTGCTCGAAAGCGAGTCCAGGATATGGGCTTGAATATCATATTACACGTTCTTGTCAATCGTGATTCTATTCGTAGTAATAAAATAGTCAAATATGCCACAATTTGTACTAGATCGAATCGGAAGTCGAGCCCTGATAGACACGATTGAAACGTTGGAAATATCGTTTTTGAGGTTATAGCTATACACTTTGAATGGTAGCTTCAAGCATTGTATTTCCTGTGCTGACTATTTTGCGTGCACCAATCATGCATAGTTGAGGTTACTATTACTGCCAAGGGCCACACATTCGGCATATTCTCGAGGTACGACATTGATACCTCCATCGGACTGGATCTAGAAAAAAAAGCTTGCACCAGAAGAAGAAGAGAAGACCCGAAGGGAAAAACTTCCGCTGTTCAACAGCGCCGAACGACGAGGAAGTACCAAACCTGTCTCTAAATTAATTAAATTAAACAGTTTGACGATGATTGCCATACAATACATTAAACGCGAATTATTCGTAACTATTATATAGTATCCGGCGCCGAAAAAAGTAGTCTAGGATGGAATCCCGGATGGATTCTAGGATGGAGTCCCGGATGCAATCTTGGCAGTCCAGGCGGGAATACCGGATGGACTCTCAGATCACTTCCGCTTTTAATCCGATCCGGAAGTGAGCGGACTCCATCCTGGACCGTCCGCAAATCTCGGCAGTCCAATAGCAGAATCCATCCTGGTGTCCATTATGGATTCTCGCCTGGACTGTCTCGCAGTTCATACCGGACTCCATCCTAAACGATCCGCGAATCTCGGCTGTTTAATAGCAGAATCCATCCTGGTGTCCATTATGGATTCTCGCCTGGACTGTTTCGCAGTCCATACCGGACTCCATCCTGGACGGTCCGCGAATCTCGGCTGTCCGACAGAAGAATCCATCCTGGATTGTTTTAGACTCCATTCTGGACGATCCGGGTGTCCACCAGGAGGTTGACACCAAGACCAGACCGCGTGCACCTTGGGCACCTGGGTGTCCAGACGATCTATTTTGGACCACTCTTACTACGTCAACGGAGGGTAGACCCCTCGTGTGTAGTCGAACTCAGGACAGCTTTCCAGCCTTATATACGCTCAGGCTTCAAGTCACTTGCGAGAAACGGTGCCGCCATTTGCCATCTAGTGTCATCATGCGAAACACGGATACACAACGCTCCGCTAGATGGCGAGCGGTCGAAGCGGTTCTCGCAAGTGACTTGAAGCCTAAGCGTATATAAGACTGGAAAGCTGTTTTGAGTTCGACTACACACGAAAGGACTACCCTCCGTTGACGTAGAGTGGCCCAACATGGATTGTCTGGACACCGAGGTGCCCAACGTGGACACGGTCTGGTCCTGTCCTGAGGTGTCAACCTCCTGGTGGACACCCGGAACGTCCAGGATGGAATCCAGGATGGAGTCCGGGATGGACTGCGGGACAGTCCAGGCGAGAATCCATAATGGACACCAGGATGGATTCTGCCATCGGACAGCCGAGATTCGCGGACTGTCCAGGATGGAGTCCGGGATGGACTGCGGGACAGTCCAGGCGAGAATCCATAATGGACACCAGGATGAATTCTGCCATCGGACAGCCGAGATTCGCGGACCGTCCAGGATGGACTGCGAGACAATCCAGGCGAGAATCCATAATGGACAAAAGAATGGATTCTGCCACCGGACAGCCGAGATTCGCGGACTGTCCAGGATGGAGTCCGGGATAGATTGCGGGACAGTCCAGGCGAGAATTCATAATGGACACCAGGATGTATTCTACCATTGGACCGCCGAGATTAGTGGACCGTCCAGGATGGAGTTCGGGATGGAGTTCGCCGAGTTCCGGATTGGATTAAAAGCGGAAGTGATCTGAGAGTCCAGGCGGGAATACCGGACTGCCAAGATTCCATCCGGGACTCCATCCTGGAATGCATCCGGGACTCCATCCCGGACTCCGCCCTGGACTACTTTTTTCAATTGGCTAAACGCAGCATACTGAAGATTGCTAGACCGGTTACATACTTACTGCGGTATTTATTGTATTTTTTTGCACTTATATATTACAACGCTCGCGAAACGTGTCCCCGCCGAGAAAGCTCTCTCCATAATTCGGTCAGTTATTATTTTGGGATTTATTTTCAGTTGTTTTTTCGATTATATAAAATCAGTTGTGCCAGTGAGCATGGGTTCCCCTTCAAGGAACCTTACTTTTTGCAATATTGTTTGGAAAATAGTGGAGACCTTGAGTCTCCACTCGTATTCGAATTCTAAGAAACAGGGGTATTTAGTTTATTCACTAAATCGAGAACTGAAAGATAAATTTACATCACTTTCCATACCTTGTGAAGTAAAATTGTATACGATACTCGGCGGAAAAACATTTTCTCGGCTCGTACTGTACACGAAAAAAACGGCTTCGTTGGGTCAACTAACTATTTATTAGTTCAGTGAAAATTTGATGCCACAACGATCCGGTTGGTCGGTGTAACGATCATTCCGACTTAGTTGACTTAAATAGGTCACACAACGAATTTTATTCGTGTTCCAACTAAGTAAAATAGTTGGGGCCAAAATAGTAGTTGGCCCAACTAACTATTTAGTTCGAGCAACGCTCAGAGCCAACCAACTGAAAGTAGTTGACCTAACCAAGAATTCGTCTGTCTCTCAGAGCACTAAGTCGCTTGGTTGGGTCCAACTATTCTTTCGTTAACCTAACAAAGTCGTTTTTTCCGTGTAAACTTACGCTCGTGAGAAATATCCTTATACACGGCCGGTAAGCGACCGTGTATAAATGGAGCAGTATTTGTGCAGTTATTTTAGAGACTCCCCTCTCATAACACCCACTATCTAGTCTCTTCGTCTGAACAGCCGGCGTGAGTAAAATTGTGTCGCATTAACCACCTCTTGGCTCTTCAGGTGCGAATTGAAACGCTGGCGCTCTAGAATTTGATATAAAATCGCTGGGTGCCTGATATCGAACGATTCTCCGAGGTAATTCTCCCGAGTATATCGGCCCAGCACTGGGGGCCAAATGCTGGCCAGTAACGGGTAAGCAGTAACGCTGTAAATATTCAGTATAATCAATTTGGTAATTAATTGTTAATTAATTAATTTCTGAAACAAGCTTCGACCTGGTCAGAAACTACGCTTCCCTCCCTTGTAGCATAATATACTACTCTTGTATTATCGACCACTACTATGCTAGTATTGTATATGAGGCAATCCAGTTTACTTAGTACGCCATTTGACTTCACTATTTTTTTATTTTATTGATACTTTGCAAATATTTTCACATGAGGCTAGGGAGAAGCTTTTTTTTACATTATTGAAACTGCTTTTCAAGGAAATATCCATCATCGAATTTTTGTGATTCCTCAGATCTAATTGTTTTCAATAAACGATACTTGGGGACTGCGTGATTGAAAAAAAAAATGTTGGTAGGATTTCTTCTCGCGTTGGGGTCACCTATTTAAAAAAATACACACGCATGAAAAAAATTAAGGTCTCAACAAAAATGTTGAAAAAAATAACGATTCCGAAGGATACGACATTTCTACTAAAAATCCTTTGAAAAATTCCGAACTAATTGAACTGTGTCTGATTATCGGATCGTCCAATGTTTGCGAGGCATGACTTTTTCAAATATTATAATATAAAAAATGAAAATTATTGTTATTCCACCGTATACTTTTCCATGCTTCTACTTATTTTCTAATTTTTAAGACCTCTACATTAACTATTCGATGCGGTTCCATTCACTGTAAAAATTGGTATTATGACAATTAAGGTAAACCGACCATTGAATGAACGGTTAAGCACACGACAAAACCCAATGAATGGACGTTTTTTATGCACGTTCTCTTATTAACAGCGTTCAGTGAACGGCCGCGTCCATTCAATGGTTGGTTTACCCTACTATTCTTTTGTCGGAATTTTTTATGCATAAACTGGTATGTTAATCAAGAGACGCGGCAGCGTCTCGAGACAAGTACACTGCCGCAGATCATTTACTCGAGCCAACTTGTTTTGGCCACTTTTTCTCGAGGTTAATATGTTATATTGATAAAATGGTAGCGTTTTCAAGTCTTTTTCAGATATAATCAGGTACTACAGGCCAAAATAATTCGTTTAAGACCAAAACGAGCGTTCTACCTTCAGTCGTTTAGGTGATATGGTCATTTATATTTCAAAACTTCTCTGAAATATTACACTTTTTCAGTGGTCGACTCTGTGATTTCGCACACCAATCTTTCGCAACCTGCCAACCACTATGTTTCGCAACCTACTAATCACTATAATAAAATCATAACGTCATCCAGTGATGAGCTGGTTTATGAAACACACGGCGAAGCATAGTATATACATTGTTAATGTTAATAAACGATTGCTCTATACCTTTGGTCTCCAGGTCAATTCGTCCATATTTTCCGATGTCCAGGTCGACCGCTCTGTAGTTTTTCGTGTCCAGGTCGACGGCTCCGCAGTTTTCGATGTCCAGGTCGAGCTCTCCATAATTTTAGGTGCCCAAGTCGATTCCTCCATAGTTTTCGATGACCAGGTCGATCTCTCCATAGTTTCAGATGTCCAGGTCGACCTCTCCATAGTTTTCGGTGTTCAGGTCGACCTCTCCATATTTTTCCGTATCCAGGTCGATGTCTCCATAGTATTCGTTGTCCAGGTCGCCGTCTCCGTAGTATTCGTTATCCAGGTCGACCTCTCCATACTTTTAAGTGTCTAGGTCGATTCCTCCATAGTTTTCTATGTCCAGATCGACGGCGCCGTAGTTTTCGTTGCCCAGGTCGATCTCTCCATGGTTTCAGATGTCCAGGTCGACCTCTCCATAGTTTTCCGTATCCAGGTCGATGTTTCGATAGTTTTCCGTATCCAGGTTGATGTCTCCATAGTATTTGTTGTCCAGGTCGACGTCTCCGTAGTTTTCGATATCTAGGTCGATTTCTCCGTAGTTTTCGATATCTAGGTCGATTTCTCCGTACTTTTCGATGTCCAGATCGTCCGCTCCGTAGTTTTCGGTGTCTAGACCGATGTCTTCATAGTTTCCGATGTCCAGGTCGACCGCTCCGTAGTTTTTCTTGTCTAGGTCGATTCCTCCATAGTATTCGACGTCCAGGTCAACCTCTCCGTAGTTTTAGGTGCCCAAGTCGATTCCTCCATAATTTTCGATGTCCAGGTCGACGACGCCGTAGCTTTGGTTGTCCAGGTCGATCTCTCCATGGTTCCAGATGTCCAGGTCGACCTCACTGTAGTTTTCGGTGTCAAGGTCGATCTCGTCATAGTTTTTGATGTCCAGGTCGACCGCTCCGTAGTTTTCCGTGTCTAGATCTATTCCTCCATAGTATTCGACGTCCAGATCAACCTCTCCGTAGTTTTAGGTGCCCAAGTCGATTCCTCCATAATTTTCGATGTCCAGGTCGACGACTCCGTAGTTTTCGTTGTCCCGGTCGATCTCTCCATGGTCTCAGGTGTCTAGATCGACCTCTCCATAGTTCTCGATGTCCAGGCCGATTCCTCCATAGTTTTCTATGTCGCAGTCGATCTCTCCATAGTTTTTAGTGCCTTCAGAGTTTAACTCTGCATAGTTTTCAGTGCCTTCAGTGTTGAACTCTTCATAATTTACATTGTACACGTCGATCTCTTTATAGTTTTGGCGTCTAGGTCTATCTCTCCATAATTTCCGATGTCCAGGTCGACCACTCCCTAGTTTTTGGTGTCCAGGTCGATGTCGCTAGTTTTCGGTTTGCGGTTGTACAATATATATATACATTATATACGTGTATATAAATAGTAGTTTTAATATCAACTAAAAAGAATTTCTCGCATTTAAAAGAAAAAAAATCAGTAACAAAGAAAAAATTATAAATTGAGAACAAAAATGAATGAATAAATAAATTTCAACATCTCAAAAAATTAAACGGAAGTACTTGGCGAGTTTGCTAAATATCCTATATGGTTCACCACTATTCAATGGTCATATTAGCATAGAAACTCGCCAAGTACTTCTGTGTTTTTGGGGGTATTAGATACCACTCACGTAAATGTACTTGTCTCAATTTTTTACCCGTGAGGGTTTTTTTTGGTGGATTTTAATATACATGATCTAAAAGGAATAAATGATATATTCAACCCGATGGAAAAGTCATATTGAATATAAAAGTACTGTAAAATTATTATGAAATTATATTTTTTATTCAATATCCCAGATTATGCATAAAATCTTCTGATAAATGTATATTAATTTCCTGAATATTTTTTATAGTGTTCAGCGCACGGCTGAGCGGTCATCCATCTGAGAAAACGGTACTTAAATCTTCATCTTAAAGATGAATTTCAAGGAATAAATGAAATATTTTGGCAATCGTATTCTACTTTCCGTACAATAGGCTGCTTCAAAAGTTCGACTTTTTGTGTCTCTGATCTAAACTAATACAAAAGGCAGTTTTTACTACGGCGTGCGCATCTAACTTTCATGTATTTTTTACGCATACCGTTGCAGTAAATGTCTGTTTGCGGTTACATTAGAGATACGAAAAGTCGAACTTTTGGCGAAGGTAGTACTGAAATTAAATGTCAGATATTTTTTTTATCCACCAGGGGAAAACTTCTTTACCTTTTATTATGTTAAACAGACGCGACCCCTCAACGTAACAGTCGCTTCTTCTCACCATGTATGCCATGGAGTGGGTTAAGCTCAGTGAGTTTTGATAACAGAGCTACGACGATAATTACACGGAAGTCAAACAAATTATTCGCGAAAACTTACGTGTCTACCAGCTACTTACACTGCCACTGACGGGATATAAACCATGACGTTTACTACAGTAGAGACACTCTTGAGGGACCAACAAGGCGTTCAAACAAAATTCAGGACGTCATTACAGGCTGTTCGCTTCCCTCGGTCTTTGCTGACTCTGAAAACAACTTGTAACGAGGCAAATGCGAGTGCTCCGCTCCGTTCCGATGCACCCAGCTACTATCCGCTTCTACATACCCGCATAGCAGGTTTACAGAGGAGTCCTATCTAATCACGATTAGCATAATGCCAGGCGCACCTATTACGGTTACAACAGCGTGCATCGTAGAATGTTAATTTGTTATTTTCTTTCTCGTGGCGACAAACAAATGTTTACTTCATGTCTGCTTTGCGCAAACATCGGCCAATATTAATTTTCAAAAAATGCAAAGAAATAAAAAGATAAAAGATATTAAATTACATCAGCAACCTAAGTGTCAATAATTGTCAAACAACGGGGAAATATTAAACGAAAGGCCACAGTGAGTGTCTTTAGCATCGCAGGCTCATAAAAGAGAGATATCCACTAGTGTTGTAACGTTAGTCGATCTACACAAACGGTAAAAAAGTAATTCCGTTTCTGCGGCCGAAACATTGATGGGTGACCATTTAGCCGCAGACTGATTTGCGCGATAACTGCTGAGCGGGAGGCAGTTTTTCTCAATATGTAACGTATTCTCATACAGCGAAAACTCAGTAAAAAGAAAGCCGTCTGTATCGGCCAGGTTTTCCGCAGTTTTCCTATGCTCTCGTGGAAATGCGATACAGTGTATTAGGAAGAGTGGCTGCGGACAATACTCTAGGGGGGTCTGTAAAAATGAAATGGGGAATAAAGGGTAGGGGATAGTAAAAGCCTATCGGCATACTGAGGAAACTCCAACAATTTTTTTTTCCAACCCTCGATTTTAGATGGTTGTTCTGAATTATATTTAATATAGTAATGTATGCATAAAAACTTCCTGAACCGTATACGAAATTTCAAAATATTTAGACACTATTAAAATTAATTAATTACATAAGTGATTTATAGCAGAAAACATAACAGTTAACAGTTCTATAGATTCATAGTATCACTTAATACTACAAATCTATAAAGAAAGTATATTTGACGCAAAGCAGAAAATATTTTTTTAGATAAAACTGCATCGTTGTGTCCTTTGTGTTCCATTTTGGTGTATATGTCAGTCATATAACTCCCACGAGCAGTCCCCTCGCCAGCTCTCTTTCTCCCTCCTCGAGCTGCACCCCCCTCGCAGGTCTTTCGTAATCCAATTTCGGAGCGATATATCGCAGATACGACCACAGTATACGTCGTCGAATCCGTGGTACGAAGCCGCAGTGGCGACCACACTACCAGTAACAGACACTTATACAGACACCAGTAAAGTATACTCCGAAGAAGGAACATGGATCTCCCGGATTTCCTCTGAGGCAATCTCAAAATGCTGCCGTTAAGTAACACGCCGCAATGCATTATGTAATGCTCGGAGCTCTGGATGGACAAGGCGACAATCTCACTTCGAGTTGCTAGCATTTAAACTTTTTCTCATCCCAATTGTGTAACATCCGAAAAACTTTTTCTCAAAAACGCTGTAATTCATCACAAAACGACAAAAATATTTACAATAAAACTAAATAGATAAAAATTATGAACGTTGAATCAATTATGGATTTGAAGTATGGTAAATGACTAAGTGTTCATCCATATCTATAAAAGTTTTCTTATGTGAAAAAATTCATTAACAACATTATTGAATAAAGAAAATCACAGCAAAGTTATATGTGCCGATAAGCAAACTGTCCAATATACGATAAATGATAGGGTACAAAGCTCATTAGCGTTAAAAGCATATTAAGAAAGTCTTATTTTTAGGTAATACTGTTTTACTGAATGTAGACGAAATAAAGCTATACACCATCGCGGTTTTGCGTCAGTGGCTGCCTTGGCAAAAGTAAAAAAGCTTTACTTCGATTAATATAATTTAATATTCGACTAACTGTTCTTAACATAGAGACATTCACAAGATGGGTAATTAGGAACCCAAGAAAAGTGTATAGCATGACTAGAAATTAGAATAGTACAGCATTAAAAACGAAAGTATAAGTTATTGTAGACACTTAGATTATTGCACTTAATAGAGTTTTGATAACACAATTTCCGTCGTTCGGTTTTGACAAATTTCAATATGGATCCATAATAGGGTGGCCCAAATGTCAGCTGTATTTGAAAATTTTTAGTCTAACCCAATAAAATAGTTGTTTTCAATGAAAAAAACGATACTCATGAAAAATGGAGTTTGTGAAAATTTTCAAAACGATTTTTTTATTTTTTATTTCTTACCCGTCATTAAGATCTTATTATCTCATTCCTAGTTTATGGTTGAAATTTTGGAAAAAAAATTAACCGCAAAAGGTCGCTCAATGACAAAAAACATTTTGGAATTCAATTAATTAATTCATTTTTAAATTTATTTTATTTTTTCCCAACTCTCATTCCTGATTTTCTCTCATTATCTGACGCTTAGTACATTGTTAAAAAATGTTATGACGATATTAACGTTAAACGGTTGCTCAACGAACTAACCCAGAACGTCGACGCGACATTGTCGCTAAGGTCAGTGTAACGTCGACATTATGTCGAGATGATGAAAACGGCAGGACGTTGTATCCCGACCTTGTATCAGTACTCAACGGGATCAAGCAAATATCGTTCGATATTGGTTTAGTGCTGGCATGCCTGCATGCTTAGTTCGGTTATGTGCCGGCTCAGACACAGCGTCCGTAGCGCGGTGCCATGAACACAATGTTGGCCCGACTCCGTAACAATAGGTTGTTCGACGTTGGCACGGAGTCGGGAACCGAACGTCGGCTGCCGACTTGTTGCCAACTTACCGCCGACTGTCGGGTGTCCTCGGCATGTCGGCCACCCCCACCTGGGAACCAACTTACGAATGCAACGTAGGCTTGCATTTCAAATTATATTCCAACGCCGCGTGATCGCACCGGCTCTTGTAGTTGGGTTCGACCGTATATTAACATACTACAATTGTCGGATGAGATAATAAGATGATAAAAGAGGTAAGGGATTACATGAATCGAAAAAGAATCGATTGAAAATTTTCAAAATTGTTGAGCAACCTTTAAATAATTTTTCACAAGCTCCATTTTTTTGCGAGAATTGTTTTTTCACTGGAAACAACTACTTTATTGTGTGAGACTAAAAATTAAAAAATAGAGCTGAAATTGGGACCACCTTTATCCATATTCGACGAATCTATGCTGCATAAGTTCTTGAAGTGTCTCTATCGCACCAGATGCACCTCTGCGTACCCGGTACTCGAAGCTTTAGGATGCGATTTACAAATTTCCATTGGCTGCTTATCGAATTATGGGGGAAGCCGACTATATCAGGAGGGCTCCCATCACAAACTGCTTGCTTTGCACTCAAATCAGCATTCAGTTGTAGCATCCTGCTTGTCCGCACTGCGGCTGCAACGTCACACTTTAAGCGATACTTCAATAGCGTATAACTGACGATATAATAATATATTGGAGATAATGTTTCACATCGATAAATAAGTCAAACGAAAAACTTAGGACATTTCATTATAATAACTCGATAAAAGACGGGAAACGAAATACTTTAGACACTCGATGACGTACGTCGATTACTCCCTGAGGCCTGACTTACGCACCCAATTGCTAATGACGGACCTAATAAGAAATCTAACACCATAGAATCGCGACCGTAGCGTCACGTCACGGCGCGGCGTGATGTTACCGTTGAGTTATGAGGGTCCAAATGTGATGCAAATCGTTACAGCGTGGATAGGCACGTACACCAAGAGAAAAGATTTCATGGACGTCAACGATATGGGTGGATTGATTTTTTAAAATTGATTTCAGCAAAATATTTCATTGATTTCCATGAAATGGTGTGTTACGTCCCGACGTACCCTTACCCCAAAAATAGGCAACCCTCCGAGCACCACTGTATGTCCCGGAAAAGGGCCCTACCGTCGATGGTCGACCAAGTAGGGAAATTAAGAAAAGGACCCTGCAGACGGTCGATAGGTCGGGAAATTCAGAAAAACAGTAACATAGTAGGGGTGTGAGGCCCTCTGCTAGTCCGCAGACTAGGGGAAGCTCCACGCAAACCCAAGAAAGTAGGAGACGGTGACTTTCGGCCAACCAGAGGCGAGAGACTCGGCCTCCCTTACTCCTAAAGTTAACGCACTAACTTTAAGATAAAGAAATCTGTTCAAAAAGTGGGGGACGGAAGTTTTTCCGGCCAATTAGAGTCTAAAGAAACTGCCCTCTCCCAAACCTGCGTAACACCAAAGGTTCGCAGCACTAATATATAAGATCACAATTTTTGTATTTTTGTTCAGTTCTAATTTTGTACTCAACGAACAACATCTCCAATCAGTCATGTGAATAAATAGTGGTAAGATGAAAACTAAAAAGTTTTCTGGTACATCCTTTGGACTTGAGTCTTGCGCGGCCAACCGCGATTACTCTAAGTCCTTTCAAGAAACCCTCACGACTTGGAGTTTTACGCGGACCACCGCGATCTCTCTAAGTTGTGGCGTTTCGCTGTGGAGAGATGTTCCCCGTAACTGGGGTTGCCTTATAGGACCGACACGGTCCTAGCGCAATAAATAATCAAATAAATAAATAAATAAATAAAAATAAATAAGTCCAATAGACCACACACAATATTTAGAGCCTTGCGCGGGCCACCGCGAGCTCTCAAGTACACAAAGACTGAGTTTTGCGCGGAACACCGCGATTTCTCCAAACTTTGAAGTTTTATTAACTCCACATACAGAAATTTAACCAACGCGCACTTTTATCTCGCTCCGGTGAGGAATCTCAAGAATCAAAGTCTCAATAATGTCAAACCGTTTTTAGCCCAAATCCCGGATTAATTAGCTTCGGTTAAGGTCCAAAACAGGGCAATTGTATTTGTTGTGTTACCCGGACGTAACAGGTGCATTTGAATCTCAAAGAAAAGATTTCATTGTCTATGAAGAAACATTTACTTAGTGAGCATATAATAAAGAAACAGTTTCATTGTTTTAAGTGGTTCATTTTCATTTTTACTTTGATTCAAAGACATGTTATCATTGATTCAAAGAAAATATATACTTGATGGCAGCAAGTGCACCAACGGTTTGCGCAATCACGGTAGTTGTCTTGCGATTCGGCGAAAAACCGACAAAATCGATAAACACGTAGCGGTATCCTTCACGCTTGGTTGTTTCAGATACGTCAGATGATCAATTGGTCAAGCTAACAAAGTTTTAGGTTAACATAATTACCCAAACGGCACACATGTCACAATGATGTCCTAAATACGTCTTTAGGACATCATTGTGACATCTGTGCCCATTGGGTAAGATCTCTGGTACGTAACCACGAACTTACAACGTCTATAGGCCTGTCTCTCTCGCACCTAACCTAACTTTTTTGTTTTCTGGTTCTCCCGAACGACCAGCTTCGAGTTTCGAGGAGCCAGAAGCTTAGCATATTACGTCAGAAATACTTCTCCACATTCTCTCAAAATTTGAGCTTGATCTGCCGAGTACTATAGGAAAAAATAGGTTTCGAAATTTTGAGCTGTGGTGGGGGGAGTGCCCCTGACTTTTAAGTAAAATCAATGAAAATAACATACTTGGCATAAATACACATTTCTTTGGAATTAAAGAAGAAGGTTTCATTGAATCAGAGACGATTTCTTTGAAATCAATGAAAAAGGTTCATTGGTTTAAAGAGATGTTTCTTTGACTCAATATCACTACTTTTCATTAAGTTTGAGGTCATTCAAATAAAGATAGTACTGAAACTCAAGTATTTCATTTCATTCGCAAAGATTTTCCTAAATCAATGAAACTTTGTCTCTCGGTGTAACGGCACAGCAGCTTCTCTCCGTGACTTGCCGTTCAGATAGCACGATGTGAAGCCATTGTGCCGTCAGCGTGTCGTTATAGACACGTTGAAACGCCACGGTTCCGTCACGTTCAGACGCACGTGACGCTTCACCCACGGATCAGCAGTCGATTGAAGAATCGATATTCTAGCGCATGAAATGCCTGCCCTCGCGACTTCTGTGTCTATCTCTTACAGCGGACATAGGGACGCGCAGTAATCTCGCTCTTTTTTCGAGATTGTATATATGGGTCTTTAGGATATTTCACTGGACTGTAGTCGACGATAAATGGTTATTAAATCTTACAGTATATTATGATACGTAGTTACGATATATTATGAAAACAGTTTATCGAAAAAAATATGGTTAATATAAAAATAATTCGTAATATTATGAAATCAAATAGATAAAGAATATTAAAACAAACTATATTAGAATAAAGCGTAAATAAACACAAATTTCTATCGATATGAAAGCAAAGTAGACCACGAATTAAAAATTGTGTCAATGACTGAACTAAACAAATTCTGTCAAATATGTGTCAAAAATATGAAGGAAAGAAAATCCATTATTCAATACACCATAATATCAAAATCGACTGGTCAAACATTTGAATACAAAATCAACAACAATTTATCATTGCCTATAAAATTGATTCAGTATCGTAACTTTTTGATATGCGTTTTTTCATGGCGTAAATGTTATTAGCCGATAAAAGCTTGGCCTCTTTTTACCTGTTTTATAGACGCCTATATAGTTAAATAAGGATGTAACTGCACTTGGAGTCACTTTCTCGAACGAGTTGTTAATGGGGTACGAAGACAATTATCACGCCAGACCCACAGAGGAAGCTACACCGAAGGAGCCTTGCGAGTGCTTAGCTCTGGCACTCATGCACCTTCGCGGCTTTTTAAAGAAAAACGATTATCACCATGAGCAGCCATAACAGGCTGTTATTACATATAGTTACCGTCTATAATAACAGCGTCGTTACCGAAACGACGTGATATTATGTGGGCAGCGGGCTCTCTCACGCTCTCGCTATATGTACAGTGGGTAGAAAACGCCGCGCGACTGTCCACGCCTCTACGGACGCTGATGGTAATTGCTCACGTAAAAAGAGTCCCTCGAGCCACAAAAAATGAGCCAATAAACGAATCACGCCAGGCGCATCCCACTACTCTTGGTCTATATACTGTGTGTGTCGCTTGGTGACCGCTACCTCGGCCACTGAATAAAACCGACCGAACGTTTTCCTCGTACGCGCATCGTCGGCTTCTCTATGTCGCCCGCCTACACATATCCTCGCCGTTCTCCCCTCGTCGCCATCATTTTTGACGGTTCATACCCCACCGCCATTACCGTCTAACGCGAAAATTTCACGATAAAAAGGATTATTAAACCGTCGAGGAAAAATCGCTCCGTTGCAACTTCTGTGAGCTCTTTTTGGAAACATCCCAAACGAGACACTTTCGTTTGAGCGTATAAAGTTACTAGCAAGGAAAAAAAATACGTCAGCTAAAACGAAAAATCTTTGATGCGATGAATTTTTTATAAGTCTCATAAGCGTCAGATACGTTAAACAACGATGTATAATCGTGTGGATAGTAGTCTATGTACTTTAATTTCGAAGCTCTTCGACGAGCTGCTATAAATCGTCATTGCACACGAGCGTCGCATCGAGGCAAACAGTAGACGTGGCGTTGGCGTACAGCAAACAATTTTTTGTCATTAAAACAACGTGTGCAGCGCTGGACGATTCTGGGTTGATTCCAGAAACATTTCCGGCCAACCTCTATAGTTTCCTCTTCCTCCTCTGTGTGTTCACTGTTTTCTCATCGTTCGAGCTTTCCTCCGTTGTCCACCAGCGGTCCACAGGATTCCTAAGTACTATACGTGCTACAGAGTAGTGGTGGAGTGGACTCGCAGACCGATAAAGGCTCCCTTGGCGCAAAGAGACGACCACTGAGAGCCACCACATCGATCGTATTGTTTGTTCTTCTAGTAAAAACAGCCGTAATACCGATGCGAGTCGAGCTTTCTTATATTCTTCTTCATGTGGAAAGGTAAGCAACCACCTGCCAACATTACGTACACGAACTTATCACAGGCTACATATGATTTTCCATGTATGCTCTGTATATTCTATCTTAGTTTCTTATATACCTTGACTGCTATCTACTTTTTTTAATACTGTTAGCGGAAAAACCTTTGTGTTCAGTTGCCGCTAAAACCCTTTCAAAACGGGATGTTGTTTCTGTTTATTCTGCTTGTTTGCTGGGAATACAAGACAGTGCCTTTTTATGAAAAATATTTCGGCAAACGGCATCGTGGATAGAAGAGGAACATCGAGAAGGCTCAATTTATTTCCACAAAATGGATTTTCTCTTAAAAGAGTTTACGAGTAGAGAATCCGCCCCATGTAGCTTTACGCATTGCAGGGCGAGCGTATTCGCTGTGGGAAATACGCTGGAGAGCCGAGAGCTTATAAGGCATACATTGAGAAGGACCTATTAAATTGCAGCCAACTGAATGCCAGAATAAATGTAGGTTAACTGTAGTTCAACTGCATGAAATTGTTGAAAAAAGTTCAACGTGAGTTTCAGGCAACTACATTGAGTTACATCAATTATACATAGCCTGGGCCAATTGAATTCCGATGACTTAGTCTAAATTTAGCTGCAACTAAACCGCAACTATATTTCTGATGGCACCAACTAAATTGTTCTCTATGAATGTATCATCTTTTATGGGACAGAGTTTATGGCTATTGACTGAGAGCTAGAAAAGATTGTTCTCGGTACCATCGCCTCTTGTGTATCGAGAAGCAATATGTAGTTTTCAAAGAATTTTCATCCTCAGCTGAGAAAACAGAGAAATTCTATGGTAAGATCGGGTAAATTATGATGAGATAGAGTGGTTCCGAGAAAAGAGATTAAGGTAAACGTACCAATGGCGGAACGTTTACGGCGGTGTCTGGTTTCTATGCCAATTTTCGCATGAATATATTAATTATTGTAGCAAATGGTGGTAACGAATTGTAAGGTTAGAGTTTCTAGTTTCCAAAAACTATACATTAAAAATTTTTCTGATTGTTTGATAAATAATTATTGATCAAAACGCTGAAAAGTGCAGATGTACCAGTGTCAGGACGGGTATTTTTGTGCATGTCCCACTGTTGGGACATCACATGTACGTATCGGTGGACATCTACAAATTTTAATGCATCTGCTTGAAAAGAAATGCCAAAAAATGTGCGGTACACATATTTACACCTATGATGCAAGAAATCAAACGTATATGTTTATAAAATATAAATATATATACAGGGTGTCCGAAAACCTCGTTCCGATCAGTATAGGTCAGGTAGGTAATATTGCCCTGAATACGGGAAAAATAAGCAAAAAATCCTACGGCAAAATTTGAGCGAATTACAAGCGTTTTAGTTCCGCCAATCACAGAACAGCGAAAGAAAGTCAGCGACAAGACGCCCCAACAATGGCGAACTTCACTACCGTTTGTTTTCTCAAATAAATTTCAATAAAATTCGGTCCCGATATATGACCGGCCCCATGAATGACCGGTTGGAAATTGCGGGACAAAAAGACGGTGCTGCAATTCCCGAGATGTACCACCTGCACCATGATGCCGATCTCGCGGTAAACAACTTTTCGTGGTCCAGGTGTTGTCTAACAAAGTTCACACGACACCTGGACGACACGAGTACTACCTCGACGTGCCGACGATCACTGATGACGATTCCGGTAGTTTTCGGATCTAGGTGTCATTTCACTTCGATCCTCGAAGACGTGCCAACAATCACAGGTGACGCCTCCGTAGTTTCCGAGGTCTAGGTGTGTTTTCACTTCGATCTGGACGTGCAGAAGTGCTACGTCTACGAGCCGACGACCTCAGGTGACGCCTCCGTAGTTTTCGAGGTCTAGGTGTCTTTTCACTTCGATCTCGACGTGCAGAAGTGCTACGTCTACGAGCCGACGACCTCAGGTGACGCCTCCGTAGTTTCCGAGGTCTAGGTGTGTTTTCACTTCGATCTGGACGTGCAGAAGTGCTACGTCTACGAGCCGACGACCTCAGGTGACGCCTCCGTAGTTTTCGAGGTCTAGGTGTGTTTTCACTTCGATCTCGACGTGCAGAAGTGCTACGTCTACGACCCGACGACGTCAGGTGACGCCTCCGTAGTTTTCGAGGTCTAGGTGTGTTTTCACTTCGATCTCGACGTGCAGAAGTGCTACGTCTACGAGCCGACGACGTCAGGTGACGCCTCCGTAGTTTTCGAGGTCTAGGTGTCTTTTCTCTTCGATCTTGATGTGCGAAAGGGCCTCGCTCAAACTCGCACTTTTCCGTTTTCGGGCTGTATGGGAAAAATTGGATCCTCGTGAATCGATCGTAAATGACTGGAAGCGCCGGGAAAGCATTCAATTTCGTCGTAGACACTCCGAAATGCCGCTGGAGCACTAATATTCATTATGGTTGTTCGAGGGAATTGTCGCGGTTCAAGTATGTAGCGTCTTCCCGCAGTCTCGAGGTGTCAAAAACTACGGTGCTATGGTCGGAGGTTGTCGTGAAACTTGGACTTTGACACATCACGATGCAACAGCTCCCAGCTATCCCTGAGTATTAAACACTACGGAGGTTACGAGACTTACGGAGACGTTGACCTGTGCCCTGATAACGACGTAAGAGTCAACATAGACTCTAAAAACGACGACGAAGTAAACCTGATCGACGACAAGGGCAACCGAGGCCTCGTTCGTAGGCCTCGAGATCTTGAGGCCTACGAAGAAGTTGACTCAGATGTCGTCAATTACACGATTATCAACTCAGACTGTAAAAACTATGAAGAGTCCGACCTAGACGTTGTGAACGTCGTAAATATCGACCAGTACTCTAAAAAATACGAAGAAGTTGACCTGGACATTCGGAACTACGCAAACATCAATCTGGTATTCCAAAACTACGAAGAAGTTGACCCGGATACCCGGAAAGACACCTAAACCTCGAAAACTACGGAGGCGTCACCTGAGGTCGTCGGCTCGTAGACGTAGCACTTCTGCACGTCCAGATCGAAGTGAAAACACACCTAGATCTCGGAAACTACGGAGGCGTCACCTGAGGTGGTCGGCTCGTAGATGTAGCACTTCTGCGCGTCGAGATCAAAGTGAAATGACACCTAGATCCGAAAACTACCGGAATCGTCATCAGTGATCGTTGGCACGTCGAGGTAGTACTCGTGTCGTCCAGGTGTCGTGTGAACTTTGTTAGACAACACCTGGACCACGAAAAGTTGTTTACCGCGAGATCGGCATCATCGTGCAGGTGGTACATCTCGGGAATTGCAGCACCGTCTTTTTGTCCTGCAATTTCCAACCGGTCATTCATGGGGCCGGTCATATATCGGGACCGAATTTTATTGAAATTTATTTGAGAAAACAAACGGCAGTGAAGTTCGCCATTATTGGGGCGTCTTGTCGCTGACTTTCTTTCGCTGTTCTGTGATTGGCGGAACTAAAACGCTTGTAACTCGCTTAAATTTTGCCGCAGGATTTTTTTGCTTATTTTTCCCGTATTCAGGGCAATATTACCTACTTGACCTATACTGATCGGAACGAGGTTTTCGGACACCCTGTATATTTGAATAAATTAACAATGAAGTTTTTGATACCGCATAACCCAACATCTGCGTTAAAATGTCAATCGTGCGATTGTGCCCCGGCTCTGGGTCGCAGTGAGATTGCTTACTACTTGCCCTAGTCGCGGAACATACGTTGGACAGTGGTGCCAACGTATATTCGGTTAGATCCAATAACGGGACACAAAAATTACGAGTTTTAAGATATTGTACGTAATATTTGACAGTGTACAGTGCAGTCTTCAGTAAATAGTTTTTTTATTTATTAAAACAATAAATAGTTTTATTATTTAAACTATTTATTGAAGAGGCCCATTAGTTAAACTATTTATTGAAGAGGACCCAGACCAAGGTCGAAACGTAATAAAGAATACTAATTTTTTAATCTGGCCGCCAATAGCTGACTAACCATGTTCGTATAATACACAATTCGACCACAGAACCAACACCAAGTTTACAACACAATATATATTACTTCTCATTTACTACACAAAGTTTGTGAATTTAATATATACTTGAATAGTAATTTTCGGATTTTTTTAACAGTGTAATGTTTTCTTATCTATATTCTTGTTGCACTTTTCCTCAAAATATGTAATCATTGTGCCGAAGTATTCTCAAGCAATTCTTTTTGTATACCCGTAATTTTCTACATAGCAGATCACTGTTAATAATCCAGAAGTTCAGTTCAGAAGTGTCTTTATGCCTATAATGGTGAATTTATTTTAATGTACAATGGTCATGTAATAGTAGTAGTAGTAGTAAATGATATTTTATTGATCATAACGGTATAGGCACAATTGGTCCATCCGATATATGTGAGTGGTACATAAACATGATCAACTGGCCATTGACCGAAGTGCTTCAGCCTGTATATACCGATTACATTGGTTTATCGAACTATTAATATAAGTAAATAATCTATTCTTGAATTTGAAGTCGTTCAAGAATTTTGAGTAGAGGTTGTGTTGGGAGTTTGCATCTGCTTATGGTCCCGTGAGGTACTCTGTTGCAAAGAGGAGCTATTGTGTGTATGTGTTGCTTTGCGGAGTTTTTGCTGAGATTTAATGTTGTAGCCCTGATTGACTCCACTCCTGTTTGTGCGTATAGCTGCTCGTTCGAGGGGTTGTGGAGTGGGTTATTGGGGTGTCTCAATTTCCTAAGTCTACGTAATGCAGTGGTTTCAGCTGTTTTTAAATTTCTAATTGCCGGGTTATTGCAGTTTAGAAAGATAGGATGGCCATACTCTAGTAGTGGTAGACAGATGCATTTGTAAATTTTAATGGCCTGACTGGTCGCGATCTGTCTATTTTGAAAAGAAATTTTCCAAAAATGAGGTGCACGCGCGATTTAACGAACTTTATAGTAAAATCCAGGTACACTATACAAATTTAATACTTAATTACTTCGCACATAAATTTGACATCGCACTTGTATATTAAATTTAGTATATGACTTTATGCATAAAAACTTCAACATTCAATGTATTCGTATATTAAATTTTAAGTAGATTTTTACAGTATAATAGTAAATTCCCTACCCGTGCAGTAAAGTATAGTCCGAGATGGAGCTCCGACACCAGAATGGCCTCCGCGATTGATTCGCCGAGATTCGCTGATTGTCCAGGACGATCGTGGACTCCAGAAGAGTATTTGGCATCCCGGATGGAGACCGGGAAAGTTTTTTGAGCCCTACATGGAATCCAGATGGAATCCTTTCGGTAGTCCCGGGTGGAGTGATGGACTTCAGGATCGACTTCGGGATCGGATTAAAAGCCCAAGTCCATATCAGATTCTATCCGGTACCCCGGCATGGACTGCCCAGATTCCATCCGAGACTTCATGCCGGACTTTTTTTTCTCTGTAGGTATCCACCCGCGCAGAAAAAAGTAGTCCAGGATGGAGTCTCGGATGGAGTCCAGGATGGAATCTTGGCAGTCCAGGATGGAATCTTGGCAGTCCAGGATGGAATCTTGGCAGTCCAGGATGGAATCTTGGCAGTCCAGGATGGAATCTTGGCAGTCCAGGATGGAATCTTGGCAGTCCAGGATGGAGTCCCGGATGGTGTCCGCCGACTCCGGCTTTTAATCGGATCCCGGAGTCGGCGGACTCCATCCTGGACGACCCGTGAATCTCGGCTGTCCGATGGCAGAATCCATCCTGGTGTCCATAATAGATTTTCACCTGGACTGTCTTACAGTCCATCCCGGACTCCATCTTGGACGACCCGTGAATCTCGGCTGTCCGATGGCAGAATCCATCCTGTTGTGCATTATGGATTCTCGCCTGGACTGTCTCGCAGTCCATCCCGGACTCCATCCTGGATTCCATCCTGGACTCCATCCTGGACGATCCGGGTGTCCACCTTGGGCACCCTGGTGTCCAGACGATCCATGTTGGACCACTCTTATTACGTCAACGGAGGGTAAGCCTCTCGTGTGTAGTCGAACTCAAAACAGCTTTCCAGTCTTATATACGCTCAGGCTTCAAGTCACTTGCGAGAAATGCTTCGACCGCTCGCCATCTAGCGGAGCATTGTGTATCGGTGTTTCGCATGATGCCAATAGATGGCAAACGGACGCACCATTTCTCGCCAGTGACTTGAAGCCTGAGCGTATATAAGACTAGAAAGCTGTCCTGAGTTTGACTACACACGAGGGGTCTACCCCCCGTTAACGTAGTAAGAGTGGTCCAAAATGAATCGCCTGGACGCCAAGGTGCCCAAGGTGGGCGCGGTCTGGTCCTGGTGTCAACCTCCTGGTGGACACCCGGATCGTCCAGGATGGAGTCCAGGATGGATTCTTTCGTCGGACAGCTGAAATTCCAAAATGGGCACCAGGATGGATACTGCCATCGGACAGCCGAGATTCGCGGACCGTCCAGGATGGAGTCCAGGATAGACTGTAAGACAGTCTGGGGGAGAATCCATAATGGACACCAGGATCGATTCTCCCAGTGGACAGCCGAGATTAACGGGTCGTCCAGGATGGAGTCCGGGATGGACTGTAAGACAGTCCAGGTGAGAATCCATAATGGACACCAGGATGGATTCTGCCATAGATCAGCCGAGATTCACGGGTCGTCCAGGATGGAGTCCGGGATGGACTATAAGACAGTCCAGATGAGAATCCATTATGGACACCAGGATGGATTCTTCCATAGGACAGCCGAGATTCACGGGTCGTCCAGGATGGAGTCCGGGATGGACTGTAAGACAGGCCAGGTGAGAATCCATAATGGACTCCAGGATGGATTCTGCCATAGGATAGCCGAGATTCATGGGTTGTCCAGGATGGAGTCCGGGATGGACTGTAAGACAGTCCAGGTGAGAATCCATAATGGACACCAGGATGGATTCTGCCGTAGGACAGCAGAGATTCACGGGTCGTCCAGGATGGTGTCCACCGACTCCAGGATCCGATTAAAAGCCAGAGTCGGCGGACACTATCCTGGACTCCATCCTGTACTCCATCCTGGACTGCCAAGATTCCATCCGGGACTCCATCCTGGACTACCAAGATACCATCCTGGACTCCATCCGAGACTCCATCCTGGACTACTTTTTTCTGCGCGGGCATTCAATCCTATTCAGAAATATTACTTATTTATCATCGAACGACGCCCATCATTAATATTTCCCTATATTATAAAAAGATCGCGCAGTGTCGTCGCCACCGGCGCCGTGTCAAGATTTGAGCTATATATAGGGTATTCCATGCCAAGGCACCTCCATCCAGATTTTTCTAAGTCCCCCAAGATCGGCACCTTTGTGGACTTAGAAGCTCGGATTTTTCTAAATCTTTCTAAATCAAGGGCCCCCGAAGTCCAGATTTTCTAAGTCACTTATAGGGCCCCACCCGCGCATAAATGGAAGTATGAAAACAGTATTTCCCAAATATTAAAATTGTCTTGAATAATAGTATGCCAAGGCTGGCGTAGTGAAATAAAACATACGGAATAATATTTCGCCCAAATAAAGAAGGTATTAAACAGTATTGAAAATCTTTTCAAAAGTGAAAAGTCTTAAGTGTGATCTATTGGACTGAATAATAGTAAAGAATATTGCACCGTTTTATTAGTTTTTATGGTCCAGATCGATATCTACATGGCTTCCGGTGTCCACATCGATATTTCCATGGCTTTCGGTATCCCAGTCGATATCTCCATGGCTTTCGGTGTCCAGGTAGGTATCTCCATGGCTTCCGGTGTCCAGATCGATATTTCCATGGATTTCGGTGTCCCGGTCGATATCTCCATGGCTTTCGGTGTCCAGGTAGGTATCTCTATGGCTTTCGGTTTCCAGATTGATATCTCCATGGCTTTCGGTGTCCAGGTCGATATCTTTTTATACTTCCATTTTTGCGCGGGCAGGGTCCCGTATGGGGCTGGCAGTCCTTTTTTCCCGCACGTTTTTATTCAACACAGTGTCGATTATACACATTGGTTTCTGCACTAAGTATATCCTGCACACGACGTTTTCTATACATTTTTTAACATCACGCGAGTTTTACAATACATTTCGGTTCTACGCATTTCGATTCTACACATTTATTCCTATACAATCCGTTCGAACACACTCAGTTTACCGCGCAAAGCAATCCACCACATTCTCAAAACAGCACAGCCGTTTCTGCACAAATCTGATTGTACACGCTGTTATTCCCTCACATTTTCATACTTCACGCGCTCTTTACATGACAATTTGATACTACAAAGTTCGATACTACACATTGATTTCGACACAAACATTATTAACCACGCGGCAATTACTGCACAATTTTAATATACATCATAGCTAAACGAGACTTTTATTTCCAACAGGAGTTTATCCAACACATCCCGTTCCACACGCATACATTGCTGCACACGCTCTTTACTGCACATATCGCGTCGCCACGCCGTCGTTGCCACGCGTTTTTATGCTTCACAAACTATCCGGCACAATTTTTTCCTACACATTTCGATACTACACATTTGTATGTCGGGATCTACTCATGAGAATATCTCCCGTCGGTAAGGTAGAACTCGGAGCATTTTACTCCGGCGACAGAACCTCTCATTGCCGTGACATCAACATGTGGTCATCATTCGTTGTAAATATACCTATGAACTTAATCTCGTAGGTATATATACAACGAATTCCTATGAACTTAATCTCGTAGGTATATATACAGCGAATTCCTATGAACTTAATTTCGTAGGTATATATATAACGAATGCCTACGAACTTAATCTCGTAGGTATATATACAACGAATGACGACAGCACATGTTGTTGTCACGACAATGAGAACCTATGTCGCCGGAGTAAAATGCTCCGCGTTCTACCTTACCGACGGGAGATATTCTCATGAGTAGATCCCGACATACAAATGTGTAGTATCGAAATGTGTAGGAAAAAATTGTGCCGACAGTTTGTGAAGAATAAAAACGCGTAGCAACGCCCGCGTGGCGACGCGATATGTGCAGTAAAGAGCGTGTGCACCAATGTATGAGTGTCGAACGGGATGTGTGGGATAAATTCCTGTTGGAAATAAAAGTCTCGTTTAGCTATGATGTATATTAAAATTGTGCACTAATTGCCGCGTGGTTAATAATGTTTGTATCGAAATCAATGTGTAGTATCGAGCTGTGTAGTATCAAATTGTCATGTAAAGAGCGCGTGAAGTATGAAAATGTGAGGGAATAACAGCGGTACAATCAGATTTGTGCAGAAACGGCTGTGCTGTTTTGAGAATGTGGTGGATTGCTTTGCGCGGTAAACTGAGTGTGTTCGAACGGATTGTATAGGAATAAATGTGTAGAATCGAAATCCGTAGAACCGAAATGTATTGTAAAACTCGCGTGATGTTAAAAAATGTATAGAAAACGTCGTGTGCAGGATATACTTAGTGCAGAAACCAATGTGTAGAATCGACACTGTGTTGAATAAAAACGTGTGGGAAAAAAGGGCTGCCATGGGGCTCCGTGAAAAAAAAATTGGTTGAATTGACTCCAAGCAATAAATTTGGTTGGAATAATAAAGTAGTTGGTTACGCTAACAAATCAGTTGATTGGACGACAAATCATTTAGGCCAATAAAATAGTTGGTTATAGAAACAAATCAGTTGCTTAATCCATCAAATTACGTGATTGGCAACCAATTGGATGTCACAACCAACTACCCAGTAGGTAGTGTTACAGCAATGTAACCCAATGTAACAAGTAACATCACTTGTAACGTACATGTAAGTTATTATTTCCCACTCAACAATGTTACCATGTTATGTAACATTCGTTACGTAACCGTTGCATTTCAGTTCATCTAACCGCAATGTAACCGAAAGTTACAAGCACCTGTAACTTACATAGAAGTTATTACTGCACTCTAAAAACCAAGCGTGTTGCAAGTGTGTTGTTTCCTATCTTTTACATTGTGACTTGTTTTTACACACTTTCAAGCGTGTTAGCATTCACATGATAAATGATATCTAAAAGGAACACGCCTGTAAGTGTGTAAAAACTCGTCACAATGTAAAAGATAGGAAACAACGCACTTGCAACACGCTTAGTTTTTAGAGTGTGTACGTTGCGTAATGTTACTGATGTGAAACAAGTAACGTAAAAGTTACGAAATCGCAACTTCGAAAGGTAACTTCACGTGATGTTCTTTTGTCGACTGAAAGTCCACAAAAGTCCACGGGTTGCGAAATCGCTACCCTTAGAAAGTAAAAAAAAATAGGTGCTACAATTAAAAGTAGAACAAGCTATTGGCGAATAATGCCAATAGTTAGGGCACCTCCGAAGCGTATCCCACTGTTTCTTTTAAAGCGAAGTCGCTCAGCCCTATACACGCTAGGGTCACGAATTGCTTGCGAGAGACTTTTGAGTCGTTAGCCACCTAGCGGACATAATCTTCTATATGAATATATGACGTTCTTACAACGTTGCCACGTTACATAACTGTAACATGACCGAACTATCGCCACAGTTACATTACAATCGTTACATACATGTTGCATTACAGTTACACACTTTTGTTACATAACTGTTACGGAACTATGGCATATAACAGTTACATAACGTGCATGTTTACGATGTTACATATCCACTGTAATATGCATGTTACGTAAATGTTACATTCCCGTGCAACGTTTTTACAATGCTGCCAATGTTATGTAACTGCAACGAGAACATGTCACATAACAGTAACATTACCTGCATATAACAAATGAAACTTCCCGCCCAGAAAAAAGTAGTCCAGGATGGAGTCCCGGATAGAGTCCAGGATGGAATCCCGGATGGAATCTTGGCAGTCCAGGATGGAGTCCCGGATGGAATCTTGGCAGTCCAGGTTGGAGAACCGGATGGAGTCTCATCAGATGGACACCGGATGGTGTCCGTCTACTCCAGCTTTTAATCGGATCCCGGAGTCGGTGGGCTCCATCCTGGACGACCCGTGAATCTCGGCTGTCCAATGGCAGAATCCATCCTGGTGTCCATTATGGATTCTCACCTGGACTGTCTTACAGTCCATCCCGGACTCCATCCTGGACGACCCGCGAATCTCGGCTGTCCGATGGCAGAATCCATCCTGGTGTCCATAATGGATTCTCACCTTGACTGTCTTACAGTCCATCCCGAACTCCATCCTGGACGACCTGCGAATCTCGGCTGTCCGATGCCAGAATCCATCCTGGTGTCCATAATGGATTCTCGCCTGGTCTGTCTCGCAGTCCATCCTGGACAGTACGCGAATCTCGGCAGCCCGACAGTAGAATCTATCCTAATGTCCATTATGGATTCTCGCCTAGACTGTCCCGCAGTCCATCCCGGGGTCCATCTTCGACGGTCCGCGAATCTCGGCAGTCCGGTGGCAGAATCCATCCTGTTGTGCATTATGGATTCTCGCCTGGACTGTCTCGCAGTCCATCCCGGACCTGGAAGATCCAGGTATCCACCTTGGGCACCTTGGTGTCCAAACGATCCATGTTGGACCACTCGTATTACGTCAACGGAGGGTAAACCTCTCGTGTATAGTCGAACTCAAAACAGCTTTCAGTCTTATATACGCTCAGGCTTCAAGTCACTTGCGAGAAACGCTTCGACCGCTTGCCATCTAGCGGAGCATTGTATATCCGTGTTTCGCATGATGCCACTAGATGGCAAACGGACGCACCGTTTCTCGCAAGTGACTTGAAGCCTGAGCGTATATAAAACTAGAAAGCTGTCCTGAGTTTGACTACACAAGAGGGGTCTACCCTCCGTTAACGTAGTAAGAGTGGTTCAAAATGGATCGTCTGAACACTAAGGTGCCCAAGGTGGGCGCGGTCTGGTCCTGGTGTCAATCTCCTGGTGGACACCCGGATGGTCGAGGATGGATTCCAGTATCGATTCTTCCGTCGGACGGCTGAGATTCCATGGACCGTCCAGGATGGAGTCCAGGATGGACGGCGAGACCGTCCAGGCGAGAATCCAAAATGGGCACCAGGATGGATTCTCCCATTGGACAGCCTAGATTCGCGGATCGTCCAGGATGGAGTTCGAGATGGACTGTAAGACAGTCCAGGTGAGAATCCATAATGGACACCAGGATGGATTCTGCCATTGGACAGCCGAGATTCACGGGTCGTCCAGGATGGAGTCCGCCGACTCCGGGATCCGATTAGAAGCCGGAGTCGGCGGACACCATCTGAGACTCCATCCGGTACTCCATCCTGGATTGTCAAGATTCCATCCGGGACTCCATCCTGGACTGCCAAGATCCGGGACTCCATCCTGGACTCCATCTGGGACTCCATCCTGGACTACTTTTTTCTGCGCGGGTTCACATGTTACTCCTAACTTCCAGATTACATTGCTGTTCAATTATGTGTTTACTGGGTAGTATGACGGGCCAATCAAAAAATTAGTTATAAACTAGCCAACTTAGTCGTTTAGAGCATCATTAGCCATGCCAGTTGGTTAGATCTTTTATTGGCTAAAATGTATTATTTCACGAGGTTACCGAGATATTATGGTTCCATTTTTTATTCTACAGACTCTACAAACCTCATGGGGGTTATTCAACAAAATACAGGAGTGGGTTGTGACATGTGGCGGCCAATCACACATCCAGCATTCCGTTACATCGACGGGATCTAATGGAATGTTGAGTCCGAGATTGACCGCAAAAGTCACAATTCCCTTACTTATTTTACTGAAATAGACCCTTGACAAAGCAACGGAGTCTGTAAAGGCTTTCTCGCAGTTTGTTGACTCCTCGTAATTCAACTGGGTAATTTGCACCATTCTTGGAAAGTTGGCGACGGCTGAAATGACACAATTAATTTTCCTTTTTAACTTGGTGTCGAGTAGCTACCGCGACTCTTGATCAACGGAGGCTTACATATCGTCCCGGGTTGATAAAAGAGAAACTGCCGACCTTTTGCGTTTGCTTCACGAGGCCGAAGCTACATAGTGCATTAAAAGAAAAAAGTTGTTGTAGAAACTGACCAATCAGTTTTGACAACCATCCAGAATAGTCAGCATAGCGCCAACCAGTTAATTAAAAGAACTGCAACCTTATTGGTAAAGTATGTATAGTAGCGTCAACCATCATAAACTCAACTTATTGGGTGGTTAGTGTACACTGTAAAAAATGTTCGAGTTTTTCCTATACAAACGTGTATGAATTTTGTAAAACTTGGTATAGGAAATCGAAATTAATATGTTTGCATAACAAATTTAATGCAGATCAATGAATTTCGATAATCCGGTGATAGAAAATTACAATACATGATTATTAAATCAATAATTACTAAATCAGTACAGGAAAATCAACATGCATTTTAGGAATTTTAGTGCCCGATTTGAAATTTAATACAAATTGTCGCATTAAATTTAAGATCAAAATTTCAGTTACTAATGTTGGAAAATACCCGTCAAAGTATTTGCAGTTTTGTCCACATAGGTGTACTACTTTTTGCAAAATGTTTGTGTTTTTGTGACACAAACGTGTGAGAAATTTACAAAACTCGGTATAGGAAATAAACATTAATATAGTTGCACAGTAAATTTAATATGCGTGTATGAATTTTACCAATCCGGTGATATTAAATTATAACACATGGTTACTAAATCAATCATTACTGTATTAATACATGAAAATCAACATGAATTTTTTGGATTTTTAATGACTGATTTGAAATTTAATACACATTTTCCGATAACGAAAAAAAACCCGCACTAGATCGCTAACACTTATTACTTAGCATCGACTTCTGATAAGTTACTCGAGATTTCCAAAATCGATTTTTTTAAACACTGGAGCATCTCGCGCTGCTATCGCGGCAAATTTATGTTTGATTTATGTTTGTTGCTAGAACTTCACAGGTCTGTGGATATAATTTTGTCGAAAATCCGGATACCTGAGCTTCCTCGTGAAAAAAAGATTCCGTTCGTCCAAAAATTATGTTCACTCGAAAATATTTCCAACCCACTTCGCGCTCTGATTGCAATCAATTGAATATTTTGTTATGTCAATTATAAGTATACTTGAGAGAATAATAGTTATACAACTCTTATGCCATTTACATATCCAAAATTACTAAGTCGTTGATAGCGTAGTTAGTAGCGTGCGTGCGTTGTTACACTGTAAAAAAAAAAAGGAATTTTCGTACACCAACAACTATGAAATTTCAAAACCTGGTATATAAAATAGAAATTGATATACTTTGTCTAGTAAATATAGCATCCGTATACGAAATTTAGCAAAAGTAAATGAATTTTCATATAACTGATATTCAAAATTACAATACATGTCTATTAGAAAGACTATTCATAGACCGGTGTATTAAAATTAGTGTACAAGTTCGCACGTTTAGAGGCTGACTAAATATTTAATATACAATTACATATTAAAAGTAGGTCTTCATGATAGTTTAAATTTCTAAAACACGATTTCAAAATTAAAAGATTAAAAACCTCGAAATGTCGTCCACAAGTATACCTTAAAATTAGCATGCGTTGTAGATATCTTAAAACCTATTTAAACATTCATATACGGTCATTAGAAATTAAGAAATACGCGTTGGAATTTTCGGTGCTAATACTTTGCAATTCTAAGAAAGATATTAATTTTTGAATACGCGTGTGCCAAGGCAATTATTTATAGACCAGTGTTTTAAAATCAGTGCAGAGATTTGTAAAATTCTGTACTTGAATATAAAAATATTATACCTTTTTATATGAATAGGAAGAGTGACATGTTCTTTAAATTTCAATAACTTAACCAAACTGGTAAAGGGTCAGAATCTTTTAAAGTTTGTTGGCACAAGTATATTAAAACTAACATCCAATGTGATTATCCAAAGACTTGTTTGGGTATTCATATACCGTTATTGGAAATTAATAATCGCGTTTAACGATTTCCAGTATGGACCGTCAGTGTAAACTAGGTGGTTAACGAACTTATCAGCCAGGCGGTCACGCGTCCTAGTACTGACCCTGAGGTCAGTCTGAGAGTCATTTACCCAAATACTAATGAACCAATTCGCGCAACCAATGAAACAAGCAACTTCGTTCAATATATTTATAGATAGTAACAATGTACCCTATTTGATATAACCGATTGCCGTGAAAAATAACTGAACGTGCTTTTATTATTACCATATCTATATTACACTAATTTCATTTTATACTTCATATTACCGACAATCAAATAGACAAAAAAAAATTTGTTCAATCATATGATCTGAATGGCCGAGTGAGCTAAGGCGCAGCGCAACAACACCAACCGGAGGGTCCCAGGTTCGATTCCCGAACAATGTAAAAAAAATTAAATATGTTTTTCAACGATTAATATGTACCAACATGTAGACAAAGATGTAATATGTAATTAAAAGTGGGGAAAAACTCGATTGAACACGTACAAATAAATATTTTTTAATTAAATTTCTTTGCTACACCAACATACTAAATTTAAAGAAAAATGCATGTTAAAATTAGTATACCGTATACGAGGAAAACTATTCGCACATATATGACTTTTAATATCCTTTGGTTACAATAATAGAAAAGAGTGTTGCATAAATAAAGCACTCTGGTTCATTACTGTTAGAGGTGTACATCCCTTTTTAGTCTACTACCATACTAAATTTTACAATAGAATGCATATTGAAATTAGTATACAGTACGTGAAAAAAACTATTCACCCATTTGTGAATTTTGATGTACGTTACTTATAATAATTGGTGAAAATGTTGTAAACCTCGAACACATTTTTCCATTAATATCGAAGGTTTCTATTTAATTATCGTATACCGATTCTTTAAATATTACAGATTTATGCATATGAAAATTCATATGCGGTATATGCATCCGAGCTTCCAATACCGGTATAGTAATTTTCATACAAAAATTTTTTTCAGTGTAGGTACTTAGGTAGGTAGGTTGTAGGTTCAAACCCCAGTGTAAGCGAAAAATTTTCTGTCGCGAAAACCAATACCCAACAATTTCTGATGACATAATTTGTTTGAAAAAATAATGTCCGAATAATATTTCTATTTCTTTAAACGGTTTTTATGTCCATTTTAAATTTCCAACACATATGTGCTTGAGTTTTCAGATACCGCTCATATGAAAATTCATCATACATGTTTATGAAATTTAATGCATAGTTTATACATATGGTCATATTGACATTAAATCTTAATAACGCTGAATTTTAATATTCCTCTAAATGTTATGATTTTTCATATACACATGTATACAAAATTTCATATACAGTATCTGCAAAAAAACTTCCAACACTTTTGTATTAATTTTAATACAGATTTTTTTAACAGTGTAACCCATTATTTGGATTGATCAACACTGCGATAGTTACAGGATCTAAGTCGTTGGTCTTAAGTACTATCTTTCACTACCAATCGAAAATAGTTGAGACTACGATTACAATTTAGTTTCAATGACTATTACGCAGCATAGCATATACTGAAATTGATTGCCACAACTACTTTTTTTCCGTGTGTCAATCACTTGTCGTACGTATTCGACTCATCTGGGATTCCAGCCCAGAGCATCCTGATATGTCACTTTAGAGGCGGGCATGTTAACTACTCGATCGAAGTGTTCTATTCCCATATAGCGAAAAATGTAGATCCATGCCGCAAGCCGTTTCGTAAAAATCACGTTAAAGTCCGTCCGCATTTAACAACAAATTGTGATAATGCAGTATGATCGTAATATCGAGATACAATTGTCAAAAAATGTTCGAAAGCTATGCAACTACGGCCATTTTGTTACTGATGTGTACTAAACGAAAAACGAGAACTGGAGTAACTGGAGAACTGGAGTCAGTCTTACAACACCTGTTGCTCAATTTGGAAATTGGAAATCAATCTCGCTTAGCATAACATTACCGATAAATGCGGACGCACCTTGACTCAATTTTTACCAACAATATATTAACATTTTTTTTTAAATCCTGCTTCCATAGATAATATTCAACAGTCAGACTGCTATCTCGATTATCCCTCATGTTCATGGTCCTATCAGATATATGTGACTCCTTATTACAATTTCCCTCGAGAAATCTCATTATTAGGTCTATTTGCGAATAATTCTTTACGTATAGCTAAATCAGTCTTGGGGGATCGTATAACTGACAGCTGATTATCCGACTAGCGAGACGAAGGGTGCAGCACGCCATATGTAAACTAGAGGAAGTTATCTATGGGAAGATCTTTGCATATGCCCAGACCCATTATACATCGTATGAAAACTTACTATAGAACGGCACGGAGCAAAAACTTATCGGACACCGACGACTAATTCGTTCGTCACGCGCTGCTATCTCGGTTATACCCGTGGCCTTTCTCTCAAATCCCCCGATGGATCTCAAGCCCAGCGCTCCGTACGAGACTTTCAAGTTGGAATCACTACTTTAGATTCGCGTTAGAGAGATAGACGGAAAATGAGCGACAGAGAAAAGACTCGGATAGGTAATCTTGGTGTATTCCCAGTTGGTCGTTTAGTCGGTTGGTCACGGAAAAATCGATGATCCATTATCTTGCATGGGAATCGGTCCCCCGCCGGCGGTACGCCAATCATTTCGTTCTGGACCAGCACCGTCACCCTCAACGCATCACTGACAAGCCTGATTTACTCGAAAGCCCCGGGAGACCGACAGATCGTCGCGCTTTCTCGCGCTACCATCACGCCGCTAACGCCACCGCTGCTACCTACCATATACCGCAGCTCACCGCACATCGCCGACCAATCGGAAATTTTCTCGGCACTCTCGAAACTCCAGTCCTCTCGAATTATCACTGACCCTAGACCACTTGCATTTCTGTTCGATATACTCCTCTTATCGATGAAGCATTCAACCCCCTTCCACTTCTACCCCACCAACTTCACCATCAAACGATACCTATACCGAATTTATGCATCGAAACTTTACGAGGTGTCCGCGTACGTTCCATTTACCGTTTACGAAGGCATTTTCATAAATCACCTGCTTCCACTTTATATGACAGCACGCTAAACTAGTTACCGTGACAAATTTTCACCATTTTGTTTTAACGAAACAATTTTGATACCGCATAAAAGATATTTTGTTTTTATGAAAAAAAAAAATGTTATCAGGATTTTAATATCAAGTGGCTCAAAATTATGATGAAACATAAAAAATTTATTAGTATAATAAGTGGCTTAAATTAACCATTTAAGATTTAGACCTTAAGAATCGCATTAATTACCGGCCTGGAATGTAGCATGCTAATATAATCGATATTCATATTTATTCGTGATAATTATTTAATATTTACAAAAAAGTTTTAGATTTTTCGAAAACGCGAAATGACGTAAACTCATTGGCCTGCAAAAATGTCAAGTGACTGAACTGAAATTTTTCATGCATGTACCATTTGTAAGCAAGTAACTCGTACAAATTACGGTGTTTGTAATAAAAATGTTTAATGCATCTTTTCTTTGTATTATTTTTTTTTGATTTATTAAAATAATGGTAAAAAATAGGGATTTCTCAGAGGGCATGATAAGCAAAACGAGGCTTGATGCTTCTCAAAATAATAGTGATTATTCCAAAAAATAACGACCGGTATCCGTGATAAAAGTTTACTTTCACTCATGATCGCAATAAACTACTCATACTGATCACACACATTTAAGTTAAATATGGATATACAATATTCATTATATTTATTATTTATCTGATTTTTTGTGTGCTACTAATGGTTTTGACTAGCTCAAAACGCGACACCAATTTTTTTTGTCGATACATGAGCAATGTTTGATAACCGATGAGACACACCCAAATAAGAGGATTAAGAATAGAGCGTAAACGGAAAGTTTGGATTTCGTCTATAGTGTTTGAAACTATGTTCTATAATTATAAACTTTCGAAATTTCCTATAATTTGCAGATTAACATAAAATAAAGGTTTGCCGATATCTACATATACTCTTCCATCGGCTAAAAAATTTGGAAGTATGTTTACAATTTCTTAGAATTAATGTTTCCAACGCACTGCTCTGTACAGTCGACGTCGAAAAAAGCGTGCCGGGTGAATCGATTTCTAAAAAAATTTAATAAGATATAGAGTCTTTGAAATAGAGAATTGTATGAATTTGCAAAAAAAAAATTGTTAAAATTTTCAATTGTTTATAACAACAGTAGTTTGCTATTTCACAACTATTGGCAAAACATGTCATGAAAGCGTGTTTTTTTAGCTTCAAAACGCTGTCTGGTTTATCGCTCTACGACAGATAGAAAGAGAGATATTAATTTCTGACCGAGAATTCGCGTATATTTTCCAAAAACATGTTAACCCCTATAATATTAGAAAAAACATTTTTTTGACGAACAAAAAAATAGGGGTACTTTTCATGACAGATAACGTAGAAAAAGTTGCATTCGATTTAAAATATATCAGGTCAATCCTCGGCCGATTACCGGTAAAATCGATCATATAATATTCGATATGTACATAATGTACGTCCGACCGCGTACCCTTTTTTTATTCCAGGTTCTACATTAATTACGTTTGAATCAAATGTATGTGATTTTTACAGTTTTTAAATATTTTCAGTACTGTGTGCTACCACTCAGTACCACTCTTTTTTAAAAAACATTATCTACATTGTTGAAAAAAATAGTTTATCGTTAGCTTATTTTCCTTGCTAAAAGATACTCTAGTAATTTTCTGTTGTCGGGGGTAGTTTTATGTTTAGATATTAACAGCAAACACGACGATTGAGTGTGAATGAAATTTAATCATCAGCTCTGAATTACATTACGTGTTCCTCGCGTAAATACGTCAGACGACTGACTGTTAAACAAAAGTGAGCAAGTTAACCAAAATAACAAACGAATAAGCCATTGCTTGGTTGTGCAACATTTGTTAAATGAAAATCGATCATCAATCGTTATAATCTACATTTTCGGAGCTAAATTTTATGCTACATTTTTATTTTTATTTTTTTCGAAGTTTTTGTTTTTTAAACAATTACTGTTAACAACAATCCATGTCAGTCAGTAGATAGATTCCAACGAATTACGTTATTTAAAAAACGGAAGAGACACATTGTGCAATATCACCGCTTCAAAAATTAACAAATCAAATGATCTATGAAAGTTCTTAAAAATAAATTCCTGATTGTTTGAAAAACATGGTTTTCGAGAAATATAGCATTCATTCAACCAAACTAAATAAATCATTTTTACTCAATCGTTTTATGACCCAAACGTATTTATATACTATTGAAGGCGCAGAATTCAAACGATTCAATCGATTTCTTTGACGTACAAAAAATTCAGTCGCGAAACTATTTTTTAAAAAAATGTTATTCAGTGGCTCCCATACTGTAAACTGGCAAACGAGATTTACAAAGTGCCAACAGCTAGCTACTGGAGCAATCACATAGCTGTTGCGGTGTGGTTAGGTAGAGCAGGGAGCACACGCGAAGCGACAGCAGAGAGTTGCACCGATTTGTGTCAATAGCATCAGGAATCCGCGAGTCGAAGCCCCGCGTGGGACACACCAACGGCAAACCAGTAGCAACAGAATTAAAACATCCATTAATTGCTAAGCGTCGATAGAGAACAGGTATTCCGTGTACTGGCTGGTTGAATGTGCCCCTCTGTGTCCCTCGTGCTTGCCGCGCGTCGACGCTGCCCTCTCTGACTCTAGGCTGATTGGTTTGCGGCGTGCAGCACCGGGTCACGAGCCAATTATCGTGCCGGTTTCCGCGCACTCGTGAAATATCATTAGCGACGCAAAGTGCAGAGTGTATCTTGGCCACGAAATAGCACGAACAATTTTCAACCAATCGACACACCGGCCCCGTCCCACTTCACCTAACTAGGTGTTTTTTAAATATGAAAGCGCGTTTACCCGATTTGTCGCAAAGGCTATAAAATTGTTGAGCGCCGATCAAAGCGACAAAGCAATTAAAACACGAATTTTAACTTATCCGCAATAAATTGGAATCGGTCGTTTATACGTACATAACACAAACAAATCTATTGGGGCACGGTATTGCTACTGACGTGATATAAATACGGTGTGACAGAGACTATCGATTTTATTCATAGCTTAACGGAATTAACGCTGTACATAAAAGACAAGAAGGTATGAGACAGCCAGCGGTCTATCGACACAGAAGGATGGGGACTGAAAGTCGTTGGACGTTGCGCTCCCTCAGCATCGATATTGATAGCATTGGATACCGAAAATTCGATATCTCCATGCCTCTACCCGCAGAAACCATAGCATGCTCTTACAAGTTAGTCTCCTTTCATTATATGCGCTTCACGCCTTCAAGCTCCTCCAATCGCGTCCGCGCGGCCCCTCCACATCGACGCCAATTTCATAATGAGGAATTTACAATTCAACGAAGCACTGTGTTCAGACTATTGTTATCTAGCGCGACGGTTGATAATCTAATGTGCATTTCAATTGGATATGAATCTCGAGGAGCCCCCGTCTCACTCTTCTTCAAGTGCTTGCTGAAAGGGTGACTCTACAAGCGATGTGGCATTTGTAATGTTTGAAATAAATGTTAAAAGAATTAGCATTGCAATACTTCCTTATACGCTATTAAAGAATCGTTAAAGTGTATTGTCACATGCGCTGAAACAACAAACATAGAATATCGGCGGTTCCCACCAAGCGATATAATAAAATGTGCTTATTGCAATTCACGTGTTGAAATAACACGATTGCATCGTGGTTCCGATGCGTACCCTGCACAACACACTTTTTAGTGTTTTGCTATAGAGTACGCTTATTAAAACACACATTACACGTGTTGTTTAAATGCGTTTAACGCTAATCAATACACTTCTATGCAGGTACACACTAGATCAACTACACAATTTACAAAAAAACACATTTGTAAATGGGTTTAATTCAATCACAATATGACTGGATTCGAGTGACATGTTTTATTCATGAACCAACCGCTTAATATTTTTACGTGTCAAATGTGTCATTTGGAAGCGGCATCCGATTCGATGATCAGTTACTACGACATGTCGTGCGACATTACAGATGTATTCGTTTACAGTGACTTTCACAAAGTGCTGAAGTTAGTGCATGCAATCATTTCATCCGTTTATAAAAATATCTTTATTTACATCAATCCCCATTTTCACACCTTTCGACTATAAAGTAGTATTATCTTACGATAAAAATAACCTTATATATTAAGTTATGAAACTATTACATATATTCATTTATGCGTGTGTATGGATAATATACTTTGAAGAATATAGAAAACATTCAATCTACTGCAAAATTTTTTCGTTTATCACAAGTATGTACATCAAGAAGGGTCAACGCTCCTGAAATATATAGCGAACACATGCCTTTACGTGCATTCTTTAGATGAACACACACTGACACGTGTAAAAAGTTACTACATTCCTAAATGCCTTCAAAACGTTTTAAAAAAAGGCACAAATAGTTTTTGAGATCAAAGGACACTAGGAATAATGGTTTTTTTAAAGTCGACTTCGAAAAACGGCTTCGGCTTCCTAGACTGATAACAACTTTTGGGGCAATCTGATTGATATGAAATGCGAAAGTTTTCTACAGACTAAGCGCCGCTCTTTCGTTTATGAGGCACTGCATGATGCTTTTGTGCCGTAGATGAATTCTAGTAATTATTGCGGAATCCGATTTTTTATAGACTTGCGCGTAACTATCCGAACCAGACAATTCGGAAACTAATTCGTTGAAACCAACGCTATTGGAAACGGAAACGAATTTACGCAAATGGAGCGTTTTTGTTTTTTTTTTTCAAATAGAAATGATTTCGCTGGAATACAAAAAAAAATAATGGTCCACTTCACACAAAGAAGAAATAGAAATAGCAAATTGCACGGAGAATACGAGTTTTCTGGCCCAACAAATGTTCTGCTAAACTAATGATAGCTAGTAAAGAAATTGTTATATTAGTAAACAAATTTGGTAGCTTAGCAAATAACAGAATGTCGTCCCTGGCTTAACAAAAAAAAATTGTTGTGCTAGCAAAATTGTTTTGTTCATGTGATCACATGTTTCAACTTTGAGATCAAACCTGTTAACAGTTTTTTTATTTCTGTGTGTTATTTTGTCTTTTGATAGAGTACTATTTTGTCCAAGAATGAGAATTCTGGATGTAATAGAAATAGCATAATCCATAGCTCATTGTTTAATCATTTATAATCGTACAGGGTCCAAATAACGATCGCATATTCGAAAACGATTTTATGTTGCCTCAAATTAAACAAAAATATAATGAATGTTCTCCTGCAACACATTTGATGCAAGCTATTAAATTACCGAATAAACTATGAATTATTCTTAATTAAATAATTACCGAAACCACCGAAAGTGTATAACTTATACTTATCACTGTTCGTCTCGCCAATTCCATATTGATCGCTATAGACACTCTAAAGACTCTGGTTATTTCGTATTTCAAAGCTAAAGAGTATAAAAAAATTGAAAGTCAGCCAAGTGTCATTATTTATCATGAAAGCAATAAGAATAATATATCGATGGAATGAATGCGAAGGGTGACATGTATAGCATTCCCTAAGTAGCATTTTGAAAGGCTACGGTGTCTTGGTACGAAAGCGGAAAAAGTTTCGTGAATATGTCGGTGAAGGTGATACTGATGTTCCGACAGCTTTCCTTTAGGACGTCCCCTCCTGTGTGTAGAGAGAGCTTTCGTGCCTAAGCAGACTGTCGATGCTGGTAGATGGTAGTCGAGCAACGCGCGGGATCTTTTGCCACCGCGCCCGTCCAACCCAATCTGTAAATCGAGGAGAAAATTGGAAAAGTTCAGCAACTCTGGTGAATGCTACATTAGCTTCCGCGAGCTTCCTATCATTCTTCTTCCGGCGAAGTGCTCGACATTTTTCAGTTATCCACTGGTCTCTTGCGGGCTCTCTACACGACCAGTGAGGCAGGAGATAGCAAAAAGAAGACACTGCCGGCCCTCACCCGGAGAAAAAAACTTTGCATATCTCGGATGCAGGACCGCTTGAGAACGCATCCGATAAATCTGTACCAGAGAATAGTAACTTGAAAAAAAAATCTATGTCCGCAAGAAAAAGGTACACCGCGTTCTGCATAATTTGTAGTAATTCCTCGTGCAGAAATCTTTCGGGGAATCCCGATTTATGATCGAATTCCGATATGAATTTGTTACGGATTTCTCAAAAGTGATATCCTTGTATGAATCCAGATGGATCCTAATTTGGAAAATAAAATCAGTTATTAGCGTAACCGGGAAAATTACAAGGGATCCCGATTTAAGGTGTTCTTATAAGAATCCAGGCGGGCCCCAATTTGGATAGTAAAATTAATTATTGGTGCGACTGGGGAAATTAGCTGGATCCCAATTTGGACTTTCCAATTATCCATTAGTAAAATTAGGCCCATTGTACGGGCATTGTAAACCGAGTATTCTTATTAGAATCCAGAAAAATCAGTTAGTAGCGAAGTAAGAGACATTGCAGAGACTTTTTACTTGTGGTCAGAATTTATTCGAATTTTCTCAAAAAGATTCCTCATAAGATTCTAGGTAATTCTAGGCCATGATATTTGAATCATACCACTTACTGTTGGATATTTTCGATACAATACCAAGAGTCGACATTTCAAGCTAGCTTGCAAGCTCACGGATTCAATAACTCGATGACATTGAGTTGGTCACCAATTTTAACGTACATTTCTTTTTGTATAAGAATTCTTCACTAATTGTCAATTATTTATTGTTAATCACTTTTTGGGTAACAAAAATCTTGGATATGGTCTGGAGTCCAGATTGCATGAAGTACACGGATTCCGATCGTGTATCCCGATCAGAATCCAATTTGCGAACATTACATTCATTTTCCGATTCTAACTGGAACTCTGACTAGATCCCGAGCTGCACGTAGGGAATCCAGTAAGTATCCAGCTGGATCCCTACCACAGTATCTGCATGGGTCGGCGCAGCTGGAAAGTTTGGATAACGTAAAGCAATCGGGTCGGCGGTTGATCTGGGATAATCTAAGGAAATCGCTTTTTTTAAGCTACTGCCTTGGTAAATAATACACAGTGCTATGTTCTGGTCCAATTCGTGAAACCACAACTCACTACGATGAGTTATTACCATCGTAAAATAATTTTTACTTAAACTCACTCGATTCACCCGCATTTGTCCTAAGCGCTAGACATAAATAACGCTGGATTTTTTTAAATCTACGTAATAAGGAATTGATCCAGAAGAAACAGAAAAAATCCCCCGGAAATTATAGTGTCACTTGAGGAATCGCACAATAAATATTATACGTGAACTCAGAGAGAATCCCCCGTGAGCGCGAGCAAAGCTGCGCGCGAGATCGAGACCCAAGATGGATGACCGTCGGCTATAGGACAGTACGACAAAGGGTGTCCTTATCCCCGGAGGGCCATTCCAGAGTGCAACGGAGTTCGCGTATTCCGGCGGGGGCGTCGAGACAGCAATCCACGTAGCTAGCTCTCTACTGACCGTAGCTTCTGGAAGACTATTTTCTTCACGAGACTACAGGCTTTCGATTCATAGGTTATTACTCTCTTGTGGTCGTTGACTAACATTTATTAGGACGCGTGCTGGCAATGGGTGACACACGCCCCAACAAAATTGCACGGTAAATATAACATGTAATTACCACTACGCAATCAAAGGGAAACACATATGAAATTTTAGCAATTTCAACCGGCAGAGCAAATTGCCCAAAATTGCAATTTATTGGTCCATTTTATTCCACTTGGAATTTCAATAAATATTTGTATATTGTTTGTTGAAGTTGCTAGACAGGATTCATTTGGGAACATTTTTTACCCCCTGCCAGTTTGTCAATGAAGCAATGATATTGAGATTGAGAACTCGAATTAAACACTTCAAATACATCCAAAATCTACAAGTTGTGTAAGTGACTCAGTATCCAAAGTTGTGCGACACTATTACTTTTTAACTGCATTGAATATACTCAATTTTTCAAGATTCGTGATATAGTCTAAACATCAAATATTTGAAAAGTTATTACAATACATAAAAAGTGGTTTCTTTTTGCTCATGTCAGCTTAATTCTTTAAAAACAATAATGCAAACAGATACGGACCATAAAAAATTACTACCTATATGAATATTGTTACTTGAAAGACAGAAAGTGCCACTTTATTTATGTACCTGCAAACATATCGGAAGTACTCACAATAATGCGTGTATTGGAAGCAGATATACTTGGTTTATGGACTCCCATCACGCACAGTCGTGTGTGAGCACACAATGAAGACTACATAAATGAACTTCTACCTGTCTGTCAACGAAGCGTTGGGGACCAAGTCCGTATCCCACCATGATAAATAGCGCATTTTATTGTGGGCAAAGAAAGAGAAAATACAGTGCGTAAATCCTGCCGTGACCGATTTATGGTTCGGTCCGCGGTTATATGTTTGGAACTCGCGAGGGGTGACAAGTCTCGTTTCTTGTGAAAGTGGGTTTCACGCGCACCGGTAAGAGAAGCAGGGACTATACTGACACTTCACTGCGGCGACCCCGAGTAGGGGATGAGTATGAATTATGTCGACGTGAAAGGCACCGATCGACGTAACTAAGACCGGAGAGAGGCGACTGTCCGGAGAAGAAACGAAGTTAGAGAGATGTACAAAAGTGCGAAGAAGACTCGAGGTATCATAGGGTTTCTACAGACAGAGAAAAATCTGGTATCGGTAACTATAAAGTGACAGCTATTCATTTTAAGTCCATCCGACTATTTTTTACAATTACAATAACTATAAAAGGATAGTCACATGGATAAAAAATGACTAGCTCTACTTTATAGTTCCCAGGACTTCTACGATTTCTCAGCGTGTACGTGACCACCCTTAGAGAAATCATGATGAAAGAGAAAAAAATATATATATTGAACCTGATACATTTTTCGTTCGTGACTTGTGGAAAGATAATCCGAGTTACAATTTGAAAACGGCCGGTGAGTGGCCGCCTTCGCGAATAATAGAGTACCAGTAGCGCCCTGTCAAGTCAGACAGAAAACCGTCGTGTGAAGGCAACATTAATTTTCTTTTTAAACTTGGCGTCGAGTCGCTACCGCGATTCTTGATAATGGTGGTCTTCTGGTAATTATTCAATAAGTAACAACAATTAAATAATGTTGTATGCAATTATTTCTTAATTGCATTAATTATAATTAATAGTTACGACAAATACAACTTTGTTACGGTGACAATGATAAGGAGATAGAAATGAAAATAATGGGTCTCACAAGAAAAAGTTGTTACTTAACAGACACTGAGCCTACCACAATTTTTGATAAGTGTCTGTCACTCTCCTGTCTAGTGTACAAAAAATACATCCACCCTCGGCGAGTGGAAGGTATGTGCTATACAGATCTCTTTGCTCAACTGCGGTGATCCGGAGTGGTTCGGGAAAACACAGCCACCCGCGTGAGCTCTTTTCCCCATTGCTCTTGCATAACCACACGGACGGCCGGTCGTCTCTGTGTATAAGAATTCGAAACAAAACATCTGACCAAGAAAATTTCCGGGGGATCCCTGTCAAATGAGATTACGTTTAGTTGAACTTCTTCAGTGGAATAGTATAACAGAGGCCAGGCCTCGGCCCTGGCTGTAATTTGCATTATTCCATATTCATGAATTCACCGGGCAAGAAGTTTCCGGCGCCCGGGGTTATTCTTTCCTAGGTATGTCAATCAGACGGTCGGGTTTCGCCCTGCAAGTCGTGTTTTCTCCGCTCTCACTCTGCACTTCCACTCAAGGAAAAGACGTGCCATTGCCCTGCGCTGCCACGGATAATACCAGTAGCTCCAGCACCAGCTGCCTGCACCTCTTTGCGCTCCGTGGAATCTTCACTTTACGCGAGTTTTCGAAAATTTTACCAACCCATACCGCGTCTCTGCATTTCAACCGGTCCCAATTTAATTACCAGGCAACGGTATCATTTCACGAGGATTTTAAATAAGATTTTGATATCCGTCACTATAAAATGCCTTTTTTCTAGTTTATAAACTAATTTCATATAATGAGATCGTTGCATTAAAGTACGGGTATTAATTAGATATTGTAACGCTGGAATATGCTTCGTCAGAATAACTCCGGAAATGCATCATATTGCACTTTCGGAGTGCGCTAATGAACGCGCATGGTCGAGAACTCTTCACTCATAGGACGCACCGACAAACGCACTGGCTAACGATCCGGCCCAGATGCTTGACATTAACATTAACCAGGACACTAATATCTATAAGCAATAAATTAACGTCCGGGATTTGGCATCGCTCTGCCGTACGTGCGTTGGTACTGTCGCAAATCATAATCAAGAGCGTTAAGCATGGGACACGTAACAACCTACTATCACGCAGCTAGCCTCTCCTATGGATTCCAATAATGTTCGCTACACTGGCTAACGAACACCCGATAACGGGCTGTACCTGTATATAATACATAGGTATTATGTACAGATACACATAGCCAACACAGCGTTCACATCATTACTATTCCTGTAGTTCTATTTCGTTACATAGAAATTCATACGCAAATATAATTTTGCCTCAAAGTTATTTATGATTTTCGTGGAAACGGAAATGAGCTAACACAATGCTGCTGTATACAGTAATAGTTATATAATATCACAGTTAACCGGTTATGTGGTGTAGTGGCTAGTGTGCTTGCCTCTAAACCAGAGCTGTCGCTACGTCGAGAGTTCGAGTCCCGCCGCCGTTGTTTCGCAGAAAATATTCGGAGACGATGTAGCTCCAGCGTATATTATATGTATCACTCGAAAGAAAAGAAAAAAATAGAAAATATTGATCCTGATACACTTTCCGTTCGCGACGTGTGGTCAGAGATAATACGTCGGCACGTACAGGTTGAGACATTTAAAGTTGTGTGAGTGCCGCAGCGCGAGAAGTACATAAAATGTCTCGGCCAGAATTACTAAGATGCCAGATATCAGCATTAAAAGAACAGATTTCCTTGCGCAGGTCTCATTTGAAAGAGAAAAAAAATTGAATCTGACACATCTTTCGTTCTCGACGTGTGGTCAAATATAATTCGAGTTACAATTTGAAAACGGCCGGTGAGTTGTGGCCTTCGTAATAAATAGTGTAGCAGTAGCGACCGTCAAGTCAGTTGTAACAGCCCATCCAGTCAAGATCAGACAGACAAATCGTCCTGTGAAGGCAACATTAATTTCTTTTTTAACTTGGCGTTGTGTCACTACCGCGACTCTTGATACCTTTGATCCAGTGTTTACATTCTCTGCGAAAGACGATTCGCTCCGGCAGCGCCAGGCCATCCCGAGACCGACTGTATCGACAGAGATTGTCTGCAGTTTCCTTGTTCCTTGAGCTGGGCCCAGAGGCACGATACGGGATAGAAAATCGGCTGTAGCCGCATCAGGGAACTGATCCGAATGATACAAAAAGATAATAATGAAATGAGTTTGAGGTAAAAATGGAATAAACCAGGCCTTCCCTCTACCGGCGCCCCAGATAGAAATGTTACGGCAGGGTGACGACACGATAGCGGCATGAAAAGTGTCATGTACTACAGCATTCTGAAGCAATATTATAGGCACAAGGTGTTGAACAGTACGTGGTTGAACAACGACTTGGTTAAGGTTACGAAAACAGGAGCTCTGAGGGACAGATGACTAATTGGTTGGATCAAATATTTTCACCTGGTTGACTCTGTATCGTTGCTCTAACATAACCCCAGTTTATCAAAAGTTGGCCGACCGCACTACCCGTTTTCTTCACTTCGTCGGACGTCATTGTTTATTGTACCTCACTAATGTTTTTGCACCTCATAATCTTCGAAGCTTTCTTTTTTGTTTTGCAGTCTCGTATAACTTCGTCACTTTATATGCCGGTCTTCACGCGACTTCCCCAGACAACACGAAAGGGCCCATTTGTAGACAACTATCGCTCTACTTCTGACCGTCCATTTATAAGCTTACGATGTCCAAAAAGCATTCGTTCTTGAATACTAGTATTAGGTCAATAGTAGAGCCCAATCCTAGAGTGTTCTAAACTATCAAGTATTAATCACGTTTAAGCGAGTCTGTACTAGGTTGCACGTAGGGAGCACCAATAGGGAGCATTATGTGGTATACATTTATATCGCATTATGTGAACTTACTTAGGCGCTGAGAATGCCTAATAACTTTCACATCATTATAAATGATATTACCGTTAATTATTAATTTCAAGGCATTATATAATAATATCAACAATAGTATTCTATTAATATCGCAAAAAAAAAACGAATCGTCTTCGTAGACGGCTTCTCCTAACAATATTCGAGAAGTGATGCACGTGGGATTTGAAGCCAAGACCTACGGACCTACCTATTTACCTAACTACCTAACTACCTAACCGAGTACGCTAACGACTAGACCAAACCGACTATGTGGATATCTGATACTGTAATTCCATATTAGTACATTTTACGATAACAGTATAATGGAGTGATGTGAGAGGGTGATATATGCAACCAATATTCTGAGGTGATTCTGCCAAAAAATTCGAATCGAAAATGGCCAACCTTATAAGACATCTGTCTGGCATACAAGTGACTTGGACTCAAAACTCGTAAAATCAAAATGGCGGATTTAATATGCTGGTCGAAAAAGCAAAAACAGACATGATTTAGATAAAATTTATTCTTTGGGGTGTTTCGAGGTCGCTGGTTACGAAATTGATTTAAAAATGTAAAAAAATAAAATAAAATGGGAGATTCTGGATGGCGGATCAAAATGCAAAAAATGAGTTGATCTGCATGAAACTCGGTGTTCAGAGGTTTTTAAACTGGCGCAGACTGGTCGCTGCAAGTTCAGTTGAAATCTTAAAAATATGATAAAAATATATATTTAAATGGTAGTAAGAACTAGCCTCAATAAAAGTAGGAATATACATGTCGATAAATACTAGAAATCATTAGTATACTAGCAGAGGGTTTGATTTTCTATAACTAAAATGAGTTGTTATTGGAACCTCATCTGAGCAACAAAAAATTCGCTGCTCTACGTAGAGATCTAGAAGTAACATAATTGTAGACAACTTTTAGTAGTTCACGGAAATATTGCATAATGGAACCTACGCACCCACGGAACACCGGTCGTTGACAGCTAATAGTGAGCTAGACCTAGCTTACTTAGTGGAGAGCCTAGATTTTTTCGTCTATAATAAGGAAAGTACTGAAGATGTCTACATCTAGACAATAAGAAGGTCGCATATGGTACATATTTCTTGATTGTCATTTCCAAGCGTCCTAATAGGAAGCATTTCATACGCTACGGTTCATCATTTGTGAAGTACACCCATTTGGGACCTAGTTCTATGCTTCTACATGACCGTTACACTAAGAGTTTCCATCTTCGTGTTGTCTGGATTCACGATCTTCTATTATAGAACAATGGCGGTGAACACGCAAATACAAAAACGCCAGCAGTGGTTGGTCCCAACTATCAGACTTAGTTGGAATACGAATAAAGTTCATTGTGTGATCTATTCAAGTCAATTAACTCTGAATGGTAAATACGACTAATACTACACTAATACTAATACAAAATACTAATACGACTAATACAAAAAATGTTCTCTCAACTAATAAATAATTAGTTGGCCCAACAAAGCCGTTTTTTCCATGTAGACCGTTCCGACACGGTATGCAGTGCCAGGCGTATGGTCATACTAGCAGCATTCGTGATATTGGGCAGGCTATGACGTTAATATTGCATCAATATGCTGTAGTATATGACGCATTTCTGTCGACACGCCGTGCCGACTTTTTCTACCTGGACAATGCCTGAACATAGGGGAAGTAATAATATCAGAGTCTCAGAGACGGACTTTATTTTAGAGAGCCCTAGAAAAATGCGCATAGTGTTGCACAAAGTATTTCAAATACGATAAAAAAATGTATTATGGAAAAATGAAAAATATAATTTGTCGATTACCTTTGATTGAAAATAAAGAGCCGCTGGTAAGCCCAAGCAAAAATGGCTCTGGCGGTATCTGGCGAACTTAAGAGTTGGGTCGATTAAGTTATTCCGGGCGCAACACCTTAGTCTTCAAAAATGAAATTGACCTTTTTGCTACACTAAAGTAATACTATGTAACCTTGTGTAAAAAAACAACCCTGGTCGGCTTACCGACTTTATAATAATGCATCATTACCTTAAAATTGAAAGTACTAATACAGAGTCATATGTAAAAAGCTCCTGTCCACATCCCAATTGCAGATTTTTTGTGTCAAACATGTCGATGTCAGAAATATAAAAAATGCAATGGACGCAGCAAATTTTAGCAATTAATGAGTGCACTTTAAAAATTCCGTCAGCGGAATTCCCCACATGAAAATATTGTTGAAAGATGCAAGAATAAATTCGATCTTATGTTTCAATCATTGCGGTCTTTGCAATCTGGTAGCTGGCAACGAAGCAATATATCGTCAGCGACGTTGGTAACTTGCGAAAATGAGAGCGTGTTTGAGGTTAAAAGACAGCATCACTTCTCCAACCACTTTCAACATTTTGTAACCTGTTTTTTCCAAACGGCCTGATAAATGGCACTCAAATTTTGAAAGAATACGCAGAATTATTATAGAAATGGGTTAAGCTTTTGACTTCACGATACTCAGAGCCATTTTTTCAAGAAAGTAAAAAAATCGAAATTGACGTTACGCACGCAAGAGACCACGGTCTTACATACAGGTCTGGAAACTCCGTTCGATTTCAGTGGTAGGGGTATGGTCGTATCTCGAGGAAACATTTAGTTCCTACCATCGGCACTATGCATCGCTATCATCGGATTTCTTTTCGCGTGTTGTCACCATAACCTTATTATCCAATGCCGGCTTTTTCGTGAACACGTCTTTAGTGATGTGCTATAAACTGTTTTTTAAAACGATAAATATGTGTAACAAGCACAAAAGTGGGATCACACTGAATACCTTGATTGGACAGAGAAAGATACCCCCACGGTCCCTTTGGCGCCCCTCGCCATCAAACGTTACACCACGGTAACGCTGCTGGCGGTGACTGCGAAAACTAGAGGCCTCATCGCTAAACGACCTACCTTCATCAGTAAAGTTTCCAGACCTGTATGTAAGACCGTGCGAGAGACAGACCTATAGGCGTTTAACGGTGGCCAACGAAATTGCCACGGGTGTATCACTGAGTCTTCACGAGAACATTATATCTATATTAGCAATGGTCGATAAAACTCGTGTTACCGCATGGCTGCGTAAACCATGTCACATCGCAGTCGCGTCCCTGCGCCAAGTTGATCTACAACAATAATTAAAACAGCTTGACCGAAAACAATGGAATCTGTCAGAGAACTCGAGTCAAATACAAACGCGCGCAAGTGGCGTCTGCTATTTCTTTTCCTCTCGCGTATTGCCTTCGTGCAGCGGCACTCACGCAACTACTTATCTGTCGCTTTACTCGCACCTAAGATTTCTCAGATATCTTATTTATGAACCCTGGCGCACTCAGGGTGATCACACTAACTTTTGTTGCAAGGTTTACGATGTATATAAACTATAAGCGTGGGTAAGCATCGAAATGGATAACTTAAACATCTCAATATGCAGGCATTTGACGCGAGCGCTGAATCGATACGCAAGTGTTATGCGCACAGTCTTCTACTCTGGAAACTATTGTGGTGGAGATAGTCCCGCTTTTCGATGATACAACGCGTAGTTCCTGAATCGACGAACATGCGAATAGAGTCGCATGTTGAAAAGGATAATATGTTTAAAAAATAGTGGAACATGTGTGATCCTTGCAAAATCGTTGTCAGTTGTCACGAAATGACGAAGAATTGGATCATTGTTATAATACCGAATTTGAAGTTTTGGGAAATCGTGTGCCGTGCCACATTGCAATAAAAACTCGAAAATTTTGAACCTGAAATGGTCACTATTGAAGGTGCCGATAGATGAGACCTTGCGCAAAAAGTGGCAATCTTTCATAACAAATGTATTCTCTTGTGCCCTAATTTACTACTAATTATTTTGAAAAGTTTTGGATCTCTTCGCTTTTGCCTCAGGTTGGTCTAACAGAAAGCAATTTTTAGAATTGAAACTGTACTTTAGAGAATTTAATCTTGTAATAATTATGTTACAAAATAATTTTTGTAATAACCGCACGAGTCACTAAACGCTCATTAATTAGCTTCATTCACTCCCCAGACAACACGAAAGGGCCCATTTGTAGAAAACTATCGCTCTACTCCTGACCGTCCATTTATAAGCTTACGATGTCCAAAAAAGCATTCGTTGTTGAATGCTAGTATTAGAACAATAGTAGAGCCCAATATTAGAGTACTCTAAACTGTCAAGTCTGAATCACCTACAAGCGACCTAGTGCTAGGCAGCAGGTAGGGACCACCAGTAGGGAGCATTATCTGGTATAAATTTATATCGCATTGTGTGAACTTACTTAGGCGCTGACAATGACTAATAACTTTCAGATCATTATAAATAATATTAGAATTACTCATTAAATTCAGGGCATTATATAGTAATATTAACAATAATATTCTATTAATATTGCCAAGAAAAAAAACGGATCCTCTTCGGAGACGGCTTTTCTTAACACTATTCGAGAAGTGATGCACGCGGGTTTTGAACCCAAGACCTACGGGACCTACCTATTTACCTAACTACCTAACCGAGTACGCTAACCACTAGACCAAACTGACTATGTGGATATCTCATACTGTAATTCCATAATAGTTCATTTTACGATAACAGTATAAGGGAGTGATGTGAGGGGGTGATATATGGAACCAATATTCTAAGGTGATTCTGCCAAAAACTTCGAATTGAAAATGGCCAACCTTATAAGACATCTGTCTGGCACACAAGTGACTTGAACTCAAAACTCGTAAAATCAAAATGGCGGATTTAATTATGCCAGGTGAAAAAGCAAAAACAGACATGATTTATATAAAATTTATTTATTGGGGTTTTTCGAGGTCGCTGGTTACGAAATTGATTTAAAAACGTAAAAAAAACAAAATGGGAGATTCTGTACGGCGGATCAAAATGCAAAAAATGAGTTGATTGCATGAAACTCGGTGTTCAGCGGTTTTTAAACTGGCACAAACTGGTCGCTGCCAGTTCGGTTGAAATCTTGAAAATATGATAAACATATTCTAGAGTAAAAATATATATCTAAATTATAGCAATAGCTAACGTCACTATATGTAGGAATATACATGTCGACAAATACTACAAATCATTAGTATATCATTAGCAGTGGGTTTGATTTTCTAGTACTAAAATGAGTTCTTATTGGAACCTCATCTGCGCAACGAAAATTTCGCTGCTCTACGTAGCGATCTACAAGTAACCTAGTTCTAGACGACTTTTAGTAGTTCACGGATATATTGCATAATAAAACCTACGCACACATGCAACACTGGTTATTGACAGCTAATAGTGAGCTAGCCCTAGGTTACTTAATGGAAAGCTTAGGTTTGTTCATCTACAATAAGGATAGCACTGAAGACATCTATACCTAAATAACAAGAAGGTCGTAAGTAGTACATATTTCTTGATTATCATTTTCATGCATCCTATTAGGGAGCATTTCGTACGCTACAATGAAACATTTGTGAAGTACACCCATTTGGGACCTAGTTCTATGCTTCTACATGACCGCTACACTAAAAGTTGCCATATTCGTGTTGTCTGGTCTCTCTATTGTATTTAATGATTATTGTTTTTAGTTCATTATTTATATGGGCAACAAGGTTGGAAGTCAAACCAGCGTCACAAAGTAGGCATACGTGTCGGCGATCTCTCGATTACAACGACTAACGAAGAGAACTATCAGAACTAGCTAGAAAACTAGCCATGGAGACTAGAGGTAAGCAGTACGAACTCAGGCTGAAAAAAACGTTCGCGAACGTGTGTACAATCGATTCCAGCCAACTTCCCGTCAAAAAAATTTTTCACGATTTGTTTGTTCTTTTGTATTTATTTAAAGTCAGATTAACTATCAGGCTTATTAGTGACGGGACCTACTGAATTATTTCTGTAGTGTGGAATCTAAACCAATGTTGCATGTATTTCGCGTGACTTACGAATTGCCAGTCGATCCATGCTAATCAGCTATCATGACGATACTGGAAATTGATCACAATTAACTCACTTTTCAACGAAATTATTCACATTAAGAATAAAAATTTATACGTAAATGTTCAATATTACCAAATTAACTCATCAGTAAAACCAGTTTCAAGATGTTTCATTTAAGTTGCGATTATTGATTTTAAAAAATCCGACAAGATCCGTTTTTATGATATGAGCAGGAATACACTCACTTACTGAGAAATCAGATACTTCCGTTAAAAAAATATCAGCCGACACTATATAATTTACTGTTTTCAATCTTTGCGAGAGCGTCATATTATGCCAACACTGACATCGTCAGTAACGAAAATCAAACTAAGAAAACGTCTGGTTACTTAATAACGCGTACGGTCGCCATCGCGAGCGCTAGCGTCACCGGCTACGTTCATGGTGTATCTATACGATAGTGAAGTATAGCCGGTAGCGCCACGACATGGCCACTGTCCAAACAAGCAGGGTTCAACAGCTGAATGCTGATTCGAGGACAAGCCATCTGTTTGTGGTTATGGTCCTCACCACGGTCTTACATACAGGTCTTGAGACTTCCTCAAAATTCTGTGGTGGGGGTATGGTCGCTTAGTGAAGTTGTTTTTAGTTTCCAGCATAGCCGCAACTCGTCGCCGTCATCGGGTTCGTAGTTAAACTTTAACTTTAAAATCCGGAGCGTGTTTTGCTCACAGCTTTTTGTTGGTAGTTTTTCAAAAAATGAGAAAGTGGTGTGCGGTGCCGAATTGCAGAATCGGCAGTAGAACCGAGAAAAAGTATTCCGTGTTCCATGTGCCAAAAGACGCGGTTCAGTTTAAAAAAATGGTATTATCAAATGTTTTACAGTTTAAAAAACGTATAAGTAGAGGTGCACAGGAGACCATGTGTGAGACTGAGACAGACAGATACCCTCTGCCCCTCCGCGTCCCTCGCCTAGATGCAAAACCTTACATGCAACGACTCTACCGGCGACTAAGGAAAAATAAAATGGCTTCGCTAAACAACCCACCCCCACTACTGCAGTTGCAAGACCTGTATGTAAGACCGCATCCTCCACCATAGCCGGCATCCCCCACTATTCAATAAATGGCTAACGGTAATTTACAAATCCAATCTTGAAACCTCGATAACTGGATATGCTATGTTAAAAGAAGAAGAAGAAGAAGAAGAAGGGTATGGATGCGGCGCATTTGAGCTAATGTAGTCATCGGTAGGGTTCTTTGCCCTGGTAGATGTTTCTGCCATCGCATGCCTTTAGGCGTGTAACCGTTTTTCAGACACGATCGACGAGGTCAATAAGTATAGAACTGCAACCGCATGGTTAATATGAGACTACGCGAACATTTAAATATAATTTGTGTTTAATGCAAATCTGCAGTCAAATGTTTCGAGCAATATAACGAAAGTCCTTTTTGTTGCTGTCGTATTTGATGTAGTAAACGTCTGTGAGTAGGATAGATATATTCTCGAATAGAAATTTGGAGCGTTACATCAGTTGTTAATCTGGTAATGCTAAGGCCCTATCAAGGCCTTCTTATTGCCCGTTTAGAGCCTAACTTATGCCTGATGTAAGATTAAAAAATTCTGCTCGGGTTAGCCTTGGGCTCCATACTATTTACATAATGATGTATAACATATTTTACTTCTTAAAGCTTATTTATAGCGATTTTATAAATACCTATAATTCGTCTGTACTTTCCGACACCTTACAAATTCGGAGCTTAACATTTTTCAAATTTGTTTAAGGTGTTCCTATGGACGCGCGCTACGCGGTTGTCAAAGAGGCAGATATCAATTGTTTTCCGTGTAAGACAAACAATCTATGCGTTGGTGCGAGAGAGCGCGATACCCCGAAAATGCATGAGTCAGAGAGAGAACGGATACTTTCTCTGATGATTTCTCAAAAATAAAGTAAGCAATCGACTTGAAATTTGGACATAAGTTGGGAAAGAAAGTTCTCTTCTTGACACCAATCATTTTTTTTTATCTATTATTATTGCTAAGCGAGTGTAACCTATGGCGTATACTGCATGAACAACTTTGACATTGAATATTTCCGAAGTACGGTAGGCGAACAGATTAAAATTTTGCAGAAAATTTTTTAAATTATTGGCGAACATTCTATAAGAATTTCAGAACGATAGCATTTAAAGTGCACCGTCCATAGGAACACCTTAAAGTACCTATGGCTGTAGCCGTTGAAATAGCGCTGTTCATAATTTCGCAAAGAAATTTCATCAATCTCTACTTTTTATCATTATTTATAATTTTATCTTAAAAATCTTAAATATCTTTCCAATGGCGCGCAAATTAAAATCCTTCCTCAATACTATATTATATTTTTATTAATTTTAGCAGAATATAGAAAATATTTTTTGGTATCTCATGGTCCTCTTCAAGTTATGAAGCTCGAAGTATCCTTGATATTAACCGCATTCGGCGGTATTAATACACGGCCTTTTTTGTACTACACACGTTTTTCGATATAAAGTCATTACCGTAGATTAAGACATGTTCCCGTCAAAAGGTTGTGTACAAAAGCAGTACGAAGGACTTCATCGGACCTACAAAGGAAAATTAATAAAAGTAATTGCACCCTCTAATTTCACAAGACGCCAAAACTAATCCACGTGGGATGACCCCAACGACGCCCAGATCGACAATTTAGCTGCTACCCTCCACGCCTTCAACAACTCGGCTCCCTTTTCGGTCAGCCGCAGGCTCAGACTCCGGTAGTTAATTGGAAGCTAGAGAGAGAAGGAGAGAAGGAGGAGGAGTGGAAGGGCTCCAAAGGTTCGAAGAACGCGGCAGGGATTTCGTTTGGGGAGAGTAAAAGTTTGTCGGGCGATGGGGGACCGTCGGGCAAAACCATCGAGGCGGATAGCACAAGACGCGATACGAACGCTCGCGATGCGACAACGCGCTCGATGCGACTCGCCCGCCCGCTGCCCCTAAAACTGATTCAGCAATCGCAGAAATGTCGCCCAGCTGCGGGCTACGATGGATGAGTGAGCACGGGAGTGACTGTCTATAGACAAACATCAAAGGCAACTTTGAGGGTGACACCGAACCGTACGGCAATCGAAAAGCCTCCCACCATTAACCAGCTCGTTTTATCAAGGGTCGCGCTTTCGCGCGTCTATCACAAACTGACCAACACAATTTACGCCAAGGTGTTCGTGTATTTTCGTTCTCATTTATATAATATCAAAATTATTGGTACGCACTATTATACACAAAAGAAATTATATAGTACCGAATAATAGCCCAGGTGTAACATCCATAAAGCAAATAGCCGCCTTAAAAGATGAAAGGCACGACATATTTTCCTTTCTTTGAAAATAAATATTTTCCACACTTTCTAGGCCATACGAAAACATTTTTACTAAAAGGATACGAATGCACACATGCGCATAAAGTCAAGACAGGACATCGGTACACAAATAGAGGAGAAAAAAACAGCAGCTTGCGTAGTAACACGGAGAGCGCATGTGATCCCAGTCAACATAACGGGTTGTAGTACGGGCTTAAGTAGCTTGCGCCTGATATTCATTTCGCATAAGTTCGAGAAAAATGAGAGGGAATTGCAAACACTTCTCAATGGTATGCAAATCTGAAAAAATTCATGCACCCTAAAGATACTGAAAAGATTAATTTTGCAAAATAATAATAATTAAATAGAAATATTAACAAATTGATGAAAAAAAATTGTTTAACAAATCTACCGGAAAACCACCTTCTTTAAGTAAATGATTCGTTCATTTTTCTGAATACGAATGAATTTTTACAGATTTTTTAATTAACTTTGAATTTTGTGTTTTTGCACATGAGGCGTTCCATATGAAGTGGGCCACCCTGATTTTCAGTGTTCGTAGAGTGGGTTCATAATTTTTTTCTACAGTATTTAGAGTTCCCCGAACACATATGAGTTATTTCAGATTTTTGATCCCCATAGTTTTTCCACAATAATATTCGCTTTTTATTTTTATTTTTTCTGTTCGCTGCCGATTTAAAACTATCTACTAAAACTATGACACAGCTAAAATGTTGCGGGATAAAATGTGGGGTTTCGCATACACTTTTTGAAAAAAATGTTTCCAAATTAAACTAGATAAATTTTCAGGCATTTTTTGGCAAAACAATCCCATATCTTTTTTTTCGTTGTGAGAGACCATTTTTATTTTATTCAAAATTTCACAGAATTTCCGTCATAATGTTAAAAAATGACGAAAAAATCAACACGATGGCAAATTGATATCTTCACAATGTACGACTCGATTATTTGCCGAATCATACACAATTTACACGTTCACATTATGAAGGTATGAATTGATCATCGCGCAATTTTTGGTGTAATTAGTGGACTTAATAACGGAAATTCTGTCAAATTTTTAGCAAAATTAAAATGGTCTTTTCCAACGAAAAAAATGGTATGACTTTATATTGCTAAAAAGTGATTGAAAATGTATATAGGCTAATTTGAAAATATTTTTATCAAAAAGTATACGTGAAATCCTACATTTTATCCCTGAACAATTTTGTTGTGCCATGGATAGTTTTAAATAAATCCGTAGCGAAATGAAAAAAAATGAAATACTCTATTTTCAGTAGTAATACCCCAAGAGCTTCAAAATTATCGGGTATTTCCCGATAACTTCGTTGCATACAAACAAGAGTATCAAGTTTTGCAGGTTAAAAAATCCCGAGCGCTTGCGCGAGGGAATTTTCTGCAAAACTTGACACGATTGTTTGTATGCAGGAAAGTTTGAGGGAAATACACGATTAATTTTGAAGCTCGAGGGGTATTTGTCGGATTATTTTTTCCATCGGAATTTCGGCTCATTCTTCAGATCACGTTCCAGTTCTCGTTAGAAGTTTGACAGATGTGAAGAATTCTCAGGTTAAAAGTTGTTCAGAAACTGTTTTTATTGCTTAGCATTTTGTTAGGAAATATCCGAAAAAAATAAATTCGACTAGGTACCCCCGCATGAGGCCAAATGCACCGTTTCTATTGGCTGAAATTCCGATGGAAAAAATAATCATTTTTATTTTATTTTTTCATTTCGCTGCGGATTTATTTAAAACTATCCATGACACAACAAAATTGTTCAAGGATAAAATGTAGAATTTCACGTTTTGATAAAAATGTTTCCAAATTAGTTTAGATACATTTTCAATCACTTTTTGGCAATACAAAGTTATACCATTTGTTTCGTTGGGTACGACCATTTCGATTTTGCTCAAAATTTGACAAAATTTCCGTTACTATGTGTAACGGAAATTTCCGTTTTTTGTGTTATAGATCGTTTTAAATCCGCAGCGAAAAGAAAACAAATAAAAATAAAAAAGCGTATTTTATTGTGGAAAAACTATGGGGATCAAAAATCTGAAATAACTCGTAGGTATTCGAAAATCAGGGTGGCCCGCTTCATATGGAATGACTCACATATTTTTTCCGTATAAAAAAGAAGAAGATTCAAAGTGAGTTTAAAAATCTGAGAAAATTCATACGTATTCAGAAAAATGAACAAATCATTTTCATTTTAAAAAATGTGGTTTTTCGGGAAATTTGTTGAACAGTTTTTTTTTCATCAATTCCTTAACAGCATTTTAGAATAATTATTATGCAAAATTAATCTTTTCCGTACCTTTAATGAGCATGAACGTTTTTTAGATTTTTATACCATCGAGAAGTGTTCGCAATTCTCCCTTATTTTTCTCGAACTTATACGAAATGAATACCAGGCGCAAGGACTACCTTAAGATAATGCCTTCACGGTGCCATTGCATAGATCCGGTGTAGCGTAGGAATACACATGGATTTGATGTTACTGATACCAGCGCTACCCGTGGAGAAATATTATCAGGGTTCTTCCAAAGTCCCGATTAATATTCCCTAATTCTCTTAGGGGCCTTATGTGGAAGCCTCATAGGGTTTCGCAAATGATGGTCACGCTTTTTTCTTCGGGATCTTTAAAGACTAAATATTAGGGGCCTTTAAAGGCAAAATAATGAGGACCTTTTAAGGCTGCCCTATTAACTCCTTACTAAAATCATAAAGAAATTTAATTTCAAAATAAATATTTGTTATTATTTAGTTGAGTGATGCTGCACTTTTAATTAGATATTTCGTCTTTCTCTACACGATGGTACATATTAATCGCTGAAAAAACATATTACATTTTTTTTTGACGTTGACGGGAATCGAACCTAGAACCCGCCAGACGGTGTAATTGCACTGCGCCTTAGCTCTCTTGGCCATTCAAATCATATGAATATGCATTTTTTTATCTATTTGAATGACTGTAATATAAAATATGAAATAAAATTAATGTAATATAGTCAGAACTTGATAGATTTACATGACTGCGTCTGATGTGTAAAAATAAAAGCACATTCAGTTATTTTTTTACACAAATTGGTTATATCGAATAGGGTACATTGTTAGGGTACATTGATTGTATCATTGTTGTCATCTATAATTATATTCCACAAAATTGCTTGTTTTATCGTTTGCGCGAATTAATTCGTTTGTATTTAGGTGCGTGACTGTTTGACTGACCTGAGGACCAGTATTAGAATGGGTGACCACCTGGCTGACTTTGACGGTCATTAGTTGGATAGGTGACCACCAATTTTGCCATAGAAACCTCGGATTGCCATATAAGATCCTCATCTGGCAAATTTATTATTGATTTGTTTACTTTATGCCATAGTTAAGCCTGACTGGGCCTTTAATTAATTAACTTATCAAGGCCTTATTAAACTTCACCATCGCCTTATGAGATCCTTATTTGGCAAAATTATGATTAATTAGTTTACTTGGTATCATGATGAAGCCTTACTGGGCCCTCAAGTAATTACCCTATCAAGCCCTTATTGAACTTCGCCATGGAAACCTAGAATTGCCTTATGAGACCGTTAGGTGGCAAAATTATTATTGATTTGTTTACTTGGTGCCAAGATTACACCTGACTTGGCCCTTAAGTGATTACCCTATCAAGCCCTTATTAAACTTCGACATGGAAACCTAGAATTGCCTAAGGAGACCCTTATCTGGCAAAGTTATTATTGATTTGTTTATTTGATGCCATGATGAAGCCTGATTGAGCCCTTAAGTGATTACCCTATCAAGCCCTTATTAAACTTCGCAGTGGCAACCTAGAAGTGCCTTATGAGGCCCTTACGTGGCGAAATTATTATTGATTCATTTACTTGGTGCCATGATTAAGCCTGACTGGGCCCTTAATTAATTGCCCTAATATAGCCCCATTAAATATCGGCATGAACCCCTACAATTTTCTTAGTAGGTCCCTAATTGGGAGTGATATGGAATTCCCTTTTATGGTGTCCACATTAAAGCCCGATGGGGCCCTAAGTTATCTTGGGGCAAACCTAATATTTTTCTTCACGGGCTATTCACGCACTTCCACATTCCTCTTTAAATCACAATATCTCAAAAACGAAACGATAAACCATCCCCAATTTGTTAAGCATATTTATGTTTATACCCCACAAATACTCAAGTTTCTTTCAATTTTTACATCTCGTTTAAATGACGGATTAATAAACGTGCCTTTATTGCATGTTATCACAATTTCGGAGTGGCATATCGTCCTTGAATTCTATACACGGTCAGGTAATGCATGCAATTATATAATAAATAAATAATTGTGCGTGAGTATGAAAAAAGTAATGTGAAAGAAGAGTAACAATGTCATGGAATTTATTACGTACATTTAGATGCGATGAAACAAATGTTCGACGGAGTAACAAAAAACAGTAATCGCAAATGTGATTCGATAGTTCTCGGAAGATAAGAGGTTTGATATGATAGCGCATATAAAATATACTTAATATATTGCTTAATGTTTAAAATAGTGCTTCTTGAGTATTCCATATGCGATTAGATTGGTCGAATATACATGACAACTTGTAGTACATAAACGCTACGCTAGTTATAAAAATCGCATGTAAAATAATTGCACGTTCAATTCAGTTTTTCCCTTCCTTAAAAAATGAGTGGGTAAAATATCTCGCATTTTCGATATAAGTATTGTTGTCGATTTATTCGTTCCCTGATTGGTTGTCGGGTTAGCTGTAACTCGTGCTAACCGATAAGCAGCTTCAATTGTGTTACTTTGACAGTTCTCGGGCGTGCGAGGTTTGAAGATTTTTATGTAATCTTATTGTGCGGAACGCTGACTGTTGAATTATGTATAGTTCTGATAGCATTTTAAATGAAAAATAAATCATTGATGTTTAATACTTCGGGACCGCGCGGTAACACTTCGACCTTTCGGGGTTGTAAGGCCCGATTTACACACTGGCGGTGACGTAGTCCCTTGGTATTGTCGTCAGGGAAGTTAATCACCAACGACTTGATTTTTTGTATGTGAAGGGTTACTTGATGAATAGTAGATGAACAACGGAAAACTATTATTTATTGAAAGTCAACACTGTACACTAAATTACTTAATATTTACTTGCACGTTTGTATTGGAGTTTGGTATATTATGAGTCAACGCGTGGGTATGAGCTATTATTACTTGTGCTTGAGAGCGGTCTCAAGGCACAATAATCGCTTAAAGAAAATTACCCCAACACGAGTCAATCTCAACTGTTGCCCAGTAGGTATTGATGTGACTCGGTCGAGGTGAAAAGTTTAACTGATTTTTCATAGTTGGTGACGAGAAGTTCCTTAAAAAAGGGAAGGGCGAGACTCTATTTTTCACGCGGTTATCATTGGTGCAAAAGTAAAGAGTAGGCGGATTTTTCTCATCACCAATCACGAAGGGGATTGTTTTGGTGGGGAAGATGGGTGCAGAGTGGACATCCCTGTCGGACCCAAGCTTGACCGGCTGCGATTTCCCGTGACGCGCTCCTTACCAGAATAAAAAGTTTTCCGCGCCTGACTCGAGCGTCGAGTCAGCGCGGAGTTAATCCCTTTATTGAGGTACGCTAGCATGCTGGTCAGATGGGCCTCGAGCATAGTCCATGCCTTACTGCACGCATACCTTATTGCCTAGAAGATCTTAAAGAATAAAGACTTAAAAACTGTCGAATCTGGTCGCCAAATGTGGCAGTTGTTCGACGTGACGCGCGGACCCGCAGATAATTTGGGAATTCCTCACTTTATTATCCTTCAGGGCAGAAATAGCGTCGCGTCTGAACGAATGTTGGCTACGCACGTTCTCGACTTTATCATTACTTTATAATATTCAAAAAACAATGTTTCAACTATATATTCGTCCCATGCGACGGAACAATTGACAAGAATTATGAAGTCGATCGGTAAGCAAGGTTCGTTTAGAAGTATGAAATCAACATCTGAAAAGTCTCCAGTGTCTAAGGTAAGATCAATTGACTTTCTCAACGTCACAAGAGACCAGACAATGTATCATCTATAGAGAATAATTTTCGACATACAAGAAGGGATCCAAGATGCGGAATCCCGGCACAGTATTCTTCGCAACTTATTACGAGGAACTTGGATAGGTTGAACCGAGACGCGACAATAAACCTTCGAAAAATATGTTCCCGTTTTTCCTATACAAACGTGTATGAATTTTGTAAAACTTGGTATAGGAAATCGGAATTAATATGTTTGTATAGTAAATTTAATACAGATATATGAATTTTGATAATCCGGTGATTGGAAATTACAACACATGATTATTAAATCATCATTTACTAAATTAGTATATGAAAATCAATATGCATTTTCGGAATTTTCGTACCCGATTTGAAATTTAATATACATTGTTCCATTAAATGTAAGATCAAAATTACTCAAATTGCAGTTACTGGTATTGAAAAATACCAAGTAAAGTATTTGCAATTTTGGCTATATGGGTATATTACTTTATGAAAAATGTTTGCGTTTTTGCTACACACAAGTGTGAGAAATTTACAAGACTCGCTATAGGAAATAAACATTAATATAGTTGCATAGTAAATTTAGTATGCGTGTATGGATTTTACCAAACCGGTGATATAAAATTACAACACATGGTTACTAAATCAATCATTACTAAATAAGTACATGAAAATCAACATGAATTTTTGGAATTTTGGTGACTGATTTAAAATTTAATACACATTTTTCAATAACGAAAAAAAACCCGACAATAACCGAAAAAAAATCGACTTCTGATAACTTACTCGAGATTTTCAAAAAGATTCAGTTCATCCAGAAATTATGTTCACTTGAAAATATTTCCAGCTCACTTTGCGCTCTGATTGCAGTCAATTGAATATTTTGTTATGTCAGTTACACTGTAAAAAAATTTACTTTAAATTTAATGGACTTTTACCGGAAGTTTTTATGCATAAACTAGTATATCAAATTTAATATACAAGTGTAATGTAACATTAATGTATGGTATAGGACATTTAATAATTTACTTTAATTTTATAGTAAAAGTACTTAAATTTTAATAATTTGCTTTAATTTTACTGGAAAAGTACATGAATTTTATACCACAATTGTATATTAAATTTCGATTACGAGCTTATGCATAAAAACTTCCAGTCTTTTCTAACAGTGTATGAGTATGCTTGAGAGAATAATAGTTGTACAACTCTTATGTCATTTAGATATCTAAAATTACTAAGTCGTTGATAGCGCAGTCGGTAGCGTGCGTGCGTTGTTAGATACTTAGGTAGGTACGTCCCAGGTTCAAACCCCAGTGTAAGCGGAACATTTTCTCTGGCGAAAACCAATTCCCAACAATTTCTGATGACATAATTTGTGTAAAAAAAATGTCCGACTAATATTTATATTTTTTTAAATTGTTTTTATGTCCATTTAAAATTTCAAACACATATGTATTTGAATTTTCAGATACCGCTCATATAAAAATTCAACATAAATGTTTATGAAATTTAATATACAAGGTCATTAAATATCAAAAGTAATTTCTATGAATTTTCAAATATATTCATCGAAAAATATCTTGCAGCGATGGAAAAACCAGAAACAATTGTGCAGTATTGTTATCGAAAGCTAAATTTTTTCCAATACCGTTCATATGAAAATTCAATATAAAGGTTTATGAAATTTAATGCACAGTTTATGCATATGGTACTTCCAATACAAGTATATTAATTTTAAGAAAGATTTTTTTACACGGAAAAAAGAGTTTGGTTGTGGCAACTACGTTTTCGATTTGCTGCACACAATGTCTAAAAAATTAGTTGCCTCAACCATATCGAATAGTAACATCAACTATTCACGATTAGTTCTCTATTGGATTAGTTAGATTAACTAATCCAATCGTTGGGACTACCACTCGAATAGTTGGGACTACCATTCGAATCGTCGGTATTATCATTCGAATAGTTGGTATTGCCATTTGAGTTGCTAGGGAAATAGAATAATTGATTGGTTGTGCCAACTCATTTCTTGGTTATGGCAACTAATCTTTTTTTTCCGTGTACAGTGCAAACCTCGCATGCTAAAATCTGACACTAAAGCAATTATGGATATAGATAGAAAGAATTTAGAGCTACTGAAAAGACTCAATACGATTCATCATATGCATGTGAATTCTCAAGTTAGTCCGAGAAAAAATTTACATAATTCTCATCAGATTTTTGGTCCTTAAAAAGGGTTACGTCGTCTGCTGGAATTCAGAACGAACGTAAAAACCTGTTCTCGTCGACAAGAAAGAAGATGTCTACGGAATGGAGAATAAAAATAAAAAACTTATGACTAGAATACAACAAGTCACTGGTTTATATTGCACAGCCGATCTGATTCGCGAATGGAGAGAATCTAGAGACGCTACCAAAAAAACTTCCAAGTAACTTCGCTATTCGTTTAAGTTAAAAAAAAAACGTTTAAAATAAAAGAATATAACAAAATTAACGTTTAGAAAATTTGGTCAAATAAATCGCGATCCGCGCTCCGATCAACTAAGAAAAAATTATTACCTTCTCTAAATGAAATACTGTAGACAAGAAAAACCGACCTTTTTCCACTACTTGATAGTAGATTTGTCACTACATATTATTTACTATGTATGCAATTACGCACACGTAATTACATCCTCTCGGCTTTTCGTATGTGTTATTGGCCGCGTGGACTATAGCGAGGATGTCTACACCCACGTTAGTTTGCCCAGTCTACGAATATTTCTCAGACTAAAATTCTGTTCCAATAGGTTTAAAACATATTAAATTTATTGTAAATTTGTTAACACTTGTCGCGTATTTATGTATTTACGCCAATAATCGTGATTTTTTTTGTATAATAATTTTTTTTGAGACCACAAAAACCTTTCTTTTTGTATTATATTTGTCCAGACCACAATAAAAAAAACATTGTATGAAGAGGGTCCACACCCAGGACCGAAACGTTACAATTGGGGGAAATAATTGTTTTAATTTGTCCCTCTCGCTCCTGCTGAAAACTGAGAGTTGGTCAACCGTAGCCGCTAATACACATACATCTTGTAAAACTCTCGACCGCCTATCTATAAACTATTATTGTCGACAAGAAATATGGCAGATTGAACGTGACCTCGCAGAGGTTTTTTATACATCCAAAAATCCCAGTTTATACCAGAACATTGAGTCTCGTAACAGGAAAACACCAGGTAAATTTTTATAAGAGGTACCCTAGCAGGTACCACGCGTGGAATTGACGCTGTTCATAGTCGAATCACGGTCAAAATCACGCGTGAGTTTCGACACGGAAAATCACGGTCGTATCTCGGCAGAAATCACGGCCCCTCTCATACTGTTTGAGCTTTTGAGCGGACCGTGATTTTGCAATTAAGAACGGTGTAAATCACGGCACGACGGAATTTACAGTGCCGCGATTTCGTCTGTAATGTTTTGTAAAAATCGCGGACCGAAAGCTCAAACGCTCCAGAAGCTTTAGAGCGAGGAACCGTTATTTCCACCGTGAAAGGACCGTTTTTTCCATGACTAAAATCACGCGAAACTTTCACCGTGATTCGACCGTGGTCTGATCTGCTAGGGTAGCATTAAGAATTTTCATATTCTCCATTTGCAACAATTTATAAATCGGGTGATAGTGTAAATTCTTCATGCTGCTATCTCTTGGAAAAATTTAAACAGTGTTGATTGTTTAGGAGGCTCGATATTATGGTATAAACCGGGATTTTCGGTCATGTATGGTAGAACAAAAAAATTATTCGCCATTTTACTGAGCATTTTATTATCAAAAAATAATGACAAAAATAAACCGACAGCAGTGGGCGTGCGGTCCTGGAGTCACACAGCATTAAGCAGCATTTCTTGCGGCCATAACTTGGATGGGTGACCGCTTAGCCGCGCACTGGCGTGCGCGCCAGCTGCTGATCGGGAGGCAGTTTTTCTGACTTTTTAATGTATTCTCATACAGTAGAAACTCCGTAAAAATAAAACCGCCTGTATCGGCCAGATTTTCCGCAGTTTCCCTATGCCCACATGCAAATGCGATACAGTAGTGCATTAGGAAGAGTGGCTGCGGGTAACACTCTAGTGGGGTCTCAAGGAATGGGAATAGTAAAAGCCAAGTGGCATACATGAGACATCACGAATAAATAGTGACAATAATAATAATAATAAAATATTGGGCTAAATTGTATGAAGGATAGTTTTTACGTATCCTTGATGGATTTTATACAAATTTTTACAATATTCTTACGAAGGAAAATGGCAGTATGTCTTATGTAAGCGTTTTTTCGAATAGTACAAAACATCTGTTTACAGAAAAATTAATTTTTCGGACACTACGCGACCTACAATGTTTTACGATACACCGAATTGAGCGTAATCATTCGAACTATTAAATGCTACCACACATAGCATCGTTCATCGTGTACAAAAATAATGAATTCCGTCCAAAGGAACGATTCGATTCTACGTGCGAATCAAATAGGAAAAACAAAAGACCGCTGCGCCACTTCTAAAAAAATTCGCACTAAGCTTTTCTTTCACGAGGGTCAATAGTAAGGTCCAACTATAGATTTTTTATCTGGTAAGTGAAAAAAAAATACATTTAAGGTTTTCAATATATCGTAAATTGGAAAATATGGAATAACTTGATATACCAGGTTATGCATAAAAACTTCCAATACAGTACATTAAATTTAATACGACTTTCTCTACAATGAGGAAGTAGAGACACATAGGTAGTGGCAAAAATAGAGATAAAATCAAAAAACAAACATGAAAAGTACATAGGCAAACAGGTAGAGAGGTGAAGACGTTAAACATTATAATAATAACGAAATGTACATCCATTGGAGCAGTTCATTTCTTTTTACTTCTATTGTCCAATAATTCATTTTACACACAAAAGTTAAATTGCAAAAAAAATGTAACATCAACTGGGTAAGCGCACGCGGCGCGCGTATGAACTAGTAATTTAAAAAAAAGAGCTGAAAATGCGAAATTCGAGTAAGAAAATGTGGCGGCTCCTCGTCGGTTTAGCCGGTATATTAGGTAAATGTACTTGTCTCGAGACGCTACCGCGTCTCTTGATCTTCGTTCCGTAGTTACAGCATGGTGCAGTAACTATTGTGCAAATGCACGTTGGAAATGTGAGTTGCATGATCATTGACAATGTCATATCAATTGTCTAACTTCACTAAATACAACTCCGTTCAAAGTGGACTTGTACGTAAATATAATTAACATCGACATTTTAATAATACGAGTATGTACAGTTTGGTTGTTTTTAGATAACTATGTCGATGGCGAAATTCGAATTAAAAATCTATTTACTTTTTTTGAATTCAGTTTCAGAGTTTAGATGGAGTTCCGAAGTATAAAAAAATTGTATAAAACCTTGAAAATTCGATTTTCGAGAGCGATTATAAGATCAAGAGTGAAGTGCGTATTCAAGCCAAGAGTTCTCATGCTTTGATTCACGTCACAGAAAACATATAGAGATCTAAAGTGGACATCCCAGCCATCAATCACTATGCCCTTCGTCAACAAGTGCTTTGACTAACTAAATATACTGTGTAAACACAACTGTCGATTACTGTACTGAGAAAAAAAATCGCTTAGATCAAATGTACCACCTGCAAGTGGCGAAAGATATGTTTGGTTGTTCGAAAGTACTTGGTTGAACGAACCAACAGATAGTCAAATCCAATTTTCTCATTGACAATAAATATTATTTAATTCCAGTATCGAAAATTTACTTTCACCACCGTCAAATGAACATTCGGTAGATGGTCTAACCAATTTGTTCTCAGTGTGATAACTCCACTGTACATACTCTCGAGTTAATAACGATTCTAGTGAATATACAAAAGCTGAGAGTCACCAAGGACGTTAGGAAACGATATGAGTACTTTACTTTGATTGCAGTCAAATCGAGAGCATTATAACGCACCATGTCTATTACTGGTAAACCCACCATAAATTATCTTGAGTTAATAAGGATTCCAATGAGCATACAAAAATCGGGGTCACCGGGGCCATTTTAGAAAGACACGAGCAATGAAAGGAAAACTCTCGCATTTGTTAAGTGGGTACCGATGTTTATCCCGCACACCATGCACGATCATACCAGTTTTCCACTAACCTCAATCCCTATCTTAGCCTCCCGACATAAATACCTCAACTTAGAATATAAATTAATTACTGAATTCATTACTGATACACAAATAAAATAATTTCTGAATTCGTGCGATGTACAAAAATCGTCAGCCTAAGTTTTGACAGTCCATCAATATGCGACACTCTTCGATAACAATGACCCCTTGCAGTTCTACTCCGCTGAAATTCAAGGTCACATATATAATGGTGCATGGTGGAGCTTATGGTGTCGAAAGGCAAGAAGAATATAGACGGACGGATATCTATCTATAAGAGCATGAAATGCTGCTGCTCAATCGCAGTTACGATGATATCTCGTCAGTTGCTTGTATAGTATGCAGAATGCAGTACATAGTAGTATTTTCACCGTTGCATGCGGCGTTTATGCAGATGACATTGCGCTCAATCACGCTCCACATTCGGAGTCCATTCGCGAAACGAATCGAGCATTGTCCACCAGGAGAGTGGACGTGATAGGACTGCAGGCGTGGCGATGTTCGTCAGAGACTGCAAAACTGGTTTTCAACTACCCGCGGCCGTCACTGGTCTCATTATTAAAACAACGAGCTAATATCGCGTTTACGCAAATGGTGAGTATTTATCGCGAGGCTATCGAGTAGAGGTGATTGGTCGGCACGAAACTTGGAATGTATCCTTCAGCGAGTCGTTGTAATGCTAATTGCTGTATCTCTGAAATCATGGAACACTGATATAAAGAAGGAAAAATTCAAATTAGAGATGACGTGTTTAAATATTAAGGGAAATGAATTAGATCAAAATGAGTGCTCTTTATCGATTAATATCTCACACGTATTATATAAGAAATATGTACTCCGGACCCCAAACGCGAATAATTTCAATATTTTAGGTGGCAAAAACATGTGTTAATGTGTATCACTAAAATATATATTTTTTATTTCGCACTCTGCACACTTTTACGAAAGAACCGGTAGCTCAAATATTTCGAAACAAATTGCTGCAGCTGTGCATGAGATGTATCCCTCCAGTAAGAGTGTAGCTTTTTCATTTTCATCGTTGATGGTGTTATTATATATTTATAAATTATTCCTGAAATGTATTTAATTATATGGTATGCCGCCGGGTTTGTCGCTTTAATACATTCATATCGAAAGGATTTGTCTTACTAAGAGTTGTTTAAGAATATTTGGCCTACTGGTTTTTATAAAAACGTGCTCAGTATCCAAGCAAACAAAAGTATTCTAGGTGACCCACAGTAGCCATGTTCGTTTACAACCTTGTAAATAATTTTTTTGGTTCGAAGGCCAAAAGTACTTATTTTTTTCATATAATTCTAGCAGCCAATCACATGTGATATTCATCGATGAAGATTGTTAATTTCAACGATCTACCTTTCCTTAAATACTCGTACCATTTGTAAAATTCCGATATAAGTTTTCTTCATTCGTCAATGAGGTTTACATCATTGCAGGGTTTAGATCTTTTTTCGCCTTTGCTTTACCAATACTTTCTGCCTCGGCTATCGTGTCTGGGAGTCTCGAACCGAGAGTCTCAGGGAATACAAGAGATACGAATCCAGCGATGATTCCCATACTTCCGAAGAGAATCAGTGGCAGTGATTCCATCACGGATGCCTAGAACGAAAGGAAGATAAATTAGTCTCTGTAAGGCTGCAGAAAATATTATTTTCTACTTGTCGTTGGCTCCATTGATTTTTTAACATCAGATTGATGTTTCATCATTTATAGGTAAATTTTCATGCAATATGCCAATGTAATTATATAAGTTCAATCCACAAATATACTAAATAATCTACATCTAACTGACAGATAGTAGAATTACATTTGCATAAAAAGTAATTAGAAAACTTATTCCATCTAGAATTCTCGGATTGCATGCTAATAAATTTCCAGAGAATATTTTTTACACATACCAGAAGTCTGGTTTGTGGTGCCAATATAGATCCTATTCGGCCCATCATGCTGCACATTGCAACTAGGGAGTGCCTTGCTGTAGTGGGAAACATTTCAGCAGTGTAAACATAAATAGTAGAAAATGCCATGGTGATGCAACCTTTGCCTCCCAGGAACATAATTAGAGGCAAGTATGAAGGCGATTCTGTTGAAATGAAATAATCTCGTTAAACTGGTTCCCTTTATTAATTAGCTATCTCGAGATATAACGAGTGCAAGAAATTCTGTTAAAAATGTACCTGCTGGAATGAATTGAATGGCCAAACAGAAAACTCCACTGATCAAAAAAGATCCAGATAAAGTAATTTTCCGTCCTACGCTGTTGATGAGAAAGCAGCTAAGAAAGTTTGCCGGTATCTCGATCAAAGATACCAGCACGAAATTTATGTATTTATCGCCGGCTATAGCTACTGCGTTTAGGGATAGTCCATAGTAAACAAAAGTATTGGTGAGCCAGCAAAGAAAACACGCGAGTAATCTTATGATTAAAATCGGCCTCGTCAACGCTTGTCGTGTTAAAACGTGATCCCCCGACTTTTTCATTTTCTCTTCCTGTGAACAGAAAACGTATTGTAACGTTAATGAATTTGTCGAGCAGAAATAACACTAATTATTTACCTTTGGTGCATTTCCGGTATTCAATTCCGTATAAATAGCTATTTTTGCCTCGTTCATCTCAAAACCATTCATTTTTGCCATTTTCCTGTAAATCTTTTCAACTTCCTTTGTCTTTTCATTAGCTATAAGCCATCTATAGAAAATTTGTATTTTTATTGCCATATTGTAGTTTTTAAATAAAGTCTGTGATTTTTTAGATGTACCTTATCGACTCAGGGATGACCGCAGGCAAAAATATAGCGAGCAAACCAGGTATGAAGAAAAGCCGAAGCATTGCTCTCCACGATCGCAGCCACATTGCAGCTAAGCCTAGAATAATCTCTCCAACGGCATACCAGCAGGATATTATCGTACCACCGAGTACCCTTCGCTTTTCTCCGACCATCTCCAATCCTGTAATTAAACAATGAAGTTCCCGGGACAATATTATAACCCTTTGATATATTTTATTCGGGAAGTTTATCAGAGACTGCCGATAGTTCTCTTTAGACAGGAAAAAAAAATGTATAGGGTTTCGGAATTGGTAGTTCTAGAATAGAAATAACAGTCTCCTAATAATATCCAATACCGATTTCTAACGATTTTTATTTTAATATGATATCATTCGCAAATATTATATAATTAATAGTGTTTAATTCTCTATCACATAGTTTTGAAAAATCGTATTAATGTTTAAAAAGTGGCATCAGGTTAACAGTCATCTCTAGTATTTTGAAGCTGCAGAATCTCCGCGTAAAGTATTTTTTAAAACCCCGATATAAAATCTATCGAGGGACTTCAGTTTTATCTCGGATCGACTCCCAATGCTGTTTTTACAGCATTGGGAGTCGATGAACGATAAAGACTAACGACGTATCATATGAAACTTTGAAAAGTAGTTTTCCTTTGGGAAATTATCGCGCATATCGTAACCTAGGAATTCAGTGCATCTGTGTAATCGGAGTCATGCGCAATCAGAGTTTGTGGCTTATCTCGTAACAGTCAGCTACGTACAGAATTTAGAAGCAATAAAAGCAATTCTAACTTTGTCACGTACTTACCCAGGATAAATCCAGAACTGAATATTCCGGTAGATGCACATGCTTGAAAAAATTCTAAGCTTATAAACATCCAGTAATTGACGGAAAATGATTGGATAATGCCAATGATTCCACTGGTGAACGTTTGGACAGACAGCACCTTCCTCCTACCAAACCTGTCGACAACAATTACAATATGACGTTCGATATGGTGACAATATATTGCCAAACTTGTTCACTTCCATACACAGATGATAAATTCGTATTATACCTGTCCGAAAGATATCCAGCGAAAATCAAACCGACGAGCTGACCAATATTATTGACCGTTCCCACCATAGCGAGCCTCCATTTATTTTCGTCACATGTAATGTTCCACTATGAAAAAACAATTCAATGTACCAACTTTCTCAGTAAGTCGAATAAAAAATGCAATCAATAATGCACATGATAAAATTAATCAATGAAAAAAAAAGCAGCGGGACTTATAGTTCAGCATGTTCTAATCGTTCGCATTATAATTTGCATCTTGTCTTTCTTTCGCTGTCAATTAAGTTGATAATTCATACATTTTTTATCAAAGTAACTAGACCATAAAGTATTCATTGATAAATTCGATTACTATTCTTAACGCTTTATTGAAAAAGCGGGTTTTTCGGTTAAAAAACCCTGTTTAGATTTTATTTTTGGTCTATTGACACCCAAGATATTACACAATTAAAGGTACGGCCAATATATTTTTTCGAAGTTTTTCTATTACGACTTAACAAAAACCAAGAATGAATTGGGTTCCATAGCTACATGGGTATCTTTTTATATGATACAAGGACGCGATATTCTTGACGGGCAAAAAACTTCCGGACCCACGGCCAAAACCTGTGCCGCAACTCGTGGAATACCTCTTAACCCTTTAAGCAATATATTTTTCGTTTCCGATATGAAAAAACGCAGTAATTATTGTCAGAAATTAGTTTTTAACATTTAAATCTGAGCGAAAACATGTGGGTCAGATACTGACCCACTGTGACGCAAGCGGTTAAGGAGATCCATCTATTATTTCTGAGTCAAACATGTGACAGAAATGAAATATTAATGCAGCTATCACGAATAGTATACAATATTAATATAATGAATTGTAGATGCTACATATGTTCCTTATTCTTCATAAATTATTAGATCATACGAAATAAATGAATATGTAATGTGTGAGTATAAGAGGCTCAACGTCTCAGAAATCGTTGCCGAATACTTAATTCTAGGATAATAATAATTCTAGGATGACAAAGGAAAAAGAAATTGCAAATAAGTCACAAAAAGCTACTCTCGGAGAATTGGTATTAATGACTTATAATGATTAATAGATTAATAATTTCCTTTTGAGGATCCGAGATTGGTGGTAAAAACCTTAAAATAATATGTGATGATAGACCAGTTCGGGTTCCGTAAATGCATCGATTGTTGCGAATTTGGTGTACTCATGGTCCGCAACAATTCATAGACTTTAATATTTACTAAATGCTAGTTCTTTAAAGACCAAAGTTGGCTGTGTCTATATGAAAAAAATCCGTACATTATGGAGACGAGTCTCTCCATGTTTGCAATACTTTATTCTTTTCAAAGTTAACTTCTTAATTACTTGACAACGAAACTATACAGTTAATATCCCTCAAGGTTCGTGTATTGCATGTTCATTAAAAAATAATACAAAAGCATAGGTTCGTTTTTAATAGACAAAGCTCGTTAAATAAAATGTATTTCGCCCCAATTTTTTTTGTAATTTTCTTGCTTTCTTAAGGAGTAACACCACTCTAGAATTTTGGCAAAATCGATTTTTTTACTTAAACAATACTTTCGGATTACAACAACAATATGCATTTGATTCTATAGTGAAATATTTTTTTTAAATGGGTTCAATTATCGAGCGGCGTCCGTTGAAGCGTTACGAATGGGAAAATCCAAGCGTCGAGAAGTTTGGCACATCGACTAAAAAATTATCAGCAATCGATCCTGACGACTTTAAAATAGAAGAAGGCTTTGGTTACCGAATTTTTAACTTTTTAGCAGTGTTCTCCGCTATATCGCAAGCTGTTGTGTGCAAAAAATGCAAATGTGATGTGACATTCACCGAATCTGGTAAGTGCTCGTAAAACTTTAAACGGGTTTTTCTCGAAACCACTTTTTTTTCAAACTGGGCGACCAGATTATTTAAAAATGCTTGCATGGATTGGTTTCAAATTTTGATTGTACTTTGACAATATCATTCTCGATTGTGGTACGTAGCAATTTTTTTATTTGGCGTAAATTTTCTTTTTTTTGCAAACAATTTACTGCCGATTCTTTTTTAAATGAGTACCATTTTTTTTTACTTTGATTTTTTAAAATCCCTCCGTAGTACCACGTCTACTGATATGTACCTTTAAAAAAACGTTTGTTTTTTTGTTCTAGGGTTCATCATGCACCAAAAAGCTGTCCGCCCGTTTGAGCATCAACGGAAAAGTAACGGCCTACTACGGGCTCCCATCGTCGTCATTTTGAATTTTTTTTTTCTTACAGATCAACAATTTTATAATAAAGTCCATTAAACGAATTTTTCATTTCGCTTATTACTTAGCCATAAAAAAACGTCGAAAATAGGTGTACTTGATGTGGTAGTACCCCTTAATTCAAGACTTAGGTTCCATGGGTGTTAGTTAAGAATTGTCAGTCACCTCATTTAAAATTGTTTTCTCGTTGGGATCGTAGACCCAAGCGTTGCAGCTCTGCTCCTGTTTAATGAAAGACGCTGCCGTGCACGTTTCCAAATTCGTGACGTTATCTCGGACGATATATCTCGTGCAACTTTCGATTTTGCCACCTTTGCTCGGCGCTGCATCGTAAATCCATGACGGCATCCACTGAGCACTCGTTGAATTTTCGCACTCGGGCACTAGACACCTGCCGAATCGATAAACTCATTAACAGGAATGACGAACGCACTAGAGCCTATCTAAATTTATGCAGTTGACAGTAGTCGGTCGATGGAATGGAGGGACGATTACACATAGAGAACCGCGATGAAAGCTATCGGGCGACGCCCGTGATTGTCTTGAATAAGAGAACGTTAATTGACGCTGGTACATTGCGAACCCGGGAAACGCTCTATTTGACGTTAATTCGATGGGGGCGTGTTTTCGGAGTAATTAGGGGAAGCAATCGCTTCTACGAACCATCGACGTATATACACAGAGGCTCCATTATGGTACGGCAATGGCAACGTATATCATGTTCTGAAACGACCAAAGTACATCCAGGCCTCTGCCGGCAAAGCAACGATGCAAAGATGATTAGGGCACCATAGATACCGCAAAGTGTTACTGAAGGTCTCGGCACCCACCTGTGTCATGGTGGTTCAACGACCTGAACTCTCGGATGTGAACACGTGAAATAAGAGCGGGGAGCTGCAATATTGGATCCAACGAGCTATATATTTTAGATCTTGAGGGACTAGCACCATATCCAGTTTATGACGGGGTTGCATTTTATTTTATTTTTTTCAATTTGTTGACTCTTTAATAATTGGGATTTGGGCTTCCGTTCTACCTACGCAGTGGGAAAAAACATAATTGAATACACCAAATCAATTTACTTGAAAACCGATAATTGATTCAACTATCTTTTACTTAAAGCAACTGTATATGAGACATTCCACACCACTTCAGTCAGTCGATTTTTCAATGTTCCCGAAAAATGATGTAATTTTACGATATTGTAATACTATATACCCTCAGAAAAAGTACGAAATATCAAGAGCCTCCAGTGTCCCGTTTTCGAGATAAACTGTTTGCTTATATTTTGTTTGGTTTAGTGATATCTCGATAACCCCAAAGCGTATCGTAACTTAAAAAATACGAAAATTCTCGTTTTTTTACGTACTCTTTATATAATTGTTTTCCAAATTTATTGAACCGCGTCAAATTTGATTTTTTTTTACGTTCAATCTAAAATTTCTTAGTAAAGCAAACTCAATAATGTACGACATATAACTTGATTATAGTTTTTTTTCCTTTTAATTATTCTTAAATTATATCTCGTACATTATTGCGGTGTCCACCTAGCCCTTCTGCATACGCCTTCATAACGGGTCAGTATAGATGGAAAAAAATCAATTCAATAGAGGAAGGCCCTTACTTAGAAAACTTAGATGGAAAGTAAAAAGTATATATAATCAAATTTGACGCGATTCAATAAATTTTGAAACTAAATATATAAAGAGTCCGTAAAAAACGAGTATTTTTTTCGAGATGTCACCAAACCTAACAAAATATAAGCCAACGGTTTATCTCGAAAGCGGCTCCGTAGGCTCTTGAAATTTAGTACTTTTTCCGAGGGTATATAGTATTATAATACAGCAAAATTACAACATTTTTTTGGGAACATTGAAAAATTGGGTGGCTGAATTGGTGTGTATGTTTGACCACATATGAGAATGTCTCGTATGTGGTCAAATAAAAAATATAACGTACAGAATGCATATTGCATTGAAACGATTGAAATATTTCTGTTTATTTTCTTTTTTTTATTGAAAGATTCGGTGTATTCAATTATATTTTTCTCTGAGTGTAGACATAGTTAGTTAAAAATCTAATGTCTCAGATGTAAACGCGTGAATTGAGAGAGTGAAGCTACATATCGATTCAAACAATCTGTATATTTTACATCTTGAGGATGCACTTAACAAAATTCATATAATAGAATGCTAAATACAGTAACTTCGGGTACAAATAGTTACTCATAATTTAGTTGTTGATTATTTTATTTATTATTATAGTAACCATAAAAACATACTTTCTTCTGAGTGTATTTTCGACATGCTAATATTGCGATTTTATGATATATATAATACTTTTACTTGCAAATACCATTACTCTTGAAAATTGACATTCCTTACCAGTTTTATTTATTCGGCAATTAAATGAATGTTTTTTTGTTTTACGAAAGTAAATTGCGGTACTCATATTTTAATGTATCAACTTTTTAAAATAGTTTATTGCTGTATTATCTGTAGTTTAATCTAATAATTCTTGTAACGTCAAGGCAACGAGTAAAAATGCGATAACTACTTTTACTCGTTATATTTATTTTGATCTTTCTAATTTTACATTACCTGGTACAAAAATGCAAAACCAATATTAAATATAAAGTCACCACATTCAATTATCGATACTGCTGTGCACATAATAGCATTATAGATATTTAGAAACGGTGGCTTGGACAGCCCAAAAATGCCTGTTTCAATATATCCAGACGTGCCTGTATGTCCGTATTATACCTAATATGGTATTTAGTAAGTTATTTGCATTACAATAGCATAGTGTACTTAGCATCGACCCATATGTTATGGTGGCATAAAGCGTCGGTCTTTTTAGTATTTTTTTTTTTTTTTCGTCTTCCGGAATGGGGAACTAAAAAAATGCCCAAATTTTACACAAAACACGAGGTATCAATTGTTGTTAAAAAGAAAAAAAATGCTGAGTATTTTTTACATCTTATTTGATAAGATGCCAACTCGTTCATTGTCAAAGATATGATCACATATCATAATTTTTCGTAATATCGGAGAGCAAAATATGTTTTTTCTGGGCTCTCTACTAAATGTATTTTGTATTATAACAAACTGTGGACTCTACATTTGAAAACACTGTGAGAATGAATGTATATTTTTAAATGCTTTGCATTACTAAACGACAACGATTGTACCGACGACATAATTTACAAATGCTACACTGAAAAAAATTTCTATTACGGGCAGCCAAAAAAAAGTATTTTTTAATTAACTCTAGTTCTTTATTCGTTCAATCCCATTTAACATTGAAATAATAAAATATTATTTTGATTATTTTAGAGTTATTGTTTCGATCTCGTATGGAATTGGAGGAATTAGAATTCGAAGTAAGTTGATAACGCTTGTTTTTGGCAGCCCCCAAACGATGGAGTTATTGAATCAATTTTTTTTCTATTGAAGACATTTTTTTTCAGTGTAATTCACCATCATCTTCTAAATCTGATAATTTGTGATAGCTAGATGACGATAACTTCTTTTAAGTCATAATAACTCGCCGTAAATGCGGTAATTCCACCTTTTTATTGTATTATACCGATTCATGAAATTCTAAGGAATTCGTAGACCGTTTTATATGGTTTAGTTTACTTATATTCATGTTTGTTCGAAAATGTGAGTTTGATTTTAATTTCGTTCTTATATACGACCTCTCTTTTTTACAATATTAATTTTTCATCATATGCGACTATTATTGGTCAATATTTTTAATGATGGAATTTTTTGAAAAAATTCTTGAAAAAAATTCCATCATTAAAAGTATTGACCGAGAATAGTCGCATACGATGAAAAGTAATATTAACAATACACGGTCGCTGCCTATAATATACTATGGCCCTTTTTTACGTTAGTTTTCTCAGGAAAATAGGCGGTAACCAATCTTTATAATATAAAAAAAATGTAACTATGAAAGGCCGCAAATGCGGAAGCTCAAGTTTTACCTTAAGGGGTTAATTTTTTATCGAAGTTGATCGGTAAAACTAGGTTATTTCGTAGCATACACTATTCATCATTATTACGCTACATATATGCTTCAAATTAGACAGAGATGTGATACGAACATAAACGCTTTGACGACTGGTCGAATTGCGGTCGAAAACTTACATGAAACAGGAGAAATCGTATGTTACTGGATCTCCCGAAAAGCAATATGACCACAGACGATATGTCAACGGACTTTCGCTGAAAGATATAATTGTTTCTGGAAATTAGATATGTAAAATTAGACCAGATGTCAATTCTGTGATGATTTCTGAATATTGCAAAACCATCTCAATGTCGACTACACAAGCCAAATCCACATATCGTGTATACTACGATCGTGTTACAAGGGCTCGGAGCCTTTGCCAAAAGTAAACAGGCTACGAGATGGCAGTATACACTGTACGTGGATTTGGCTTGTGTAGTCGACACTCTGATGATTTTGGAATATTCTGAAATCGTCACAGAATTGATGTCCGGTCTGATTTTACATATCTAATTTCCAGAAACAATTATATCTTATAGCAAAGTTCAGCTGACATATCGTGTGCGGCCATATTGCTTTTCGGGAGGTTCATTAATATACGATTTTTTCTGTTTTATGTACCGTTTTGACCGCACTTAGACCGGACGCTAAAGCCTTTATGTTCAACCTACAACCCTGTCAAATTTGAAGCATATACGTAACGCAATAACGATGATTAGTGTATACCACGAAACAGCCTAGTTTTACCGACCAATGTCGGTAAAATAATCTACTCTAGCATCCCCTTAAGGTGAATTAGTTTCATAAATACACTTCTTGTCTAATGTCTATGACTATCCTATGACAGTATGAGTGTGCTGATCTGCTTTAAGTCCACAGGAGGCTCAGATAAACGATAAAAGAGAAAAACCTGAAATTGTTTTTTGCCACTTGCAACTATTATTTGTTGTCTTCTATTGATAACATCTCTCAAGAAGTCTTTAATTAACAACATCTCTCTTCTACATACCTGTAATCGACTTCGCCAGCAGTAAAAGCGTATCCCAAGCTATAGGTAGCCGAGAGCATCAACGGCAGACTCACGATGAAGTACATCGTTAATTGGTACGCCCCCATTTCATCAATTTCCCGACCAGCTCGTATCCGCAGTTCTTCGTCTAAAATGAAAAACATAAAACCAACTAGATATCTATTCCTAATAACGGTGTATCATAAAATCTAGTAAAATTATTGACGGTATTCCTAATTACCTTCCAACTCATCGCTTATTTTGAACGGCGAAGCAGTCATTTTGGAGCTGGTGTCTGGATCTGGCATCTGATCGGGAGGGCTGGCCGCCTCCGTAACACAATACTAGAATATCACAGAAACAGCTTGTAATTACTCGCCTCTATGCGCCGCGCACTTTCCTCTCCCGGTCAGCCACTTATGAACTGTGTCGAGATACTTGTTTTAATTTATACTCAAGGGTCACTGATCATTGTTTACGCGTCTATCTTGGGGAATGTACGACAATTGTAAAGAATTAGCGACCAATTAATTTTTTTCATTGACGCTACCAGTGCTCGGCAATTAATGGCCCCGCTGTATGGTAATTGGTCATCAAATTGTCCTATAAACAATAGGCAATTAATCGTGCGACTTTCTTTTTTAGCAATAGTGTTGAGTGTATGAGGAAAATTGTTGCACCGTTTTTTATAATCTCTCCAATCGTGTATATGGCCGAATATCACATAATGGTTAACGCAATCTGAGCAGATGATTATGAGTATCTCAATTATTCTCCGAACTGTTAATGTATCATGACTATTTCTTCAGACAGAGGAAGCTATTGTTTCATTCAATAAAAATAGTAATTATTTCAATGTTACGATTTATGCATTTTCATGTATAACGCTTATAATTGTAAATGTGGATATCCACCATAATTATCTTTGGGAAAAGAGACAGAACAAAATTTTCTGTCCACAGAAAAAAATTTCGACAAAAAATATCCGCCGGATAAAAAAACCGAAGAAATATGTAATATCAGAATTTTAATTAACCTATAGATTTCAACACGTGCATAGAACTGGGACCATTGGGGATGAAAAAAATCAAACATTTTATCTTTCAATAAAGTAAGCTTGTATGTGTTACACGATGGAAAGCTAAACGGTGATGTTTATAATGAATAACCCGTAGATGAACCTAAAATGTAGTTTCATACATTACGCTTTGGTTTGTATTGCAATAAAGTATCACATTGTGTCATTGCTTTTTACGATTTGTAAATTCATAAATAGTGTGTGTGCGTGTGTGCCAATGCTACGTTTTTTTTAAATTACGGACAACATTTATTGTCAGAGTGAACCATTGTATATTATTGGGCCAAGTTTGTTATTGTAGCATTACAGGTTTTTTTGTGTTCATGTATTATCGGTTGATTTGTCCATCTAATTTTTTTCCGAGGATGTTTCTTCCATTGAGACTTTGTTTGAGATTTTTTTTTCTGTCGATTTATGGTTCCACTGATTGTTTTTCTGTTCTCTTTTTTCTGTGGAATTTTTGTCACGTGTATTTGTTCCGACATCCGTAAAAGGATTAATAATTGAATTATGACACCAGAAATCTTGCTAAAATTTTGCACATAAAGTGAAATACACATTGATCTATATTACTCGTGGATTTTCGTTAAAACTATTAACACGGCTTGCGCTTGTTGCACTGAGACAAATTCATATGATAGAATGCAGAATATAACTAATTCCGCTATACTAATAATTACTTTTGGTATAATTTAGATGCTGCCTATAATATTTACTAATTGTAGAGCGTAATTGGTAATGCTTCAGGCTAGAATTCTGGACGTTCACTGTTTGAACCTAGCTCATAGCGGAGTTTTTTTAATAGTTTGTTTGGTTTAGAATGTTGTTGATGCTGGTTGGTTAACTTTAATTAAATCAATTTAATCAATTCTATCTATTTACTAGATATAATCGATGATTATTCAACAGATTCGCAAATGCTGGATTTGAATTAGGCCTCCTTTCTATGCTAGAATCGCGTTCGCGCGCTCGCATCTTGAGTTCGCTTAAGAACTTGAAAAAAATAATGTTATACTATCGGGGTACACATGAAAACATTGTTGTCCTCTTAAGAAAACATGTATATAGTAGAATCGACTATAAACTTTTCTGATCCTGTGGTTTTTTATTTCTAAACAAATCATGGAAACCCAATAACTCAAACAGTTCTCAAGTGATTAAACATCAATTTGCTTAGAACTAAAGTTTAAACCAAGAATCATCTCTATGAAATTTGAGCATAATCGATCAAATTTTCCAAATAATTTTATGATGCCTAAAATTTTCTCATGATATTTTTTCCATTCGTTTTTTTTAATGGTGAAATAAAAAATTCAGAATAAAGTTAATACTGTAAAATCAGGTGTCAGACTTCAGCTCTCTGCAGAAGGGTACTTACGACCAAAGTTGCTTGGTATTCGATTGTTTTGGGATCAGCAATGGATATCGCAGGTTATAGCATTTATAAATTTTACAAAGCTACAAATTTTGCCTACCTTTTAAAATGATAAATCTGCGTTTTATATTAAACGTTGGTAAATATTTCAGCGGAGCCTAAATACCGACTTGATGCTTTGAGTAGTTTTCAATTTATAAGAGTTGAAAGAAACTCGTCATGTACTGTAATTATTTCCAAGCGTTGAAACAAAAAAGTACATCGACTGATGAAAATCTCTAGCTATAAAAACATGTGTAAACATAAATTTTGAATAATGATAGTCTAATCTTGTACCTATCAATATTATTTCCCTTTCTAATCATTCATATCAACTTCGAAAAGATTATAAAAATTGTTCAATGCTTCAGGGCAACCCCAAGATTCAATACTTCGCAGAGCGAACAATGCATGATTTTGTTTATCATTTTGTTGTCACGAATAAACAATTATCATTAAATTATCGGTTATTATTATTGAATAAGAGATCAGACGGGTGAATTACGTTTTATATAAAAAAAATAATATTTCTCAACCCGATAGCATTTCAACGTGCTTGAATCCGCAGAAAAACAGTCATATTACTTCTCTTCATATTATCGGGTATGCATGAAGTCACTCTCACCAGTGATTCACACGAGTATCCCAATGTATGTCCGATATATTATCCAGTGTTTACAGTTTTTATTCGCTGCTCGAACAACAGTAATCAGACGTTCTAAACGTATTGTTTTTTCTTACCTTTACAACAGGAGTTTAAACGGAGACGCTAAATGCACTTTGGTTGGTCTGGATAAGCCCGTCAAGTGCTTTGTGCGTAATTCAAACAATTAACGATGCAATTCCCGGACGAGCGCACAGGCCCACACTCAGAACCCCAACAGCTTCACCAACAATGACACTTCACAAAGAGCCGAGCGTACGCGCATTCCGTAAACTAGTAGGCACCAATGACCCCATGAAAATGGAATAAACACGATACAATAACACGTGAGTTTCACCAATTAAAACCGGACTGTCTTACAGACTCATAATCCCTTAGACAGCGTCATAAAAAATACCAAACGAGCATTATTTTTTAACGACTTGAGTCTCAAGTCTTTCAAGAGCTAATTTTTTTTATTAAACCTTAGGGTCGGTAATCCGTTCTTTTTCTATGCTGTAACTATAAACTATTAAAAATATTTTGAAAATTAATATATGTATTGGAAGTTCATTTGCAGATATGGTACATTAAATTTCATTTAATATACAGATATGTTGTAAAATTCCAATAATTATATTATAAAGACACGTTTTATGAAGTCTTTAGTATACTGCATGTTAATTCTACAAATTCTTGTTGTATATTATTTAGTATTTGTATATTAAATTTAATATACGCTTATTTGCAAAAAAACTTCCAATACTTTATATCAATTTTCATACAAAAATTTCTAACAGTGTAGCGTCTAAGACTTGGATAGCAAGCCCTGAAATAATGCCACCACAGAGAGTGAATCGTAAAAATGCGTGCATTAGTTCCACGCACACGTTATACTCTATCAGCGAGGGAAATGTACATTGTGTGAATTATCGTGATCCAAAAAGCGAAGAACATGATTGGAGCGCCGATCGAACGGTATCTGCCTAATGATGATATCTGTTTTTTTCTTACTCGATTCTGGATCTTCAAGTAGGCGCCAAAGAATCCTCGATCAAGGAGTCACACGCTGCAAGAAACATCACCAATTATTTGTTCTACTTTATTTTTTGTTTTGGTTATATATCGGTTTTTGCTCTTAACGCGTATTTTTTTAGATACAGAGTATTTGAACTATGGAATTCAACGAAACGTCCAATAACACAGAATGTCGGAGAAATAAAATAACATTTGTATGTTCGTAGTTAAAAACATTCGAGATTAATATTCCCGCACAATACTCGTCGAGTGACCGCGTGCTTCTACCACATTCACTCGCCACGAGCTCTCGACTCGTTATAAGCAACGCTTCGGCCAATAGCACAACTTTCGAATTCACGTGCGCGCCGAGCCAGACATCGTGGCTCCCCGCCATATAATACCAACAAATCAATGAATATCTCACTTCGGAATAACTTACATTATGTATAAAAAAAACTTTAAAGTCGTCGAGCTACAGAGTTCAACGATACATTGTGATAATGAGAAGACTGTACAATAAAACTGTCACTAGCAATAACAATAGCAGTTAGTTTAACTCATTTCCGGAAGCAATTCAAATTTTTCTGCGCGCGTTGCACGCATCGACTATTGTAAGCTGCAATGATAAACGCACTATTCCCTGATAGGCGTAAACGGAATTTGTTTTTCATCTGTTTTGAACGACCATTTATTGACCGGTTTTCCGTGGCTGGTTACAAATTCCGCCCATTTGTTATTCATACGTTCATTTTAATGAAGAATCGAAAAATGACGCATCGATTATGACGACAATTCGGGAATTTCGGAATAGCTTATCGGCTATAAACCGGATTGCTTCACACTTAGGCGAGAAACGATAACGCTTAATTTTTTGTTCGCGATGCATTTTGAGATTTTGGCTTATTTTCGTAAAAATGGTTTTACTCAAAACGCTAAACCTAAAAAAATATAGCCTGGTACAGCCGGTGTATGAAAAAAAATTGATCTCCGATATATTGACAAAATTTTATATGTTTACGTATTGGTTGTGGGAAAAATAAGGTTTTTACAAATTCTGAATATGTTGCGAAAACTTTTTTTTTCCATTTCCCAAAAAAATGATTTTCGACAACGGGATAGCACCAATTGAACATTAAACGCCTCCAAGTCGTTCAATATATGACTGCATCGGGCAGTTAATTTATACTTCCCATCTAATTCTTAAGCAAAGACTCATGAGATTGGGGAACAGCGGACATGTCTTCAGTGCTGAATATGTTTCAAGGTGCTCATATGAAATGTGCAATTTTTTAGAAGCGATGGAAAAAACAGAACAGTCATAAAAAAACAAAAATTTCTTATTCAGTATCGGCAAAAACGTTACTTTAAACACCATCTGCCGTATAAGTAAATTGTCAATGTACATAAAACATTGTCAAAACAGCGAAAATCACTTTTTATGTATTGGCAATATTTGTGTGGAATAGTAAATGAAATTAACGCTAACATTATAAAGAACGCCCATCTCGATAGCAGATGTAATGACAACTAGAGGGTTTTGTTAACCACTGTAAGTGACGTACACATTGCTGTTGAAACAAATCATAAAATTGTAATCGAGTGAAATTCGTGTTGTGTAACAATAAATTAGTTGCAATTTACAATAAATTCCACCGTTAGTATCCCACTTGATAAATATTAAATTTTTTATTTACAAAAATTGTTTCCTCACATGTATTACCCGTGTTAGAAATACTTACCTTTGGCATTATAAAATTCACCGAATACAGATGTAAATCTCGTTTTTTATTAACACAAATGCTCACGGAGAGAAATTTTTGTGTCATGACAACATAAAACGGTGACGACAAAAATCGTTACTAACGTCAGTCTAACGACTGACAAATCAGTTTTGCTATGCTGATAAATCTTCTGTTCGGATGACAAATCTTTTTTCTGGGCTGACCAATTTTTTCTGTTAGCCTAACAAAACGATTTTTGTTGTCACCGTTTTTTGTTGTCATGACACAGAAATTTTTCTTCGTGCTACGTTCATTTTTTTATACTTGGTATCGTGTTGTAGCCAGGACTCTTCATTATTTTCTACCAATTATTTACATAAAAGTTAAGTTAAGGGGAATGGGGGAACGGTCAAGGCCTGAATAAGGCATACGGAGGAATGACCCAATAAAAAAAATAAAAAATATAAAAGTTAAAGATTAATGTCAATTTGTATATGAAAAAATCCAGCATGATTTAATTTCCAGAACATGCCTAAGCCTATTATAACAGCTACTGTATTATAATCCAATCACGGGACATCTAGGTATCCATATTTTTACCATCAAACTTCAATATTACCAAGGCGATATATAGAGTCGTAATGTAGTTGAGATATTTTCTAAAATGTAATTGCGGTATAGTTTCTTTTTAGTCAAAGAATATCTCAATTTTTAATGTGTCTAAAGATCTATCTGAATATCGCGAGGACAACTTAGTATAACATGCTTAACGCAGTACTAATATAATTACACTTACATTCAATATGAAATCAGTGATAACTACAAATAACATCATAATGCCCATATTAAGTTTACAAAAAATCGTAAATAATTATTATCAAAGGATCAGAAAATAATTCTTCAATAATCATTTAATTCAAAATTCAGTTTCATGGGTATAGAGACAACTGTAGAGCACGTGCAGTAAGTGTACGTCAGAATCAGTATTTAATCACAGTAGGTCAGCGATAAAATGTTGTCCACATGCGATAGAAGAGTTATCACACAGGTTGTTTGCCACTTTCCAGTTCGACGTTCCAATCCCTGCAATCTATACCGTTTCATGTCTTACATTTACACGAGGATACGAAAAGGGGTATCGTGACCGTGATTCCTAGCAGGTTCCAATGCTGATCTAATGATAGGATGATCCATTTCGCAAATCCTACATAAGGCCCATGTATATCGATAAAGCTCAGTATGTATTTTGACTCGAAACAAATTGGGTTGACATATGAAACATTTCATATCAGTACGGACACCAAAAAAAATTGTGAAAATTTTTCTAAAAATCAGATTCCGTAATTCCGACAGATCAACCAAATTTAAAATTTAAAAGTAAATTGTTGGTTGTATTTTTCAATCATTTATTATTTTAACTAAAACACTAACATCTCGAAAATGGTATACGCTATCTACATTTTGAAAAAATGAAAATATACCTTTTTTAATGGACTATAATATGAACATTTGTTTAAATTCAATTACGTAATTTTTAACGATATTAATGGCAAAATAAACAAACAAATAATTTATTTTACCGGAAATTTATATTTATATTATGTTAACAAAACAAAATTTTCTGTCGGAATCATTTTATGGGCCAGAAATTTGAACAAAAGTGTTTTATAGTAATTTTTTTTTAATATTAAAAATGATTGTCTGTTTTGATTAAATTTGAATCCCATGAAACAATTTGGACGAAAACTTGTTTTTGTCTAATAGAATTTAAAAAAAATAAATCTGTGCCAATATCCGACGTTTTTCACCTTAAACATATACATTTTTGTCATTCATCTGTTTAAGGTTCAAAATGTTCGATATTGGCACCAACTTAATTTTTTTCAAATTCTATTAGGCAAAAACAAATTTTTTGTCGAAATTATTATTTTTTGTTTATTTTTCCATTAATTCCGCTCAAAATGACGTAATTTATTTTAAACAGACGTTCATTGTATGGGCTATTTAAAGACGCTTATTTTCATTTTTTCGGATGGTAGATAGCGTTAACCAATTTCGAGATATTAATGTTTTAGTTAAAATAATAAATGATTGAAAAGTACAACCAACAAGTTTTTACAAAATTTGAAATTTGGTGTATCCTTTGAAATTATAGAATCTAATATTTAGAAAATTTTTCACAATTTTATTTTTTGGTTTTTGTGGCCGAACAGATATGGAACGTCTCATGTACTAATGAGCGCAATGAGTAATATGGTATCTTGTGCATCGTGAATCGTCAGTTTTGGATTATCCGTATAGGGTACACATTTTCAAATGCTGATATATGTAATCTGTCTAGTCATATTAGTTTATTCTTCATCGTACCTACCAATGGTCTTCAAACAGCAGCCGGTAAATTTTCTGCTATTGGTAACAACTTATCTGCGTCCAGTAAAAAGTATTTTGCACCTTTTCACGTAGTTCTTCTGTAGTACATACAACAATCTGTATAAGGTTACGGTACCTTAAATGATCAGACACGTCCCATGACTTCGGGCACTGTTCTGTTTATTTGAGTTTATTTGAGTCTGTTATGAATCTAAATATCAAAAAGCAAAAATTGAAATTTGCAATCGTATCGACATTTTGTTATTGATGCACAGGAAACAGATTTTCAAATTTGAGCATGGGGTTTATTTTATTATTAAATTTTATTCTGAGACGGTCAGTTCTCATGTCCGGAATGTGGTACGAGCATCCCCAGGTGAACGACCCAATTATCGGACATCAAACTAATTTTTAAGATGTGAGATGAGTTTGTTTTCTGCATAGCTTATTTCAAATATTCTATCATCTCTATCTCTACATTATCATTTCTATAATTTCTATCTTATTAATATAATCGATAAGTAACCAAGATAAGTTAGTTTTTATTCCGTACCAATAGTATTTGTATGTCAAAACTCTCGATATTTATGATTGACCGACAGTTATTGCAGGTGGTAAATTGTCCGAAAATATGCACATGATGAAAAGCAGCATCCAAAAACTGGTGTATTAGGCCTATTTTGTTATTTCCGTACATAATTAGAAAAATATTCAATATTTTGACAACTAATCTGTAGGTTTTTGAAATTGGAAGGTATGAGCTTAAGGAGGTTGGAGCGCTACGCTCAGGGGGGGTAGGCCTGGGGACGCGTGCGGTTCGGGGCAGATAGCGAGTGAGTGAGAGGTCCGCGCTGTGAAAACCCAAGCGTACCGAGACAAAAGCTGGAAAAGTCGGTTTCACTAGGTATCTCAAAAACTAAACGGTTAATTATTTCGAAATTTGACGATACATTTGTAGACATAATTCCCCTGCCGTTAGCACATTTTTCATATGACAATCTTTTCGCATACTTTTGCAGTATCAATTTATGTGCTGTCGATCAGTGACGGTTCCATAACAGCAATTTTACAGTTTTTATTACCGACTACGCTATTTCACATGCTCTTACCTCATGAAAGCGCAATACGATATTGCTTGCCATCCGTCGGTTCAGTGATGGATTTGGGCACAGGCATTGTAGGTAACTGTTTGAGAGCCCTACTACGGCCAAACGCGTCACACGGTGTTTCTTGAATATAAAAATAATTCAAATGTAGTTGTTAGTTTCGAGCGCTGGAAATGCTACATTTTATCATAATGCACGTATATTTGTTTAAATTAAGTGCAATATGTTTAATACGTAAAGGCTCAGATGCATAATTTCCAGCAGCCACTCAAACATGGTCATTCTGGATTTAAAATATTTTACTACAGCGCGAGAATAATGTTTTTTTTCTGTCATGGAATTGTCTCTTATGTAGCACTGTTTTAGTAGTTAATAGTTACCTTGCTATAAGCAATCATGGCCCAGAAAACTGGAGTTTTTTGTTTTTCCACTTTAGCGCCACTGACGATTTACATAGATTTCTAAAAAATATCGGATTACTAGAAAATTAATAAGAAGTTTGCTAATACGAAAGGGAAACAAAAGTATTTAAAGTAACGATACGATTCGCTTTATGTTCGTAAAAAAAAGCTTTAACTGAAAAGGTTCTTTTCATCGGCCAAACGAATTTGATTAGGTGGAACGTTCTTTATTTATTTCGCTCTTCTAAATTTTAGGGATTTCAGCATGCTGTGATTTAACCTTCGTACCTATAATATTTGGAACGTCATGAAACGGCTTGCCTAGGGTTTCATTAGGCTTAACTGCAAAGCAAAAGGTTAAATCCATCACTGTCATCAGTTAATCATTATATAACGTTATTTAGAGTATTCGCTAGCCTCAAAGCGAATATAAAAAAAATACATCTTCGATGTTTTCTGCACCTGCGATAACTATTTGAGAAAGGCTGGAGGAAGATATTATCGAATTTCATACGCTTTGTTTCCACGCAAGCGTACTGCCTAACCAAAGCACGGTGACGTAATAACACGATTATCACGTGTACACGTCGTCAGTGATATATTTAGATAATATCGAAAATCGTTTGTTTACATTTAAACGCATATACACGGGTATTATAAGAAATATATAAATATATTTTATGCACACGGTATTATCACACTATATTATACAGTAGACTGGCTTAAAAAAAACTATAATTAGCCCTAAACTGATGCCCTTGTTAAAGGAAAGCTTCGTACGCATTTGTTTAGAGGTAGCGCAACGGCCCTTTCTATTTCCCATTTGATTAACACGGATAAAATCGAATCTTTCATTTAGACGAATATAATTCTTTTTTAACACGATGAACGGTGCTATCTATGGTAGAATTTGATAGCTTGAATAATTACCTTAAAATCCGTGTATCGTACAAAATTTTAGGCCGCATAGTGTCGGAGATATTCAATTTTGCAAATTCACACTCGTCAGAAAAAGTTTTTTCTCACCTCCGGACCGAAAGCGACAACTTTCGTTCCGCTGCGCGGAACGAAGTTCCCGGTTTTCGGCTCCGTCGATGAGAAAAATCGTATACACTCCTCGGGCAGTAAATAAGAAAACCTCAGATCACATGTAATTGTCGACCGAGGCGAAGCCGAGGTCGACAATTACATGTGATCTGAGACATTTCTTACTTTACTGCCCTAGGTGTGTAATATACTATTTCGCACTCGTATCGTAATGAACTATTATTTCACTCAGTGCGTAGAACGCGGTTTTACGCACGCTTCGCGTGCGCCAAACATCGTTTGCACACCTCGTGAAATAAAATTTTGTACGATACTCATGCGAAAAACGTTTTCTTAACTCGTGTGATTGCAACACTCGCCTTCGGCTCGTGCTGCAAATTCACACTCGTCAGAAAAAGTTTTTTCGCACTCATATCGTAATGTACTAATTTTTAAACACCAACGTGCGGAGTTCGTTTTTTCGCGGTGCGTACCGTGCGGAAAGTGGTGGATTCTTACATTTTATGTGATTGGTTGTTCACCTTGTGCCATGACAGTCAAGCGGTTCGCGAAGTAAAGACGTTCACTTGTCTTGCTGTCAGCTTGATGATGCACAAAAGGAGTATTGAAAATAAAGGCTAAATAAAACTCGAAAACGAAACTTCTCACTCAGGTATTTAAAAAAGTTAAGTGTGTAACAAAAGTGCTGTAGGTGATTCTTGACGCGCGTGATTGGCACCATCGCTTCGCAACTCTATTATTATTTAACCTCAGCAGATCGATCAACCGTGAAAACCCAAAAAATACCGTATTTCCAACCCGGTCGGCATGAGCCACAAAATCAACCATAATTCTTGTCAATCGGACCGAAAAACCAACCGAGCTTTCAAAAGCTCGCAGGTTGCGAATTGGTTGGTCCGTGGGTTGTTGAGACACAAGTCTCATGGAACCGCAAACAATCACTTGCGAGAAACTTTTGTGACGAGCGCACGCTCGCCACGTATCTGCCCTCTATGACATATTAAGAGAAATCAGAAAGAGAACAAATTTCAAATATTAAAATGGCAACCTGCATCTCGGACACGAAGAGCAGGCAAGCCAAATGTTTTACGACCACCGGAGGTCTGTTGCTAGTCGCGGAGTCCCTGTCTGTTTCACGTACGACGCTGGCTATCTCAAGCCTTTTCGGTCCTCCCGCGTGGGACCCATGCAACCCTCCGTCGCTTGAGCCGCCGCGAACGTCTTACCCCCGCTTCTAACCCCTACCTTTTGACTTTTGACCAATCGGGAAAGCATTTTTATCTTTGGGGGTGAAAATCGAACTTTTAAGAGTCGCAGCGTGAAGCAGATAGTCTCATGACAATTTTCGCTTTGGTAACATCGCTTCAAAATCTTGTACTTGTAGTCGCGTATTGAAGTACTTTCTATTTTTGTAAAGTTTTATATATTTACGTGTTCGTATTAAATAGTTTAACTTAACGTGCGGAATTATTATTCTTAATAATATTGAATTAAGTTTTTTGTAATAGTGATTGATATAAAAGGGAAAAGTGTTTATTAAAAACCAAAAGTGCTAAAACATATTTAATTGTGTTTTCTTTGAGTGACCAAAAGATCGAATCTGTTAATATTTTCCCGCTCCTCAGGCACGAATTTCTATTCGCTAGGCAGTAAGAGAAAGCGGACCAACCACAGTCCGTACTATTAATTACTACGAACTAGTCATCTGGCTCGTAACACTTTTTGGCTCATTCGACATCTAGTCGAGGTGAAAGGTGAAGAGGTGGATCCCCTCCCTTTTGTCACGCGGAAACCCGGCTTAGCTCCGCTAGATGGCGAATGACCCGAAACGTTTCTCGCAAGTGATTCTTCGTCGTTCCATGTATAAGTACAAGCTATCGTAAGACGCCGGTCGTCCATGTATCGACGTGTGTCGTTTTTACTGTCGTTTATACCGTAGCGTACAACATACGCTAGGGTACAAGGAAATTCCCAGCAAGACCGTGATTATGCCCACGATTACGGAAAGAAATCATGGCACGACAAATTTCAGGACCGTGAATTCTAAGTGTGGCTTGAACTGCTAGCTAACCAGGTTGGACCTGGGTTTGCACAACCCAGGGACCGACCAGTCGGTGCTTTTTGCGACAGTTGAAATTCTGGTTGGCGCAACCTTGCACAACCCTAAGACTAACCGGGCGATGCTTCTTGCGACGGTTGGAATTCCGGTTGGACCTGTGTCTCAACAACTTGCGATCCAATATATTCTCAAACTGCGAGCTTTTGAAAACTCGGTTGGTTTTTCGATCCGATTGACAAGAATTATCGGTTGGCTTTGTGGCTCATTCAGACCGGGTTGGAAATACGACTTTTTTATGGGTTTTCCGATCTTCTAGGGAAGTGGCATAAAATAGTACATCACGTTACAAGGGAGGGAAGTGCAACTTTTCACCGAGAGTGTAGTTTGATGGCCGAGCCAAGCGAGGGCAGAAATTCACACGAGGTGAAAAGTTGCACCCCTCCCATATAACGTGCTATACTTTTCTCCCGATTTCGCTAAAAAATAACCACATTTCGTGTGTACAACAAGGACGGAGAATAAGCACTTTTTCAACAAATGACGACACGTATGCGTAGTACGGCTTTTATTACTCTCGCGCGGGCAGGAATGAGCTGATTACCTCCCGAGGGAGGTAATGAAAGGGAACTGCGCATGCGTTCGTCATTCGAAACAAATGAGCGATTCCCCGCCCGCGTTGGGACACGAAATGGGGTTCCTTTAGCGGAGTCGCCAAAATTTATAGTCTATTGTTTAACAACAATCAAAACACTTTCAGAAACAAATAGCTATAATTACTAAACGATCAATAATATCAAATATCCAGCTGGTTAATTTGTAAGCATCTTTTAAGAAAAAGAATGAGCCATCACTCATCGAAATTGACAAAAAAATATAGATTATTGTTAACCGACACTGATGGTTGTGCGGTCGGTGTACGGCTCTGGCGGTCCCACGAGTTAAGCAGCATTGTTTGCGGCCATAACTTGGATAGGTGACCGTTTAGCCGTGCACCGGCTGGCATATCAATCAGTGAGCGGGAGGTCAGTTTTTCTGAGACCTCGGTGTCTACACTTAAGTACTTTACTTTCGTATATACACCGGGAGACCAGAAAAATATATGGCCGTCTGTACCAGCACGGGTTTTCCGCAGTTTCCCCGTGTTCATGGCGAATGCGGTACAGTATAGCTAAGTCGGCTGCGTCCGCATGGAAAGTTAGGTTAGCTTAGCGAAGTGCGGATAGGGTGTGATAGGAGGAAGGGTGGGATGGGCGGTAAAAGGCGATTGAAGCCATACCATGGAAAGAATAAATAAAAATAAAAATAAAATAAAAAAATAATATAGATTATTGTTGGAAAAAAACTGAACGAACATGTATCCCATTGGAAAATAACGTTAATTACTTAATCTGTATGCAAATCCGGCACGTTTAATCTTTCTCGGGGTTAAGTATACCTGCTTCAATTCAAATTACTCTCTACTATTGTTATTCAATGCATTTAGCTATAATGAAACTATTACAAAAATTTAGCACTGATTTGACTAGTGTGAAATGATCGAACATCCTTCCCAGATAACACGAAGATCGAAACTCTTAGTGTAACGGTCATGTAGAAGCATAGAACTAGGTCCCAAATGGGTGTACTTCACAAATGTTGAACTGTAGCGTATGAAATGCTTCCTATTAGGACGCATGTAAATGACAATTAAGAAATATGTACCATTTGCGACCTTCTTATTATCTAGGTGTAGACATCTTCAGTACTATCCTTATTATAGACGAAGAAATCTAGGCTCTCCATTAAGTAAGCTAGGACTAGCTCACTATTAGCTGTCAACAAGCGGTATTCCGTGGGTGCATAGGTTCCATTATGCAATATTTCCGTGAACTACTAAAAGTTGTCTATAATTATGTTACTTCTAGATCACTACGTAGAACAGCGAAATTTTTGTTGCTCAGATGAGGTTCCAATAAGAACTCATTTTAGTACTAGAAAATCAAACCCTCTCCTAGTATACTAATGATTTCTAGCATTTATCGACATGTATGTTCCTACTTTTAGTAAGGCTAGTTCTTACTACCATTTAAATATATATTTTTTTACTCTAGAATATTTTTTATCATATTTTTAAGATTTCAACTGAACTTGCAGCGACCAGTCTGCGCCAGTTTAAAAACCTCTGAACACCGAGTTTCATGCAGATCAACTCATTTTTTGCATTTTGAACCGCCATCCAGAATCTCCCATTTTATTTTTTACATTTTTAAATCAATTTCGTAACCAGCGACCTCGAAACACCCCAAAGAATAAATTTATCTAAATCATGTCTGTTTTTGCTTTTTCGCCCAGCATATTAAAACCGCCATTTTGATTTTACGAGTTTTGAGTCCAAGTCACTTGTATGCCAGACAGATGTCTTATAAGGTTGACCATTTTCGATTCGAATTTTTTGGCAGAATCACCTTAGAATATCGGTTGCATATATCACCCTCTCACATCACTCCCTTATATTGTTGTCGTAAAATGTACTAATATGGAATTACAGTATCAGATATCCACATAGTCGGTTTGGTCTAGTCGTTAGCGTACTTGGTTAGGTAGTTAGGTAGTTAGGTAAATAGGTAGGTCCGTAGGTCTTGGGTTCAAATCCCACGTGCATCACTTCCCGAATATTGTTAGGAGAAGCCGTCTACGAAGACGATTCGTTTTTTTTTTTTGCGATATTAATAGAATATTATTGTTGATATTATTATATAATGCGTTGAAATTAATAATTAATGGTAATATTATTTATAAAGATCTGAAAGTTATTAGGCATTCTCAGCGCCTAAGTAAGTTCACATAATGCGATATAAATGTATACCACATAATGCTCCCTAGTGGTGCTCCGTACATGCAACCTAGTACAGACTCGCTTAAGCGTGATTAATACTTGATAGTTTAGAACACTCTAGTATTGGACTCTACTATTGACCTAATACTAGTATTCAAGAACGAATGTTTTTTGGACATCATAAATTCGAATTCAAATTATTTTGTGTGTTTGAACATGATTTTGTAGTTTTGCTGCGACTGAAAATATAACCTTGAAAAATCTTAGCGAATTAAAAGGGTTGTCTCGAAAAAACTCTGCGACTAGAAAGTTGGTCTTGAAAAAGCCTAGCGCATAAAAGAAATGGTCTCAAAGATGTTCAGCGACTGAGAAGATTATTATTATTTTTCGCTTTTTACAAAGCTTCCTCTCTGAGGAAGCAAAAAAGTATGTCATAGAGGAAGCTTTGTAAAAAGCGAAAAATAATGAGGAAGCAATGTGCAAGGTTCTACTTTGCATGCTTGTTTTAATTAGATAAATAAACATGTTGTGAATTCGCTTTTTCTATTTCGTTATTCCGTTATTTCGTTATTATTAGAGCGTTTCCGAAAGTAAATGTGCATTACTTAAAATAATTCAACATTCCATAAAATCACAAATTTCATACCTTTTATCACTAAATTATACATATATAATGGCTGAATATGGTTTCATTTATATACAAAATTTGAGCTCGCTATCTCAAGTTTTGCAAAAGTTACAATAGAGCGATAATGTCAATTTTTTGAAAAATTCAAAATTCCATACAATCTGAACCACTTTACTGATTCGAGCCAAATTCAATACCAAACAGCATTGAGTGCACCTACTCTTACAACCAACTATTTAGCAAAATAGACTAAATTTTACGAAAGTTACAGCGACCACGTCCTTTTTTCATAAAATTCAAAACGGCATAAAATCGAAATTTTCGCACAGATTATGTCGAAATTGCTACAGTTGAAGAGGGTCTGCTGCTACACTTGTGTGCCAAATTTCAGAGCGATATACAAAACCGTTCTTGAGTTATGGGCGTTCGAATTTTCGGAGTTGTATACACACACACACACACACACATACATACACATACATACGGACATTTTTTCTAGATCACTTTTCTGGACGTTTTGGACAATTCTAAGTGTACTGACATAAAAATCTCGAATTTTTTTTTCATAAAAACAAAGCTACCTCTATGAGGAAGCAAAATGTCTTGAAAAATCTCTCTCCGACTGGAAAGATAACTTTGAGAAAGCAATTTTCTGGATTTACTCATCGCAAGATTGTGAAAATATTTTTATTTCACTCAGTGTGTAAAAACGTGGCTTTACGCACGCTTCGCGTGCGTCAAACCTCATTTACACACCTTGTGAAATAAAATTTTGTACGATACTCATGCGAAAAACTTTTTTCGCTCTCGTATCGTAATGTATTATTTTGCAATAGTAGCCAACGGACCAGTGACGTAGTGAGTGGGTGGACCCGAGGGCTCGTCTCCCATCGAAAGCAATTCTCCCCCCCCCCCCCCCCCAATCCTCATTACGCCACTGCAAGGGACCAAGCGTTATTTTCACAAAATAAGACGAGAAATAAAAATGACTCATCTTATCTCGAGAATTGTTTGAGATTCTCGAGATTCTCGAAAAATGTTCGTGATTCTCGTAAAATGTTTGAGATTCTCGCGTTTCTCGAGATGCTCGAGAATTTTTGAAGATTCTCGAAATTTTTGCGAGATTCTCGAGAATTTTTCGAGATTCTCGGGTTTTTCGAGATTCTCGAGAATTGGTCGAGAGTCTCGAGAATTTGTCGAGTCTCGAGAATTTATCGAGAGTCTCGAGTATTTGTCGAGAGTCTCGAGAATTTGTCGAGATTTCCGAGAAACGAGACGAGAAATATATCTCGCCATTGTTTTCGAGACGAGACGAGAACTTGATCTCGTCGGTTGGAGACGAGACGAGAACTTGAACTCGTCGAGACGAGACGAGACGAAAAATAGCGAATTCTCGTCTCGTCTCGTCTCGACGGCATCACTACTTATAAATGGACGGTCAGAAGTAGAGCGATAGTTGTCTACAAATGGGCCCTTTCGTGTTGTCTGGGCGTAAGGAGGTTCTGTCGGAACTACATGTTTGAACTTTTACGCTTGAAAAATGTATAGGCTATAGTTTAAGTAATTTTGAACATAACTAAAAAGTTTAAGTGTCCGTCAACGACCGAATTGCTAAAAATATTTGGCATCAAATATTCGCTCCATGCAAGTCAGTCGCGGCGCCATCTGTTCGCTCAAAAATGCGAAAAACTTGGAGACTATGGCCGTAAATGGGTCTGGCAAACCGTTAAAAAATGTGATAAAATGAAACTAAAGACGTATTTCGGGATGAACTTCGCATAATAGTGTACAGCATTTTTTGTTATAATATAATCTAATGAAACACTTAAGTAAATTATAATCATTACGCATATTTGCATGATTGTTCGATGCATTTTGAGGTTACTTATGTATTTTGCTGTTGGAAACTGGTAGAGTTTGCATTCGCTATTTACACTATTGTTTTTACAATTCGATATACAACAAGTAGAATTTCTGATTTTATAAAATAACGCGATTCTCATCCATCGGAGTTTCCAAATTTGATTCTCATTTTTGCACGGAGCGAATAGCGCAATAGTCTAGTGGTGCGCGGGTAGCACTTTTTCGAGTCGGGTCGAGTCGAGTAATTTTTATTTTGTTCAGGTCGATTCGAGTACCCGAATAGTTTTTATATTCAATATTTTCATGCTGTTTTAGGAAGTACCCTAGCGAAAACATCCACCAATGTAGCCACCATGTAGCTGATGTAGCCACCTCGTAGCCACCTGTGTGCTACTGGTGTATCCCACCGTTATTTCACCGTGTTTGACACCATTATTGAACGGACCCAAAAATGGGCCCTAGGTGGGATACATAGTTAGGCCACCATGAATGCCATCATGTATTCCACGACCGCCAGTACCTTCCAGATAGTGGCATACGAGACTGGGCCGCCGCGAATGCCACCGTGTCTCACACCGCCGCCAGTACCTCGTCGATAGTGGCATACGTGCACGGAGAGAAATAGATCCGCAAATATAGCTGCCATTCGCAGAAAATATTGTACAGCGGTGACACATGAGCTCTATTGTAAAAGCTCATATAAACAACTTACAGCTTACGATACGATAATCGTCCCAAATTTGGTTGATTACAACAATGACTTATTCCTTAACAGTATAGTAATCCGTTGTATCTGTATCATTTCTTTAGAAAACGGAAAAATGTATAGGACACTATCACTCGATCCAGATGCCGACATCGCGAATAATGACAAAACAGTTGTTTAACGCCGCACTCACTAAAATCTAATTAACTAATCAGGGGAAAGAAGTAGACCGGTGAAGCCATAGAGGACGAGTCCGTCTCTGACGATCGCTTATGTACAGCGACACGTCGACTGCAACGCTAAACACGTTTGAGCGCGCGCGTGGGTGAGACGGAGACGCATTCCCGGAATTGGGAAGAACTGAGAACCATACAATGTTATACAATATATGTTAACAAACATCTAATTGCGTGCAGAAACAACGCGCATATGATACTCTTGCAGCTGCAGTAAAGCTGGTTCATATGTCATTTATAATATATGAAATGTAAATATTGAAGAAAAAGGAACACCGTTCACTTGATGGAACTCGCAATTCACTGGAGTTGTCCTGTTACTATTGGAAACCAAGATGTTTATACCTCCTTCATATTTTTTGTTTAGTTTTGTCTGTCACTCACGAGCGAACAAGACACGTTTTTTTTTCTCCAATCTTTTTACTCTAATAAAACGTATTTATATTCGAATACAAAAACAATAGTACATTTATAAATCGTCTATACATACTAAGTGACGAAATGATTAAATATGGTAGGAAAGCGAGACGGTGGACAAAAATCAGGCATTTTTTCAAAGTTTTGCAGACATTATATCGAGTACCCGCAGCTGCATATACTACCCTAGCAATCACGACAACTGTCAAAGTGACCGAAAAAATAACGGGGGTAAAAGTTGTTTTCTGCACAGAAAAAACTTTCGGTAATGGTCAAAATAACTTTCGAAACAACCAAACGAAAAAATCTGAAAGTTGTTTTTCCGTCGCTGGAACCAATGAGTGACCGTCAAAACAACCTTCGCATAGATATCGGGAAGGTTGCTTTTCGGGTTGCTCGAGACCGTCGAATAACCGTCAAAACAACCTTCCCGCTAACTCCGGGAAAGTTGTTTCGACCTGATGGTCACCGTAAAAACAACCGATGAAGATTTTGAAAAAAAAAACAAAAAAATTGTTTTTAAGGTAAACGCCCCGGTACCCAATCATGTACCGGTCTCCAACCACTGACACAAATATTGACTAAAATTAAGAAATTATGAAAATGAAATAAATAAATAACTAGTGCTACCATTTTTGCAGTTCTTTATGTCTGCATAGGCCAATAATAAAAATAGTCATTAATTTTTTTGTTGACGTTTTTTAAAGATATTGTGCACTGCAGACGCCACTCAGAGGATCGGCGCATATCTTTTAGCCAGTGCGTTAAAAATAGGCGTAACGTTGTTGAGCTTATGACGCTGTTATTTTCACGATTTCCACAATAATTCGTGGCTTGTGGTATTCGCGAATAAATCGACTTTATAAATCTTCCATTAAAATTTGCGAAAAACCACTGCTAAGTCGTCAATTTCCATGGTTGGCTATTGGGGCGCATCCGTAGTATGCTGTACCGATATCCAACCGTGGCATATTCCCGGCCAACACAAACTCAGCGAACATAACCTCTATGGCAAGTTGATGCCGGTTGCACGTGACGGTGAGCCTTTTTATTAGTTATTATTTATCATAAATTATCCCAAACGTTGCGTGTAATTTAAGAAATAAAATGAAGTTTCAACGAATCGCATAGCCTCTTATCGGCGGGTGGTTGCGTATAGGGGCATGCTTGCTCGGGTATTTAGACATTACCTGAAATCGGTGGTCGGGTACTAGTCCATCGACTTTCTCAATTGTTTCCTAACTTTAACAAAAAACTATACCCCTGACATGAATTAATGGATGCTTCTTGAAAAGTAGAAAAGCTAAGCTTTGCATTAGTTATGGTTACAATTATAGAAAGGTCATTTTAGTATAAGAAATATAACTTTACAGTTTTCTGTTCTCTAAGATGGCTGTTTATTGGGGCGTTTACCTTAATTTAACCGGTTATTTTTTGCTCTTTTACTGCATATTCGACTTCGTTCAACAATTTGATACGAGTTTGAACATGAAGAATGTAAATTTTTTGTCACTGGTAGGATTCGAACCTGAGATCTTGTGATTGTTGCCATGCGCCTTAGACCACTCGGCTATTCACACCTTTAGGAATACATGTTTCGATTATCTATTTGTAATACAAAAAAAGTCTAATCATGTTATGAGTTTTTACAATTGTGTAATTGTGTCTAAAACTACATAAAAATGCCCCCGGGTCGAAAATTAATAATTCATATAAATAATGTACAATTAAAAGAGCAAGATAACCCGTTAAATTAAGCGCGAAAACGATTTTTTTCTTCGACATTTACATAGGTTGTTTTGACAGTGACCACCGAGTCAAAATAACTTTCCCGAAGTTAGCAGGAAGGTTGTTTTGACGGTGATTCTTTGGTTCCGGCGACGGAGAAACAACTTTCAAATTTATTTTTGTTTGGTTGTTTCGAAAGTCATTTTGACAATTACCGAAAGTTTTTTCCGTGCAAAAAACAACTTCTACTCAGCGTTATTTTTTTGGTTATTTTGACAGTTGTTTTAGCGAAAAAATGAAAGTTATCGTGATTGCTAGGGTACCCAATTATATCGAGCATCCGGTTTTGCATCGGGCGCTGGTTATATCGAGTACCCGATTATTTCGCCTATTGAAAAAATCTCTGCTCGACGAGTACCCGACCCGACCCGAACCTCGAGTACCCGAATGAATCGGGTACCCGCACACCCCTACGCAACCCAGTAAACAAATAATTGAACAGCAATGTAACCTGGAAGTTACATATGATTGTAACAATGAACGCTGTGTTATGTTGTGGTTATGTAACGTACGAGTAACATGTGATGTTTCATTTGTTATATGCAGGTAATGTTACTGGACGTCACGTTTATGACAGGAAGGCGATGTTACCGTTATGTAACGTGGCAACATTGTAAAAACGTTGCACGGAAATGTAACATTTACGTAACATGCATATTGCCGTGGATATGTAACATCGTAAACATGCACGTTATGTAACTATCATATGCCATAGTTCCATTACAGTTATCTAACAAAAATGTGTAACTGTAATACAACATACATGTGACGTTTGTAATGCAACTCCGGCTATAGTCCAGTCATGTTACAGTAATGTAACGTGGCAACATTGCAAAACCGTTGCAATGGAATGTAACATTAACGTAGGATGTATATCACAGTGGTTGCGTAACATCGTAAACATCCACGTTATGTAACTGTTATATGCTGTAGTTACGTTACAGTTATATAACGAAATGGTGTAACTGTAATGCAACATGTATGTAACGATTGCAATGTAACGGTGGTGATAGTTCGGTTATGTTACAGTTATGTAACGTGGCAACGCTGTAAGAACATCACATATTCGTACAGAATGTTATGTCCGCTAGGTGGCGAACGACTTAAAAGTTCGCAAGCGATTCGTGACTCTAGAGTGTATAAGACTGAGCGACTTTGCAGTTCAAAAGAAACAGTGGGATACCCTTCGGAGGTGCCCTAACTGGTTGGCATTATTCGCCAATAGCTTGTTCTACTTTTAATTGTAGCAGCTATTTTTTGACCTTCTAAGGGTAGCATTTTCGCAACCCGTGGACTTTTGTGGACTTTCAGTCGACAAAAGAACCTCACCTGAAGTTACCTTTCGAAGTTGCGGTTTCGTAACTTTTACGTTACTTGTTTCACATTAGTGACATTACGCACCGCACAGGCAACATAACTAAATTGTGACGGTTATGTAACGCATATTACATAACATGGTAACATTGTTAAGTGGGAAATAATAACTTACATGTAAGTTACATGTAAGTTACAAGTGATGTTACTTGTTACATTGGGTTACATTACTGTAATATTGCTGTAACATAACCGTGTTTACTGGGTTGATTTATGGTTGGTTTTTCGTAAACCAACCCTATTCTAACTGTCATAGAACATATATGAAAGGTTGATTTATGGTTGGTTTTTCGTATACCAACCCAATTCCAACTGTTTTAGAAGGAACATCGAAGGTTGATTTATGGTTCATTTTTCGTAAACCAACCGTATTCCAACTGTTTTAGAAGGAACATCGAAGGTTGATTTATGGTTGGTTTTTCGTAAGCCAATCTTTTTCTAACTGTTTTAGAAGAAATATGGAAGGTTGATTTACGGTTAGTTTTTCGTGTACCACCTTATTCCAACTGTTATAAAAGAAAAATGGAAGGTTGATTTACGGTTGGGTTTTCACAAACCAACCTTATTCTAACTGTTTTAGAAGAAATATGCAAGGTCAATTTACGGTTCCAATTCTTTTAGAAGAAATATGGAAGGTTGATTTACGGTTGGTTTTTCGTAAATAAATAATTTTCCAACTGTCATAGAATAAATATCGAAGGTTGTTTTACGGTTTGTTTTGTTGAAAAAACCCATCTTCGAACTATCGTAAAATGAATATTAAAGGTTGATTTGCGGTTGGTTTTTTTGTAAAACAACCATAAAACAACCGAATAATTTCTGTTGGTTTTTCAGTTGGAATAATGCACCAACCAACGGTTGGTTTCGGGTTGAATCGAAATAAATCAACCTAAATTCAACCTTGAATCAACCATTTATTGACTTCCAACCATAAACCAACTAAAAACCAACCACTTATTAGGGTTGGGTAAATCCGCGAGGGGAGAGTGTAAAATAATTTTTTTTTGTTCTAAAGATAGACTTTACAGGAGGAATTTAAAAAAAGTAAGACCTGACGCATTAATAAAAGCATTGTAAACAATAGTTTTTCCGTACTTAACAAGTTAGGCACTTACACTTTATAAGTGACCAACTCACCACTTCCAAGCTATATAAGTACATATAAAAATACACACGCATACATACATCTGGACAATTGTTCTAAATCACTCCACTTCTCGATGTTCCGGACCATTTTGAGTGTTCTGACATTAAAATTTGGAAAAAGAAGTTTTTCACGAAAACAACCGCTATGAGGAAACAATAACGCAACTCCTAGAAAAACTCATTTTCAAATCTAAAAAAATTCTTAAGAGAAACAAAAATGTGGCTAGTTATGAGCAAGATTTTAGAGCGATTTGTAAATAGTGACTGAACTGAAAGGAAAATGTCTCATATGCCATCTACCTCTTCTATCCCTCATATACCTACCACTGGTTTGCAAAAAAGCAGCCGATAATGTTCCCGCTGCTGGTAGCATCTCATACTCGCCCAGTAAATCATTTTCGCACGACTTTTAACGTAGTACTTTTCAAGTGATAGGAAGAATTGCGTAATTCAAAAGAGGACGTTACGCCAATGGTTTTTCTTCCAGACAGTTACGTTCACTTGTCCATGGCCGGTTAGTCATCTGACACCGGTATTCAGTGTAGTACTCTCTCTGATATGTGTTCTCCATCTGCGTTCAACAAAGCTGGTGATTGTCGGTAGAAATTCCATGCGCTTCTTTTACGCGCATTCGCGCTGTCTAACCGAGTCACGGTTAGAAAAAACCGCGACTTTCACGTGTGTGTGTGTGTGCTTTAGTTATATATTCCAGCAATGGGGAAAACCGTACGTCTCTATTCGAGTGCAAACAACTGTGCGATGAGGAATATAAATAATGTCATTGGATTCGATGTAAGATAAGGAAACAGAGTCTACGCACACCTCGCCAAGATGTGAGCAAACAAATCGTTTCTCCTAGAATTATAATCAAAGCTGCAAACAATTTAGCGGGAGGATACGATATACGGAATATCGGTAAAATTCACTTATCTTTTTTAGAGTGCCTTTTGCGACGTTTTTGCTCAAAAGTGAAACAATGGAGATTGACGAGCTGACGTACAATGCATTTTATCTCAACCTACGGGTTAGTTCGGTTTACGGTTTGTCACATGACGAAAACATTAAACGTTGTTGCATAACTTTAAACATTTCTTTAATGTTTTACAGGAAAAGTTTAGACGCAAGTATGAATTCGCGGTATCGAAATGTTGGACTATATGCGTACCTTGCAGCGATTCTCTGAAGGGATTGACTATTACAGACAACTTTGTTGGTAAATAGTGAATAATAGCATATACAATTTGTTCTATGATGCGATTTTATTCTTTCAATTGATCTGTTTTTTTTTTTTTAGATGATCACATACTGAAGCCTGTTTACAGAAGACCCTGCCACTTTGTTTCAACTGATGAGAAAAATGCCAGAATGTACAAGTTTGATAATACTTCTATACAACTTGTACAATTGAACAGAGAGCCTATCACACTGGATACATATAAGATAAAAATAATAAACATAGAACGTGGCTACAACAAAGAATTTCAATTGTACAATATAGTCATCATTGAAAAACCAATGGATGCTAGATATTGTACAACATGTACACTGCCAAGTGTGAGAATGAAACTAAATCGCAGTGTTAACTGCTATAAAGAGTGAGTTTGAAAAGTGAAAATTATATTTACTGCATAGGAATTAGAATGTAGAATTTATGAATTCCACTGCATATCTGCACTACTAACTGTTAAAAATATTTTGTGTAAATTTCCATTATGAGTAAAGGAAACTCTTTTGTAGAAATTGGTATATTAAATGTGATAGGCAAGTGAGATGTGAAATTACAATATTTTCTATTAAACCCTATAAAAATTAGGAAATTTAATATAAACATTTGTAATTTCACGACAATTGTTTTTAAATTAAATTTAATATATCAGCTGATGAATAAAATTTCTGGTAATGTAATTTTCAAATATTGTTAACAGTGTCTGGTTATTAATGACTTCTACTTAAGTATTGGTAGTTATTCATTCTTTGATACAGCAATGCTGTACTAGTAACAAAATTGCTGTAACAAATAAATAACTCCCCTTCATTATGAAAATCTGACTAAGCTTTGACTGTACTAGTAATTCATCACTTTGGAATACTCTTTGTAAAATACAACTGAAACCATTCTTTATCTGATAATCATAGGAAGATTAATATAATGAAATTAACTTAGTTCTCAATGAATGTCCAGTCACTGGTGCAGCTATCTTACACATGCGGACACAAATCTGTACAGAAAATAAATAATTTTTTTGCTATTATTCATAGGGCGGTGGACTTTTTGCACGAACTCTCTTCACAAGACCGCTGTTCTTTGAGCCATGTTAAAGAAGATTTGCGAGCTCTGGACATGGATCGTTTCGGTTCAGCGGACGAGTTACGATCGGCGATTCAAGATTTGGTTCGCCGTCACTGGGCGCGTATAATGCGCCGCCATAGTTTGGACGTGCAGCGCGACATTCGTTTTCAAAAGTTGTTGAGCGCCTCGCTCGAGATTTTTATAATGCACCATTTGCACGATTCGATATATTCACTTCTAAGTAACGCGCTTGATCAGGATGATTTGTGCGTCAAGAAAAAAATCGATCAGCTCATCGACGTTGGAGTTACGGCTGATCAATTGGGCGCGAAAGAGTCGCTCGCTATATCATTACCGTCGGCGATCGTCGAGTTAGCGACGCTGGACGCTCGAGAAGGTCCGCAAGAAAAGCTTTCGTGTCTAAAGGCCACATTAGACCTCATGATCGCGGAAATAAAAGGCGCATTAGCCGCTGTTGAAACCAGAAAGGATTTGCACGATGAGAACGACTTAATAGGTGCGCGAAAATCCATTCTCGTTGTCCCTACCGACGATTTGATACCTCTGCTTATTTATGTGATCGTCAAATCTCGACCGCGACGACTTATCACAGACTTGCACTACATACAGAATTTTCTCTGGTCCATTTCGCCCCACGACGGCCTCTCCTACACTATAGTGACGTTCAAAGCAGCTATTTGTGCCTTGCAAGATATAGACGTTAATAAACTGCCACAACGAAGTGGTAAAGTAAAGAACGAACTTCCCATTGGCGAGGTTTTGGGCGTTCTCGTGAGATCAGACAACGACACTACGCCGATTGACCGGCAGGTTCGCGACCTCGCTTCAATGCTCGAAGAATGTACCCGGAATGAAACGTAGTGATACAGTACAAAATAGTAGATCTATATTTTCTATACATTTACAACTCTTTGTATGTATATTTTTTATATATATATATAAGGAACTGGAATAGCGATGCTTTTATAAAAACAGCATCGATTACGTACGTATCAAGTCTAAAGAAAAATATTTGCTCAATAATATATAGTATTTGTACCGACCCTTATAAAAATACTTATTAAAAGAATATACATTTATTTTTATAAAAAAGACAGTCTTCTCTGGTTATTTATTCTAGTAGTACTTAGTTTAAAACTGTGACACGCCGATGTGGCTAACACATCGAATATTTAAGTCTCCATAGACATATCTCTTACCTATTTTTTGAGACAGTTCATATTTTACGCAAAAAAATAAAAGTTCCCTAGCGAGATGCATAAATGCATTCAAAAATAATTAATTTTTGTATAAAATATGAATTGTTTTTAAAAAAATTGGGTAACTACTATTTTCCCAGCTGAGTCGGTGTGTTACATCACTTTATGACGAATTGTGACTTCTGCTAATGTGGAATTTGTTACTTCGCTTGTTTATTGCCACCGGATCACCTGAACACATGCACTTCGTCCAGCGCTTAAACGCTTTTTAACATCCACCCATTATCGATGGTGCACATCCATTATTAGATTACCATCTTTGTCCTTGACGCGAACACGTCCAGTAGAGTAGCGCGTTTCTTGCGTACCATCGGGGTAAACGAGCTTAATCGTTCCATCCGGATACTCGCGTCGCTGTAAGATTAAATGACTGATTACCGAGTTCACGAAAAGATCGATATGAAATAGGAAAAAACATTTATTGCTGGAATTATACCTTGTGTTCTTTCGTGTGCACCTCGCGCTGTCCATTCGGGAAGGAAAGTATTTTGTCGCCATCCGGAAATGTCTCGGCAATAGTTCCGTCAGGTAAAACCCACTTCTCCGTTCCATCGGCTTGTAACAGTCGGATGGAGCCGTCTGGAAAAGACACTTCGATCGTTCCGTTTTTTGTTCGTCTCTCCACCTGTCCACTACGACGAAAGGAATTCATGCGGATTAATTGGATATAACAAATTGGCAATTAAAATCACTATTGCACTACATACTGTCAAGCCAATGATACAAATGTGAAAATCGTTTTTATATACTATAATGTGTGATGACATGTACTGCAACTTTTATTATTAGAATAGAAAAATTAGTAAATGGCATTTATTTAGAAAAAGATATAATTATTCATGCTACTTTCTGAAAAGTTTGTGTCGTGAGAATATATTTTTTCGAAGAATATAACAAAACGCTAATTTAATTTTAATATTCGGTAGTTCGATCTGTGTTCCTGAAGATACTTGAGAGATCTACATAAGTTCTTTGTCTAAAACCATGTCGATTTTTAATTTTTGCTTCCTCATAGAGGAATCTTTGTTTTCATGAAAAAAAAAAATTTCGAGATTTGTATGCCAGGACACTCTGAATGGTCCAAAACGTCGAGGTTTGTATGTATGGGTCATTCCACGGGATTTCGCACAAAAAAAAACCCGACCGACTCCAATTTTCGCCTAATTTTTTTATATTATTGACTATGTCAAACGGAGCATCTGTGAATTTTTTGAGAATTTTATTCTTATATTTCGACGAGCCATAAAATAAAAGGTGAAAAAAATGAAAAAAATTCTGACGTGAAGTGGAATAATGATATCGACAAAAATAACTAGGTCAAAATTTTCGTAATTCAACACAGTTTACGGTAAAAATAATCAAAATAAAAAATAAACATAACTTCTATTTTATTTATGTCTTCTACCAAGAAAAGGTACCATTTCGTTAATTTGGTCCCCTCCGATTTCAATACAAAAAATCACGAATATACTACATGGAGTCCCAAACATTTTAAGCACAAGCCCAAGATGGAGAACGCATTTAACCCATTTTTAAAAAAATATTTCGGGTAATTGATTTTTTTAATTTTCTTCCAATCTTCTGCGTATTTTTTTATGTAATTGGTAATATTAAAAGGAGCTTATGTGATTTTTTTCATAATTTTATATGTAGATGTATTCGATTCATTAAATGTAATCGAATAACAAATTTTTTAAATTTTAAAAAAAGAAAGCGATCAGCTGATCGCTTTCTTACTCACTCAGTGGCCGCTCGAGCGCTGGCGTCGCGAGATTCGCCTGGGGTACGCCTGGGGCGTGCGATCAGCTGATCGTCTCGTTACGCACGCAGTGGCCGCTCGAGCGCTAGCGTCGCGAGATACGCCTGAGGCGTATAGTAATTTTGTTATTTTTTTGACTTAATCGGAGAGGTCCATATAAGTGAAATGGGACCTTTTTTTGTAAAAGACGCAACGAAAATACAATTTTTTAAATTTGTAATTCGATTACATTTAATGAATCGAATACATCTACATATAAAATTATGAAAAGAATCACATAAGCTCCTTTTAATATTACCAATTACATAAAAAAATACGCAGAAGATTGGAAGAAAATTAAAAAAATCAATTACCCGAAATATTTTTTAAAAATGGGTAAAATGCGTTCTCCATCTTGGGCTTGTGCTTAAAATGTTTGGGTCTCCATGTAGTATATTCGTGATTTTTTGTATTGAAATCGGAGGGGGCCAAATTGGCGAAATGGTACCTTTTCTTGGTAAAATACATAAATAAAATAGAAGTTATGTTTATTTTTACCGTAAACTGTGTTGAATTACGAAAATTTTGACCTAGTTATTTTTGTCGATATCATTATTCCAGTTGACGTCAGATTTTTTTTCATTTTTTTCACCTTTTATTTTATGGCTCGTCGAAATATAAGAATAAAATTCTCAAAAAATTCACAGATGTACCGTTTGACATAGTCAACAATATAAAAAAATTAGGCGAAAATTGGAGTCGGTCGGGTTTTTTTTTGTGCGAAATCCGGTGGAATGACCCGTATACAACTTCGAAAATTCAAACGCAGATAACTCAAGAACCATTTTAGCTATCGAGCTCAAATTCGGCACACAACTGGAGCGTCAGCTCCTCTTTAATTACTGCAAATGTTGACTGAATGGATGCAAGAATTTATATTTTGTAGTTTTTTAATTTTTTTTTAAAAAGGGCGTGGTCGCTCTACCTTTTGTAAAAATTGGTGTATTACGCTAAATAGTTCTTCATAAGAGCATTTGCACTTGATGTTGTTTGGTATTGAATTTGACTCGAATCGGTCGAGTGGTTCAGATTTTATAAAGTTTTGAAATTTAAAAAATTGACATTATATCATTAACTTTTCCAAAATCTTATCTGATATATCGAGCTCAAATTTGGTACATAAACAAAATAATATTCAACTATGTAGTTCAGTGACAAACGATATAGATATGTAATTTAGTGATGTACGGAAATAAATTTTGATTTTATGAAATTTCGGATTATCAAAAATCAAACCCCATTAACTTTTGTAAAACTTAAGATATCAAGCCCAAATTTGGTATGTAAACGAAATTATATTCAGTCATTATAGATATATAATTTAGTGATGTAACGTAAATAATTATGGTTTTATGGAATTTCGTATTATTGCAAATATTAACTTTATCGCGTTAACTTTTGAAAAACTTGATATGAAGCCCAAATTCAATATGTGAACAAAATAATACTCAGCCATATTGATCTATTACATAAAACAAAGTAGCAAAGTAGAACCTTGCACATTGCTTCCTCACTATATTTGGCTCTATACAAAGATTCCTCTATGAGGAAGCCAAAATCAACCAACATACTTCCTCATAGAGGTAGCTTAGTATTTTTCTATTGAGTATTGGGATGACGAGGTCTGGATTTTACACACAATTAGTATGTAGTCTTGCCAAAGGTGCGTTTAAAAAGCGACCTGTTTTTTCTGCCGCAAGCTTATGGAGATGTATGATGATCTGCATTGCACATTTTATTCTTAGTATAGAATTATTAATAACTGAGTTTTATACCGAAATTCTCGTTCTTGTCTTGTTCTAAACTTAGAAAAAGAAATAAACCTCACAACCAGTGTAATATCAATTATCGATATTTCGTCTATTTTTCCAAAATTACTCATTTTTACTCATTTAAAAAATTTTATCCCGAATTCGTTGATTAGAAGTCATTCCAATTTTGTTTGACACCCTAAACGATTTATTTGGTAAACAAAATATACCCGTGCGATTCATACTCGTTAAATCAGCGCTGGACATGTATTATTATTACAAAATTTTGCAGTTTAATTAACGACAGTGTAGGATAGTAAATATTATAGCATATATTTATAACTCAAAGATAAACGTAGCAATGGATTCACAAAAATGTAAATTAACTTATGGTAATTATTGAACTTTTTTCAATTTCGTCACAACAATAATGCATAATGTTTTACCAATTTTCACGGCATGACTCAATCCATTACTTGACAGATGTTTTACGAATAGACCACCTAGAGAATTTATATTGTGTTAAACGTTAAATCATTACCCTTTATTTATGAAGATAATTTTACAGGCTAGATAAAGTCTTATAAAATTATTTAATACCGCATCTTAATAACTCCAGCATAAAACTTTACAGAAAGAATTACAAACATTTGTCACTTATAGACAAATGTAAAGGGTTCCAAGATCCTTAATAAAGTACTTTCAACAATCAATGCAAACTATACAAAATCGAAAAAACCTTTAAGTCAATTGCAAATAATTTTCTATACCTTCGGTAGTTGAGCAATGCAGACCACGGCTTACTGCACTTACAAAATATTGTAAAAATGATTTTAAAAGTTTATCACTCGCTGATAACTCTACTTACTCTGGAAATTCCAGGATTTCCAAGCCATCGGGCAGCGTTGTGTGCCAGGTTCTGGTCGAGGCATAAAAGTACTTCACGCTTCCATCTTCCGCATTCTCGCGCACGTCGCCATTGTAATAAATCATTTTTGTGATATTCCGATCAGGGAATACCTTCTTAACGTTGCCGTTTGGATACCAGTACTCGATGTGACCATCCGGGCACTGCACCTCACGAATATCTTGCTTACTTGCAGAGTTATTACCACCCCCTTCATTGCGCGAAGGTGTGAGACGCTCCGGGATACGCTCCGCTTCCTGTTGCATCTCGTAGTTCGTTCGTGCAACAGGGCTTTTCGACAAATCCTCTAAACGTTTACTAACATTTTCCTCGTTTTTTTTATAATCATCAATCGCGTTATCGTAACTTCGTTTATAAGAATTTTCCAAGTTGCGTTGACTACCGGATTCGCTGTTGATGCTCTGAAATCTATCGTCCTTCTCGTTTCGACCCACACTCTGCGACTGATTCATCGACTTTTCAAAAATGTTCGCCGATTTTCCAATAGTAATTTCCTCACGCCCTCGCAACCCTTGCGTAGCTTCGTTAAGTAGATCCGTATACAAGTTACGCTTTTTTCTAACGCCATCCTCGTCCTTAGGAGGTTGTTGAGGTGGGGCAGTATAGACAATCGTTTTACTGCCATCATCGTTTATGTTCGCAACGATGTCTACGTGATTCACTGGCACCGCTTCGACCTCTTCGACTTCATATTCTTTGTAAGCCACCCGAGAGCTCACGGTTTCTTCGTCAGACGATGAATCCTTTTTTGGGCTTATTTTCTTCTTACTCTCTAACTGTTTGTTGATTTGATGAATAGCTCTTGTATTCGTAGCAGCTGGCCTTCGAAACCTCGAATTGTTGCCCCTTAACTGCCGCAATTTCTCCAGTTCCTGCTTTAACTTTGCGTTTTCAGTTTGCAACACGCGGATCTGACTTTTCTGTCTCGCTTGAGCTGCGTGCCATCTGCTCTCCTTCTGGCTGGTGTCCTCCCTCATTTCATCCAACTGTTCCCGTAAAACCTGAATTTCCTGTCGCTCCTGTTTGCTCTGCAACGATTTTTCTCTAGCGTCCCGCAAACGACTCTCCAGTGCGGCCTTCTCCCTTGCCAAACGTTTTTTCTCCTCTTGCATACTCTCTTCCGCGTACTTTCGCTCCTTCTCAAAGTTCTCCTCCTTCTGCTTGAACTCCTTCTGCAATTGTTTCGCTTCTTCTTGCAGTTTTTTCCGTTGATTTGCCAGAGCCGCATTTTCTTTACGAAAAATATCAATCTCGCGCTCCAGCTCCAACAGACGCGTCTTCAGAAGCTCCGACTTGAAGATAGTGCCGTTGTCGCTCGACGTCGAATCGATGCCATTTAGATTAGCCGTAACTTCGTCGTTCTCTTGTCTGATTGTGCTTCCCGAATCGTTGCAAACCTCCGACTCATTATCACTTTCATTAACTCGCGTCTGTATTTCGACATTCGTTTCAGAAATTGTGTTATCCCCGTCGTAAGAAGTATCGTTTGAGCACGTTGACGTGTATTGTTCGTCATCAGTGGTTTGATCCGTGGATTCATCTCTATAAGCGCAAGATTCCGTTTTTTGCGTCGGCGGAGGCAGCGTTTTAACCGCAGTCGTTATTTTTTGGTCGTTCATAGGATTGCTCTTGGAAAAAAGAACCTCTACGTCAGAAGACTCAGGACTGGTCGATCGATCGCTCCATGCTTTGTCCTCCATATAATTACGTGGCGGATTTGTATCGTTCGAGATCATCGATGTATCCGTTAGACCAATTGTCTTGTACTCGTTGTATTCGGAAAATCTGACGTGAAGACTGACATTTGGCCCGTCATTTTCTGCTGGCAATTCATCGTTATTTCCTTTCTGCTCGACAGCGTTGCGATAATTCGTGTCGTAAGCAACGTCAACGTTCGTGCTGCATGAAATATTGCATATATTCTCTTCCTCGTCCGAATGAACAACTGGCTTACGGCTATTATTGTTGTTAGACATATTGTTGTTATTATTAAACTGTATAGTGGTGTGCTTCGTGTGGTGCATGCTCTTATAACTGCCGGTGGCGATGGCATGCTGCAATCCACGGTTATTCGGCGATATATTCGCATTGGTATTTTCGTCGGAAAAGGGACCGGAATCCCACTTCGAAAAAACGATATCTTTCTGTATAACAGTTTCTCGAATTTTCGCAACCGGCGAACTGGGTACGGATTTATTGGAGTTTGTGGTACGAACAATTTCCTCAAGACTCGTGTCGCTCGAGTCGTGCTTCACCGAATCGTTGGCGAGTAATCGCTGTTTCGGATCTCGAATATTTTTCTGCATATTCTTCGGTTTAAGCGGTGTCGATTGACGAAATAAAGCCATCACTGTACTGGAATTTGAACAGAAACTCGAATTCTCCGCCTTTTCCTCGAGAAGCTCAAAAATTCTCATCTCTTCCAATTCATGACGTTGCTTAGATTCAAAATCCGATGAATTATTCATATCTACAGGTACCTTACCTTTTCCTTGATTAACATTCGGTTTACTAATCGGTACGGCTGACATAGACTTGCTGCGTACTTTTTTCTTGGGAGGCGGTACATTTTTCAGATTCAACTTTGATTGAGCAGTAGGTGGAACGACGACGTTCTTCGCCGTTGTTGCAGCAGTTCTCGTGCTCTTTGGAGTATCTTTCATCTTTGCTGCACTACCTTTTGCTGCCGAAGTCGACGAGAGATGCATGTTAGCCGATAAGGACGAACTTCGTGGTCTCATGCGTCGTTTCGACCTATTTGCTTCAGGATTCGGTTTGAACCTTGCTAATCCTTCGCCTTTTTTCAGAAAAGGACGTTTTATTATAGTTTTTGGTTCCTGTCCGGTGTTAATGTCAGGAGCAGCCCCACAGTCCCTCAATCTTTCTTCGAGCAATGTGGTAAAATCTTTTTTGGGTGATGGTACAGGAAGATCGTCTAGAGCTATTTTTTTCATCAATGGTTTGTCAACTGGAAGTAATTCAATTCCTTCCATACTAAACTCAGAGTCTCTTCTGTAATTTTTTTCAGGGGTCCGCTCCGAACTTATTGTAATCACTGACTGCTCATAGTCTGATGGAATTTCAGAGCATGGACTGAAGCCATCGATAGAAGATTTGTAATTTAGATATCTGTTGGTATTCAACTGAAGAGGAGGTACTTTTAGACCCATTCTTGTCTGATTTCCCTGTTTATTGTTATCAACTTGGTCCTTAAGAGCAATTGGCTCTTCTAATTCTTTGCTCTCCCGATAAGATTTTTGTAAGCTTGATTCTATGACTCCATCACCTTCAACTTTGTTATTGACATTACAATATCTATTTGGCAAGTCAGATATTGGCTCAGCAACAGAATCATCCAGAACCATACTGTGAACAGATAAACCAAGAGCCTGATACATTCGGTCTTGCTCATAACTTAACATGTCTCGCTGCTCCTGTTGCTGCTTCATCAGTCGTTCCTGTTGCTCAGCCTGCCACCGTTGAAGTTCCTGAAGACGTTCCAGTATTGTAGCATCTAATTCCATTGATTCGCTCATTCTTAACTGTTTTATTCATATACTGTCGATGCACGAAAAAAAGCCTGAAAAAAAGAACCACTTTAGCAACTGTCTGATATAAAATTATATTTAACTGAGGGAACAACAAAAACATTGATTGTGAAACCGTATGAAATCAATTCGACGCAGGTCAACCTCTACTTACACATATACATTAATTCAGCTATCGATTTGCAGTTAATTTGTACTTTAGAAAACTATTAATTCCACGAAGCTTTAACGCTGTTAAAAGCCGTTAAAGTTTTAAACTGACACACAGTATAAAGGACACCTGCTGAATGCTGACACCACGCCGGAATTATTTCGCGCGCAACACTTTGCGACAAGCGGTCCGTGCGGATGACGAACGAACTTCGATGTTCCGTGCGACTTTATCACGTCTCGATTGAAACAGTTGACAGTGTTATCGACGCTCGGGACAGTGTATCAGTTGCATCACCGCGTCAGTTTCCCGGTAGGGTGATTTGACCAGTGAATAAACGGTTAAGCAGACAACAAAACACAAAAGCGAATGAGCGTTTTTTGTGCACATGCTCTTATGGACAGCGTTCATTCACTGCTCGGTTTATCTTACATGCTGTGATGTAAATAATAATATGCTAAAACGACCATCCATAATCCGAACTGTGACTTGTTTCATCCGAACCATGCCGCAAAATTTCTATACGCTACACCGCTGGCACATCGGTCAATTTCGCGCTTCAAAAAAATGCACCGTATCGATAGAACAACCAAAAGTTGTCATTTTTATGAAAAAGAAGTCTCAAAGTAAGTTCAATAACTTGAAAGTGTATTTATAATGTTATCATTCGAATATATATTTAGAATACACATGAATTACATATGTATGTTATTTTTCTTTAAATCTCCATTATGCGAATAATCGATAATCCGAACTAGTCTCCATCCTAATCGATTCGGATAATCGAGATTCCAATGTGTTACACTAGATTTGGTTATTAACGTGATGTGCTATACGATGTTGTCGTTCTCTCTCGCTCCACTGTGACTGCCAATGGCGGATATTCTCTCTCGCACTCACGGCGATTCAGTCGGTATAGCACATCATCTTAAGAGCATGTGAAGCACCTTCCCCCCGACCATTCCGATCTCAATCGGTATCAAAAACTGTACTTAACTTTTTTCATGCATACTGACATTTTACAGCTTCAAAAAGAGTTTTATCGAATGCTCCAGTGATATCCTCATTCGATCAAACTCTTTTTGAAGCTGTAAAATGTCAGTATGCATGAAAAAAGTTAAGTACAGTTTTTATTACCGACTGCGGTATTTCACATGCTCTTAAGAATAATGTTTTTCATCGTATAAGGTTAATATGTAGCACCGTTTCGACATTTTATGGATTTTCTCGTTTTTGTACATTTATCCCACATGTTTCACTAAGTAAATGAATATATTTAGACATCATATAATATTATAACATGATATTTCTTTGAAAATACATGAAAACTACTCTGAAAATCTCGTGAAATTTCTCTGAAAAGACCTCTGAATTTCTAATAGATTTCGTACATATCAGAGAAAGACGAAGATTTCCCTAAATCTAAATATTTCCGATCGTTCTGAAAATTTCTGATTTTTCTTTTATATTCAGAAACCATTTTCTGAAAAACTCAATTTTTCGCAAAATTTCTTGGACAAAGTATTTATACTAACTCTTTCTCCCAGAAAGATTCAGGGAAAGTCTGAGTTTTCAAATATATTCGCCGCATATTTGGCCGACAATAATTTTCAAAATTGCTCTGCAACTGTTTTTTCTGCCGACTCCTCTTAAGACGATGTGCTACTGCTCGGTCGGTAACAAAAACTGTAAAGCGTTCTTGGTCACAATTAATGTTTTCCCTGGCAAACAGTGTCACCGACTTTTTAACCGGTGTTTTAACTACCCACCTAACACAGATTCGTAACTTTGATATAATATTTACGTTAACGAAATAACGTGTTCTGTCAAAATAACATCACTAGTGACGCACCAGTGATAGATTATTTCTCACTCAAGAGGGTCTCAGGACATGGAAAAATTTTCGTAACATTTATATTACATTACATAACATTTATGTAACGAGTAAATTTATTACGTCACATTTTAATAAAATCTCAATAACAAATGTTACTTATTTTTGTTACATAAATAATATATAACGTTTACATATTATTTAAACAGAATTTTGAGTCACAACTAGATACGATTGTTATTAAAACAAGACATCATGCTTATGTCAATGTTACACAACGACGTTATGTTTTTTTACAATTCAAAAGTTATGTAACTGTTACATTCTGTGTTAGGTGGGTAGTCTCGATTAGCCTCTGTTTCACCCAGTTTAACTGATCTTTTAACCGAAAATGTTATTTTTTAAGTGATTTTTACTGGTGAATTAACCGATTGTAACCGACATTCTAACCGAACTTTTAAAAAAATCAATTTTGTTTGGTGAATTCAACCGATTTTAACTGGCAATTTAACCGATCGAAACGTTTTTAAACGGTTAAATTGTCGGTTAAAGCCGGTGAAACAGTGGACTAATCGAGACTTATCTCTTCTCGGTTAAAAAGTCGGTTAACTTCAGTTATTTTCGGTTAACACTACGGTGACACAGCTTGCCAGGGTCAGGCAAAAGACGAGAAGCACTGACTGCGTCTTGGTACTCTGCAGTCAGTACTTCTCGACTTTTATTCGAAAAATCAACGGTGGCGAAGAATAACACTTCGGGAAGATTCAGCTATCTCACTCGCACTTATGGCGATCTGAGAGGCACAGACGATATGTAATACATCACCTTAATAACTAAGAACTTTGCAATTTTTCTCTGGATATTCATTTTCTCTAAAAACTCCAATTTTCGCTTTTTTCATATAACTCCTGGAGAGTTTACAGGAAAGTCTGTGCTTTCTCTGAAATTCTCGGCATGTTTCGTTCAAAATAAAATTCAGAGTTAATATTATTTATGAATTTTCTGAAATTCTCAAAACCCAAATTATCGCAGAAAACCGGGGGTTTTCAAGAAAATAAACAGAATTAGTAGATCGTAGACTTAACTCGTATTTTCTCTTTAACGTCCTTTATATCCGAAAAAAATTAGTTTCCCAACATTTTTCGGGAAAAATTGTTAATTTGTCTGGTAAATTGTGACTGCGGGAGTTTGCGAGTAAAGTATGGCAGAGAAACTCATCAAAAAATCTCGGAAAATCGGTCCGATTACAGTTTTTCAATCAAATTGCCGGAGAAATATTTTCATCAGGGGAGCTTGTTCTTTTGTATTTTTTGTTCACAATAAAATGATCAAACATTGCTTTTAATAAAAATAAATTGGGGGAGGGAAATTTGTCCTTGAATGTTCTTCATAATGATTGGTAAATTTAGTAAAAGGAGCGTTGTTGAAAAGACAAGAAATGGAACTGTTTGCCAGACGGTCGACTTCGCTTTTATCAAATTTTTTTGAACTGCAACAGTATCTGCTATACCCTTCGCCAATGTAATTTCCGATCTTTTTTGCAACACTACGAGTTCTTCATCTGTAAACGACAGAGCGCGATCGATGCGTATGTTGAGGCGTCGGTTTATATCCTTCATTAGTTCGGAAAATCGTGCGGTAAAGTTCAACGTAAATCTGTAACAAAAATTGATCGGTGAAAACTATATAAATGTTTGTCATGTGATAACTACGCTCCTCCCTATCGAATCACCGCAACCTCAAAACAACCCGTAAAACCATAGATTCTACCATTGTAATTGCGAAGCAACCGCGTATCTGCCAACGCTGTTTTTTGCACTTCCGACTGCAGCAACCAAAAACAGCCGTAAAAGAACCGTCTTTCCGCCAGAACCAAGATTTTTTTATAGTTGTTCAGCGGTAAGTTGTACGGCGGAAGGTGACCGGTGGTTTCATGGTAGAAAAGTGGTTGTGATCACCGCAATTGTTTATTTACCGGTAACTATTGCGAGGGAACAAGAAAAATAGAGAAAGACCGAAAATGAAGCAGGCGTAAGTCCAATTGCAAACACTATTATTCAACGCTTTCAATTCTGTTACAATCGAAAACCGATGTTCGCTCTGTACATTCGTATGCCTATTGAAGGAACAGCATGGCCTTGGTGTTACGCCCATGATGTCGAAACGTCGCATTTTTTGTTAAACTCTTTTTTATGAACTTTCAACGTCATGTTGTAAAACTACCCAATGTCTGAGCCGTTCCAGACTCAATGGCGATTTATAATCGCCATTAAAATACTTGCAGATTGAAAAATTAGTAATGTTTATAGCCCAATATTAGCTTATATGAAGATATTACATAAAAACGCAATATTTCACGACTAGTTACGATGTTGCTGAAAAAAGAGTTCGATAGAATTTCCATAGGAAACAAAGGATTTCCGAACCTTTTTGCAATAGCTATCGTGACTGATTCTGAAATCCTTTGTCTCTTATCATATGCATTTAAGTTTTTTGGCAAGGTTAACTCTGCCTGCCAGCTTCAGCTTAATCTAGTTACGCCTCTTGGATTAACACTCTAAGCGAATACGGGATCCTAGCTTATTAACATAAATTAGCTCTGAACCTAATATCAAAAATGACTCTTACTTTATTAAGTAGAAGTGTATCCGGGAGGTATAACTTAGCGATGTTCTCAGTCGCGGCATTGAAATGCCGATAACATCGGCGAAATACAACAAGGAAAGCTCGAAACTGATTTTAGGAATGTAGTACTTTATTCCTTCCATAACGCATCTTATCATATGCTCCCATTCGGGTGTAATTTCCCGCAGATTCGGTTTAACCCAGTACTCGATAAAGTCCTTCGAGCGTTGCTTCACCTCCTCCACAGAACCTCTACAAAAATTGAACCTAATATACAGAAGGAGAATTAATTAGATAAAAATACATAATTAGGTGCACTATCAAGTCCGCAAATTCCAGTTAGTTCGCACTAGAATGAACAACCCCGAACTTTTGGATCATAGTAACAAGAATGGGAAAAATGTATTTAAAGAAAAAAAATGAATGTTTTTCCACTCATTATTTATTTTAAGCGAAAATAAGTAATGAGTGAAAAATCATTCAGTATTTAAACGGTGTATTTAAATACTTTTTCATTCGAATGTGCCGATCCCTGCGGGTAATAATAATAATTACAAAAACGATAATTATTATTTTTAATATTAACTTTTTTCTCAAGATCATTCCATAATAAAACGAAATTCCAATGTTGAAAACTATGGCGTGCAGTTGAAATGTCGTTTCTGCTAAAAAGCATGAGGGCCGTACATTTATATCGCTGATAGTGAAAGATTAAAATAGCATGTAAAATTCAATTTCTTTACAATATTTTTTTCGCGTGCTACGTTTTTGGGTTAAAACTTAGCCCGCAATTCAAGTACTCACTCCGATTTTGGGTTGATTTGAAATTTATATTTGTATATTGAAATTGAAATTTATAAGGTATAAGTAATTTTCTCGGTTTACAATTTTGTTAAATATCGAGCCACATAAACTAAATTCGGCGATACATGCAAATGACAATGGATAAGGAATTTTCTTTACAAGCCTATTTATAAACAAGGTTATATGGGTGTAAAATTCGACAATGGAGTTGAAAAGTGATGAAACGTATTATTATCTAAAACAAGGGTGCACTGGCAGGCCTCCCGCAAAAGACAGAAAGTACTAAAATAGTATTAAAGTAGTATCAAAATTCGAAGTATCGGAGTATGTCGTATTGGACTGCCGGATACTCCGTTAATACGCTGCTTCAAGTATTAAGTATTTAAAAAAGTATGGAATAAAATTCACAAGTATTAAGTATTAAAATATTTATAGTGGATTGAATAAACTCATTATTCTGCTGAACTTTGATTAAATAATAATAATAACTTCATTACACATGAATTTTTTTCAATAAATAAAATCAAACTTGTTTATAGACTTACCGCTCTCTTTAAGAATTTTCGCCTCATAAATAATGCAACATTTAAAAAAAATATAGAGTGTCTTTAAGTGTTGTCAATAAAATTTCATAACGTTAAAATTAGATTACGTAAGTTTTATGTGTAAAATTGTGATCGTACAAATTTTAAAAAAATGTTGACATCATGGATTGAAGCGCCGACCCCACAATTGTTAGGTCAGGACGAAACGCAGTGAACCACGCACCTCACTTTTAAGATAAATACTATCAACGTAATATTAGTCACCGGGAAATTTTTGTGATTGTCTCAAAAGACTGTGAAGCGGTCACGCGCTGCCAAAAAACCTCAAAAAAGTTTGTACTCGACAACAGTTAACTGAAGAAAACTTCATTTTTATTAATGCATACCTATAAACTCATATTATATTATTTATTTTATTGTAAGTACACTGATCAATTAAAAAAATTATAATGAAGTAGAAGCAGATTTCGTACAAGGAGATGGAGAAGAAAACGACTTCGTGGAAGAAGTAGAAAGAGTTAACGACACACGAGGAGAAAAAACAGACGATGTTTGCCGGAACACCGAAGGAGACAGACAACCATGTTCCGGGGAGGATTCCACACGAGTGCGTGAATAAGACGCCGAGGAAAAGCTTGGGGAAGACGGGGATCGGGACGCCGCAACAGATCGCGACGCCGCGAACGCCGAGAAGATTTTTGAGGTAACGTGGAACGAGGCGTCGCAGCAAATTCTCAAAGTTCCGCCGTGGAGGGGGGAGGAGAAGAATTTCGATTCATAGGTTATCTGCAAATGAATTAAATATAAAAACATGCAAAACATAGAAAAACTGTGAATTAGTTAAACTAGATAAACCATGCGACCTCTATGAGAAAGTACATTTATTACTTTTATAATAATAATAATGAGGATGCAATTTGCAAGGTTCTACTTTGTAGACTTCATTCATCGAATGATCGAAAGATATTTTCAAAAAAATTCATAACGCCATAAAATTTGTGACGTTTGTTTTTCGCGTCAAATTCATAAATAAACAAATTCTACCATGCACGGAAAAAATGATTGATTAAATAGGCTCCGAGCAATGAAATTGGTAGGACCAAAAAAATGGTTGGTTACAAAAAAAATCGATTTGTTGGCCTAACGAATTGATTTTTTGGCAAACAACAAATTCGTTGTTTGCCAAAAGAACAGAACAGAACGAATAATTTCGAAACGAAGTTAAAAAATAATACGCTAACCTCGCCAATTATATTTAAAAAAATTAAGAATTTTTTTACTCATATTCTTTTTCAACATTTGAAGGTCTTGTTATAAAAAGTTATAAAAGAGAAGCTGAGAAAACGAAGCGCCTGAATCAAGAGAAAAAAGAAGGAAGAAAAGAAAAAGTGTGAAACAGACATAGAGAGCAAAAAGTCGCGTGAAAAAGAAGCTGTGAATAAGAGCGTCTTGAAGAAGAAATAGAAGAAAAGCAAAAGTATGAAACATACGCAGAGAGAAAAAAATGGCGTGGAATTGTGTGTGTGTGTGAGTGTGTGTGTATGTGTGTGTGCGTGCGTGCGTGCGTGCGTGCGCGCGTGCGTACGTGCGTGCGTGCGTGCGTGCGTGCGTGTGTGTGTGTGTGTGTGTGTGTGTGTGTGTGTGTGTGTGGGTGTGTGGGTGTGTGGCTGTGTGTGTGTGTGTGTGGGTGTGGTGGGTGTAGGTGTGGGTGTGGGTGTGGGTGTGGGTGTGGGTGTGGGTGTGGGTGTGGGTGTGGGTGTGGGTGTGGGTGTGGGTGTGGGTGTGGGTGTGTGCGTGTGCGTGTGTGTGTGTGTGTGTGTGTGTGTGTGTGTGTGTGTGTGTGTGTGTGTGGGGGGGGGTGTGGGTGTGGGTGTGGGTGTGCGTGTGCGCGTGCACGTACGCGTGCGCGTGTGTGTGTGCGTGTGTATGTGTGTGTGTGTGTTACACGATCGAAAAATGTAAATCTGTATAACTCGGGAATGCCTTGAGATATCAACCTGAAATTTGGATCATAGATAGAGGGATCCGCCTCACCGTTCATACAGATTTTTGATAAAATCCACTTCATCGTTAAATTATTACGCTTTTTTTAATTTTTTGAAAAATGACTGTTTACGCGATAACTCTTTCAATGTTCAATTTGGTTAAAATCGGTTGAACCGTTAAAATTTTATGATGTTTTGAATTTTTCAAAAAATTGACATCGCTCTATGGTAACTTTTGCAAAACTTAAGATAGCGAGCTTAAATTTTGTATATAAATGAAACAATATTCAGCCATTATTTCTGTATAATTTAGTGACGAACGGTATGAAATTTTTTATTTTATGGAATGTTGAATTATTTTTAAAAATATACATTATCACATTCACTTTCGGAAACGCTCTAATAATCACGAAATAACGTAACAACGAAATAGAAAAAGCGAATCCACAACATGTATATTTATCTAATTAAAACAAGGATGCAAAGTAGAACCTTGCACATTGCTTCCTCATTATTTTTCGCGTTTTACAAAGCTTCCTCTATGAGGAAGCCAAAAATTGAATAACATACTTCCACATAGAGGTAGCTTTGTAAGAAGCGAAAAATAATGAGGAAGCAATGTGTAAGGTTCTACTTTGCATTCTTTTTTTTGTTTTGATTAGGTCTCAAACTAAGCTTTGACTACGTCTTGAATACATATAAAATAATAACCATTTTTCAGCCAATAGCGTGGTGGACGACAGTGCGCCCACTGTTTCGCGTAAACAGGACGTAAATATCCTCCCTTCCCATTCTACACGGGCGAACATGGGCACACACCTTCTTTCTAGTCGGTTAACTTTGATTTTTTAATTTTTTTCAAAATGAAAATATCGGTCTCATTCATTTAATGAATTTATCAACATGATTGATTTGCTTTTATAGTAACTGCCATGTTTTAAGTTCCATAAAACCTTCGCCAAATTTTTATAAGACTATTATGAACAGGAAGCAACGGCTAATGCTAACAAGTCTGATTCGGAAACGAAACTTCTGTTATTCAAGGGTCCAAACTTATATTCACGTAATGCAAATAGTAATTTTTTACCAATTTTTGTAGATAACTCACTCCGAACATGCACCCCGCAGTTTAATGGAAATGGGCAGTATCGGTGGTAGTTCAATAGTGCGTACTACGTTCAAATCGTATTTAAAATCATTGTTCAAGGTCTTAAGTATGTGCCCATATTTACATTGATTAATTATATTTCCATCTAGATTGAACTGCAAGCGTCGCTGTATATTGATAAACATATCAACATGTGATTTTACCTCCCCGAGGCTTCTCTAGCGACTATCTAGAAATTAGTGTTACATAGTGATAAATTATTTGCAAGGAGTTGAGAAATGTGCCATGTGCCGATCAGCAATAGCTACCGACTTCTATGCAGATATTAATTTCTTGCATTACATTGCTCGGGCTCATAAGCTGAGTATTTTGACAATGCTGCAACATTCTGATCTCGGGGTACGATATTGGAGGGTCTCCTTAAAACATATGATCTAAAGCGAAAATTATATTAAAAATCTGAAGAAGGTCCGCACATAGTGATCGAAACGTCAAAAAGAGTGGGGGAAAAAAATTATTTAATTTGTTTCCTAAATCCTTTTGGGTCGATACGAAACCGCTTACTTCGAAATTATTATCTACTAAAATGGCCGTCTACACTACTTACCAATCGTGAACTGCAAAAGTACTCAAAAATATTCATGCATATAAAAAACCTAAAGAATATATTACATTTTAATCAAAACCCCCGCACCATGGTACGGCGATTGTTGAAAGCCATTGTTGGCGAAGCCGAATGTTGATAATAGGGATAATCGATAATGTTGATAAGAGGATAATTGTGATAATAGGGATTATGTAAATAATAAAAGCAAAGAACTCGAACCATTATGCGAGTGAGGGATTCTCAATCAAGCAAGTACGCGTCTGTGGTCAAGGAATTAATAAAGACTTGCTTCACTATCCTCCCAGCTCTCATATATACGAGTTCATACTCTAACTGCACGAGTTGGGCTACCTCCAGTTGTCCATTGCTGGAACGATGAGTGATAAGAAAGTCACGGATATCACAAAGTGCAAGAGTAAAATTCTTAATTCTCGAATTTTTAAATATTATATTTCTCTGTAAATGTTTCCCAGAAGAGATTAACTCGGAGACGGGTCTCAAACGCGCACAAACACAAATCCGCGGTAATCGTGTTAGCTGGACGGGCCGTGACTATCGTAAGAAGTGATAATTATGCAATAGCAGAGTGCCCGAGCAATTATCGAATCGCGCATATTTAATGAGTTTACAATAGGGAATCAAAGATTGGTCTCCACCCTTTACTACTGATGCGACAATTGTACCGGGCGTATAGCACGCGTATGCCAAAGTATGCGTGTTATAGCAAGTAGAGTTTGGCCAAGCCAGAGACTCGTATGGTATCGTGGTATTGTGAGATGCGGGCGAGTGTTGGTGTGATACCAAGCCAATCGCGCATATACGGGAGTCGGGCGTGTTTACTTTTTTTTCTCCTAGCTCGGCGCGGAGACCCAGCCAGGCGAAATTCGGTGCGTTCTAAAATTATAATATCGTATTGTCGGAGGTAAACCGATATTATAATTAACGTTGGTATGGACCAGGAAATTAGACGGATCTACGAGTGTCGATGCAATATCGAGCCAAGTAGTTCATTTTGCGGAATTTTTGGAGTGTGCGTGTTGATGCAATATCAAGCCACACAGTAGTTATCGAAGCGGTTGTTCGGGACGGTTAACTCTCAAAACAACCAGCAGCCGAATGTTCGTTGGACAGTTATCGAAGTAGTTATTCGGTGTGGTTAACCAGTTACAAAATTCACGAGGTGGTTATTCTGAACCGTGAACAACCGTTAGTTTTGGGCAAAAATGGACCTGGTTGTTTTTATGGTCATTTTGTACGGTCATCGGACCTGCTAGGGCACTCAGCGAATCGGAATTCAATCGGACAAATCAAAATTCTTCTCCCACCAACCGCCCCTCCGCGGCGAAACATTCAGAATCTGCTGCGGCGCCTCGTTCCCCATTACCTCAAAGATTTTCTCGATCTTCGCGGGGTCGCGATCTGTTGCGGCGTCCCGATCCCCGTCTCCTCCAAGATTTTCTTCGGCGTCTTATTCACGGAATCCTCTGGATTCCTCCCCGGCACATGGTTCTCCATCTCCTTCAGGTTCTTTTTCGGCGTCCGGGTAAACATCTTCCGTTTTTTCTCCTGGTATATTCAACTCCTTCTACTTCTCCCTCGAAGTCGTTTTCTTCTTCTGCTTGCGTAAAATCTGCTTCTATTTCATTATTATTTTTGTGGTTCACCAGTGTCCTTACAATAAAATATATAGTATAATATGAGTTTAAAGGTATGCATTAATAAAAACAAAAGCACTCTTCAGTTAAATATAGAGTACAAACTTTTTTGAAGTTATTCTTTTTTTTAGGTATAGCAATTAGATTTGTTGTTAATTATTTATTGACGTCTAAAATTTCCATAAAACTCTGGTTTTAGTTATCTATTTAAAACAATGGTCCAAGGTGCTGCTTTGTTTTAAATAGCGTTCTATAGATATAATACGTTGCCGATAAAAAATAACGTGAATAAATTAAAAACTGTTAGATATAAACAATTTTTTTTTCAACATTTATTTAGTAATGATTACGTAACAATGTACTTGCTGCAGCGTTCGCGCGCTTTGCAGTCACTTGGGACAATCGCCAAAATTCTCTGGTCACTAACATTACGTTGATAGTATTTAGCTTAAAAGCGTGCTGCGTTGTTCACTGCGTTTCGTCCTGGCCTAACAAAAATCATGGGGTCGGCGGTTCAATCCATGATGCCAATTCTTTTTTTTTTTTTATACGTACATTAATTTTGCACGTAAAATTTACGAAACCTAATTCACGTTATGAAATATGATTGACATAACACTTAAAGGCACTCTATATTTTTGAAAAATGTTGCATTATCTATGAGGTGAAAATTCTTAAGGAGAGTAGTGAGTCTATAGACAAGTTTGATTTTATTTATTGAAAAAAGTTCATGTGCATTGAAATTATGTTTACTTATACAAAGTTCAGCAGAATAATGTATTTGTTCGATCCACTTTAAATATTTTAATACTTATTACTTGTCAATTTCATTCAATACTTTTTTTAAATTCTTTATACTTGAGAATTTTATTTAATACTTCTTAATACTTGAAGCAGAGTATTACTGGAGTATCCGGCAGTCCAATGCGACACACTCCGATACTTCGATTTCTGATACTACTTTAATACTTTTTAAAATCTTTCGTTTTTGCACAGGCTGGCACACTGTTTTCTCTTTTTCCACCTTTTACAACGCTTCTTCCACAAGGCAGCGAAAATAGATCAACTTATTTTCTCGCGATGACGGCTTTCTTAACGGTAAAAATTCTGAACGGTAAAATGTAGTAAGCCCCAGAATTTAAAGTCTCTTTTGTGTAAACTCCCGCCCATAGTCGCTCATAAACAAGAAACTGAATCAATTTCCGAATGCGGCAAACTCTGGTCATCATAACAGACAAAACCCTACAAGATAAGATCCTCAAACAAAATCCTATCATGTCCAAGTCTCGTGTCCACCTTGCTCAGCTCTTTCGTAAATATTCGAGTTACTTCGATTCGAGTCAAAGTTCTGACTTGATTTTGCATGTATGAAAGTTAACAGTGGGTGTTGAAAATGACGGTTATTTTAATCGACCAGACCTTAGACATGGAATTTGGAACTTACTTTCATCGCTATTTATTTCATTGTAACCCGGACAACTTACTCGTCTTCAATACCTAATAAATATCCCAGTCCTCTCCAGAGATGACAATAAGCATCGAAATCTTCATCGCTAGCACCATGTATGCCAAACTTCTCAGGATAGAGAATAACCAAACCCATAAAACCGAACTGCGTCACAGCCATTTCAGATTGGTTCAAACTCCTTGGCCGTTTGTACCGATCCTCTCCACTGAACAGGAAAGGGTTCTCACCAGGTGCAGGTGCCTGACACGAGTCCCGAAAGTCTTCGCGTATCTGCACTCTTCTGATGCTCCACGGATTCTGAATTGACGCAGCTTCATCGATCTCGTGGCAACTCCAGGCGCTCAATTTCTTTCGAACGTTGGCATGCATATTTCGCACCATTTGCATGTCTTCATAAGCGTCTGTTCCCTCGGACCACACATCTGAGCTGTACCAGTTTCTCACCCGTCTTACCGTGGACAGATACCGCTTAAACGAAGTGAACGGGGCATTGGATTTGCCAGTAACGATCAAGGGCTGGAGACCGTAGTCGGACGAGAAAAGCATATAGAGCGAGAGCATTTCGGCGAACGTAACACCGGCGTAGTTAGCCATAGCGAAATGTTGACCCCGTTGGAACTTCTGGCGGTCTAGCCATTCAGGTACTGCGTTGGATGCTCGGTCACAGTCGCCATTAACTGTAATGCCCACGGTGAGAAAAAGCAAACTGTCCGGCAAATTGGTGCAGTCATCTTTGATCCTCGCGGATATCCAATTGCGTTGTTCTCGCACGGTTAGGTCGTTCCAATTGTTTGGTACAGTTGCAAGTCCTATCGGCAACTTCTTGACTGTCAAACGAAAATCTTCGTCCAAAACTTTTCTTTGACGAACGTCCACGAAGTTATTGATTGTTGAATCATTGTCAGAACCATTAGAAACCTTTTTGTCAGCGGTTAATGGATAGTCGGTGGTACTTCTAGAGTCAAACACATCGTCTGCTGCAGTTCCGCTCATGTTTCACTTTTTTCCTTTGATTCAGAGTTATATATTTTTCTGACTGTTGACTACACCGCACGATTAAAGTACCAAACCGAAGTGCTGCAACCGAAAACTCCGTGACTCACTGCATATCGAAATAAAGTCTATTGTGGCTGTTCGCACTACCGTAAGAGTCGACTCTCGTCGTTCATGCAGAGCCTGTTATATGGCCGCGACACTGTTAATGAAATTCACGATTGTTCTGGAATAATATCTTGACAGCCAATGGGTGTAGGTATCACCGTGGAATTGATGTTTAAAAAATATGATAAAAAGAAGATAAACTTAGTTTAATTTATTCGTGTCATCGTAGCTACTGCGCAATTGATATACCCAGCGGTATAGGTAGCGAATTCCGTTTGAAATATTACATTGTACGTATAAGAGCTAGTGTAGAGAGTGGATAAGTGATCTAAAGGCCACACATGGCGCAAGAGAGTTCAACTATGAATGTCCCCGGGAATAAATTAAAGCTTATTTGCGTTAGCAAATGCTCCAGTATCTGATCGTTTTATAGAAAAGCATTCACCCTGGAACTGAGAATGCCACCAAACATTTTCAAACATTTCCAACCAATTTGATTTTTAAGATGAATAATCATTTAAAAAATGACGACTTACACTACACACTACCATAAATAACTATGTCTAACTATTATGCAGAAACGAACATTTTTAAAGCGCTGAAGGTATCTGCATCAGACAAAATTCTGTCTTTGACATGCCTTCGCTTGTAATGCAATAAGAATATAGGAATATATAGAGATCAATTATCCCGCCAAATGTATCTAGATTGCAGCACCAGGATCGCTCGCGAATTCGGGATGTTTCGGAAAATACCGAGATAACCCGAATTTGGCACTACGATCCTCGACACGCGCCGATAAGGATCCTCTTTCTCTGAGGAACCACCAACGAGGATCGACCCATTCGTCAAATAGTACACTTAACATCTCTGTGAAATATAACATTTTATTGTACTCTTGTGGACGCACAAGACATTATTTCGACATGGGAATTCTTCAAGAGTGATTTTCAAAGAGTACTCATGAGATCCTTATCTGTCAAAATTATTGTTGATTTGGTTACTCGGTTTAATGATGATTAAGCCTGACTGGGCCCTGAATTAATTGACCTAATATGGCCCTATTAAATTTCGACATAAAAACCTACAATTCCCTTATTAGACCCCTAATTAGGAATTATATGGAAATCCCTTTTATGGTATCCACATACCATATAAAGGCCGATAGGATCCTACAATACCTTAGGGCCTCCCTGATAATTTTCTTCGCGGATAATTTTACATCGCCCGTGTGTATTAAATGTAGTATAAGCAATGAGAAATTTTATTAAAAACAGTGCATAGCCCTGCATTCCTCCCTCCTTAATCCGACATTCTTGTTAAATTTTATACAGGTTGTTCCCGTGCAACCGAAAGCCGGACAACTTTGGATCTTTTTTATCAGAGAAGGAGATAAGGTAGACTAACACATATTTTAGATGTATGTTCGCTGGTTTTAGGCTATATTTAGATGATGTTGGAAAATGCAAAAATTGAATTACTTAAGAAATATTGTAGAATAATTTTTTTCAAGGGTAATATTGTTTACTTTACAATAATATTTCAAAAAGTCGTGTATTAACGGTACTTTTGTAATATTCTCGAAGATTTCTTACGGCATAGAAAATAATTTTTCGAAGATAACTTTAAAGGAAAAACGCGTATTCCAGCAATGTCGCGAATAAAAATGCGGCTAAGTTACCTCCATTACTAACACATTTTTTCTGAAACTACGTCAAGATGTGTTAATTTATTTGCTAATCAATATAGGGATACGCGGCTATGCTTGTTTCATGTGAGCGGAGGACGAAAGTCCTTTACGACGCGATATGGGCTCGCATTCGAGAGTTATGCCTAGACCTTCATACCAACTTGAGGGCCGTGTGTACTGACTTTGAATCGGCAGTAATTTCCAGTCCGCGTTTCAATTTTCAGCCAATACGGATAAGGGGCTGCTGGTTCCATTTTTGCCGCGTAAGTTTCAGTGTTACTTTATGATGAATGTCTAATTTGCGGCAGAAACCAGTCCCTTGTCTCGTATAAAAATAAATAGAGGTAAAATATACACTGAGAGAACAAGTTTGGAAAAAAAATTGTTAGACCAACGATAATCTAACTATAAACTATAATTCCCAGGAGGAACGTCTATATTTTACGGTTATAGCAAATATAATTATAGTAGCAATCATCAAAATGATAATAGTTTCAAATATGCCGTTTCGTTGCATATACGATTTCAACGTTTGTTTCCAATAGCCTTGCAAGTATCGTCTATTGAACCATATTATCATCGCTTCAACCATAATACATATCAAGCTTTCCTACATTCATTTTATCATGTGAAATCTTTAAATTAACGGTATGCTTTTCTCTCAGTGCATGCCGAAAATACATAGGATAACTATAAAATTTATAAGTTGCATTTACATTCGGAGAAATCGTGATAGTCCAGGCAACTATTATGCCATAACTGTAGATTTTTAATCCATGCAACAATTTCAATAATTATTGTAACTGATATAATGGTTAAATTAATAACGTTATGGTTACTGTATCTAATTCTATAGTTAGCATTAACATAATGTCGTAGTTACTCTAACGGTGAACCTACATTGAAGTACAACCTTAGCTGTTTTCTTATAGTTAGTGTAACTTTATTATTGTTGCAACGACCTTTTCAAACTTATTGAATAATTATGTTTTCTATGAATAGTACCGCGCATCTGTCGCTAAATTTTCAAAACCATATACTTTTTGATATGATAACTCTTATTAACTATTGTTATAGACTATAAGTGATTAGCACAGATAACTTTTTTTTAATGGCTGAGCTTGTATTTCACTATAAATTTATAGTTACCAGTATGTTTTTTTCTCTTAGTATAACCGAGATTTATGCGAAATAATAAAATTTGTGACGTATTTTTCGTGAGCGCAACGATAATTGGAATTAAAACAAAACGGGAGCTGTCACCTTCGGCCGTCCACCCTCGCTCGCGCATCCGTAAACCCGGTTGGCGCCAGTTAATTTTTGGTCCACCCGTATTAACGATCTAGTATGCCCGCGGAATCGAGTGGAGCAAGCTCGATCTCAATAAAATCGACAGTCGGAGCATAACTGCTGATCGAGAACACAAAACACATCAAAAACGACAACATTGCTACTTTTGGGGGCGCGTTAAAGTAGCAAACGCAACGGAATGCACTTGCGGGAGCGAACGGTTGCGGAAATGCACGGCCGCTCAGGCTGCTTGGTTGTGGTAGAAAGGGTCGAGGTTGGCCCAATAAATAGATTATTTTTCGATTAATAATTGAATGTCGGGAGCTTGTACGTATCTTCAACAAAACGGGAACGAATAGAAAAATGTATGCGAAAGCGACTCACCAAAATCCATTGACGGGTTCCGGGTTCGGAATCTATAATCCATAAGAATGCACGGTAACCGTAAGTGCACTATGGCACTACACTAAACGAGAACTTTCCGTTTTATTCGATTGAATAAACGATCGTAACTAGGGATCTCACATCAAGCCGGTTTTCACGGGTATCCGAACATGTTCGCATATCCGGGTAATAAAATTTGATACTTGGAATCCGAACATATGATCTACCCGAGCTATCTGGATACCCGAACTACTCGAACTATCGGAGTAACCGAACGTCTCGAACTATCCGGATACCTGAAAAATTTTGCAACAGTCCCTTGCGGTCTGTTTCTTATCTAACTTTCGACTAACTTCTAACTTTTGACTAACTTTTAACTACCTGCTAACTTTTGACTAACTTTTAACTAACTTCTAACTTTTGACTAACTTTTAACTAATTTCTAAGCTTTTGACTAACTTTGAATAACTTCCAACTTTTTCCTAACTTATAACTTTCAACTAATTTATAACTTTTCACTGAATTTGACTATTTTTTTTACTAACTTCTGACTTTTGACTAACTTCTAACTTTTTACTAACTTCTATCTTCTGACTAACTGCTAACTTTTGACTAACTTTTGACTAACTTCTGACTTTTGACTAACTTCTAACTTTTGACTAACTTTTCAGTAACTTCCAACTTTTGACTAACTTCTGACTTTTAAAAGTACGACGTTAGTTAGTAGGTAGTCAAAAGTTAGTGAAAAGTTCGTAGTTAGTCAAAAGTTAGAAGTTTGTTGAAAGTTAGTCCAAAGTTAGAAGTTCGTCAGAAGTTAGTCAAAAGTTAGTCAAACGTTAGTCAAAAGTTAGTAGTTAGAAGTTAGATAGTAGTTAGTACTGAGAAAGTACTAAAAAGTACCGGGACACTCCGAACAGTTCGAGTAACCGGGTTAATCCGTCTAGTTTGAGTTACTGAGTAATCCGGATAGTTTGGGTATCCGGATACTCGAGCTACCCGAACTATCCGGATTGGTCGCTTTAAAGTAATATCCGGATTTGAAGTATCGGATCCGTCAAGTCCGGAGAGTTCGGGTAGCTCGAGTATCCGCTAAACTACAAGCTCTAATCGTAACACAAGTATGCCTGGCATACGTAGCACACGATACGGAGTACGGGAACTCAGCTTAACGCTAACACACGATGTACTATCGAGTACCCCGTATAGGAAATGCCAGCAGTTACAACGGGGCCAATGATTGGGCAAGTACTGGCTACCAACCGATGATAGCCAGTACTGGTTGACTATCGAGCCATCGTTGGGGCCAGCAGTGGCCCGCCACCGCGACCAAGTAAAAACTGCCAGCATTTTGTCACGCCTGGCCCATTGCTGACAACCAGCGATGGCCGACAGTGCTGCAATTTTCCACGGCTGGTCCATTGCTGGCGCCGATGATTGCGCCATCGGTACTATGAATTCCCACAATATCCTGCAAGTTGTGGTGGGCGAGTGGTGGATCAAAATTTTACATTGTCTTAGGTCCAATACGTTTCTCACGTATGTCAGCCAGTCGTGGGCAGACATGGGCCATTACCCTCATGCCAATGATTAACATAACCTCAATATCGCGCACCGTCGGCACTTTAGCGACTACCAGCATAAAAAACATATTTCCTTCCCTACCATTTAAACAAGATTTTGCACTTGAAATTTTTTGTATCGGCCATTTTTTATCCTTTATTTTCAAGTTTAGATTAGTAATGAATTATCTTAAGAAGCCTGAGTACTCAATTTTATCAAAATGAAGTCACTTTTTATATATTAGCCGCCATATTGGATTCAAAAAGGCTCTCTGTTTCGTGTTTCATATAAATTATATAATTTATTGTCATTTGGACGGCCATATTGGATCCTCCATTTTGAATTTCAGAATTCAGATTTGAGTTCTTTAAGCAGTGGCTTCAAAAAAATCCGTGTACCAAATTTTATCCGAATCCATCTGATGTCCCTGTGATTGTTATCCTAGATGCAACTATTATGGACTTAAAGTATAAGAAACCCACATAGTCGGTTTGGTCTAGTGGTTAGCGTGCAGGTTAGGTAGTTATGTAGTTTAGGTAGGTCGTATAGGTCGTAGGTTCAAATCCCGCCAACATCACTTTCCCGAAAGCTATCGAAAAAATTGTATCCGTGGACGATTTCCTTTTTTTTCAAATGATGATAGAATAACATGATTAAAATTATTGGAGACGGTCCGTTAGGAAATATATCTTTTTAAATTAATAATTAATTACTAAATTGATTATACTGAATATTTCCCGCCGTTACTTGCTTAATACTGGCCGTGTTTGTTACCATTCCCGAGCCGCATTGACCTCCAGTACCCGGCCGTGCACAACTACCAGTACTGGGCCGAAGTTATCATCCAGCAGTCAAGCCAGTACTACACCAGTGCTGGTTACCATTGCCGCGCCGTTGCTGGAAGGCTGGCCACCAGCACCAGCCCAATGCTCGGCCAATTGTGAGCCCCTATACGGGACGCGAGAACTACGCGGAGCCGCGTGCGCGAGCGACAGAAAAGTTGTCAATACGGAAGCTTATTCGAGACTCAAGGCACCTCGGCGGTGACCCGAGCGAGACTAATTATTTCGAGTAATCATCGGGAGCTCATTATTATCATTATTCTAATCCCTTCCCAAAATCCCTTATCCGAGAGCTACTGCCCTCGCTCACACGAATAATTTCTTAACGGGAGCGCAAATTATGTCGGTAACATTCGAAATCTAAACAATCGCCTCCCTTAGTGTTTCACGCGAAAACGGGCCTATACCATACAATTATATTGCACCAGGATGCTCCATCCTCTGAAAAAACTAACGAATCTCCACCCGTTCTCCAGCGTAATGCACTATCGCTATAGGGCGCCGGATTTGCACTAGTCTACAACTAACTGCAAGACTCTAGTCGGCAAATTCGTCTCTGTCGGGCTGCTCGTTTCGTTGAGCTCTCATCCTCGCGACAGATTCGAATATGCCGAGCTTTTAACGTCATTGAAGACAAAAAACGAAGAGAAAAATCGGTAACCTAGCCTCCTGCTCAATACTTCTAGAGTATTCTCGCCGAGAACAAATTTTCGAGGAGGGGCAGCGACGAAACAATGACAATATCGCAAAGCAAAAATCCTTGTGACCGTGATTTAAAAAAAACGACGTCACAAATTATACGAAAAATATATTAAATGTGCAATATTTTTGCTCATTTCCCACATAGCGAGTTGTATTTATCATATATGGGTGATTTCGCCAATTATTGACAAGCGCATGAACCTCATCTCCTCGGAATCGGTTACAACTTCGCACATGTTGTGTATTAGTAAAAAGCGGCTGCCTTGAATTTTTTCAGATTTTTTCGGGGCCTCGTTTACTATGACTTACGCTCATGAAGTTTTTGAGTTTCTAGAAATGTTCACTTGTAATAGCTTCATTGGAGGCTTAACAATGCCCTAAAACGAAAAAAATCATGGGTCATCTTTCATGTAAAAAAGTCTCAGCTTTCAGAAAAAAATACTTTTTTTTTCGATAACTATGCGATAACGTACTCAAAATTGCAAAAAAATATTTAAAATGAATTTTAGAAGGTCGGGCTCAATCGCGATTTCAAAATTCATATTTTTTTTGGAAAGCTGAGACTTTTTTATATAAAATATGTGAGTTCCAGAGTGGGATCTCGAAAACCCCATGATCTATGCCGGTAGGAAGAAAAATAAAATCTGAACTCATTTTTTTTCGTATATTCCGACTACTTCCAAGGCAGAAGTTTACTCAATCGTAGCTCCTACGTTTAACATCGATATTATGAAGAATGTCTTTTCAGTGCTTTTCACTTTGGAAGCGAATGACTCGTCGATTTTTTCACGAACGGAGGTTTTTTTCCATTATCAAAATTCAGAAAATAATTGGGGACTGCTCTCATACACGGAGAAAAATGATTACTAATAATTCAGGTTGCCACCGGAATTTTTACTGATATTCCAGTAATAATTCCGTTTATTCCTGTGAAGTTACAGGTTTATTCCTGAAAAATTGCAGGAATAAACGGAATTATTAATGGAATATTAGTAAAAATTTCTGTGGCAACCTGAATTATTAGTAATCATTTTTCTCCGTGTATGAGAGCAGTCCCCAATTATATTCTGAATTTTGATAATGGAAAAAAACCTCCGATCGTGAAAAAATCGACGAGTCATTCGCTTCTAAAGTGAAAAGCACTGAAAAGACATTCTTCATAATATCGATGTTAAACGTAGGAGCTACGATTGAGTAAACTTCTGCCTTGGAAGTAGTCGGAATATACGAAAAAAATGAGTTCAGATTTTATTTTTCTTCCTACCGGCATAGATCATGGGGTTTTCGAGATCCCACTCTGGAACTCACATATTTTATGTAAAAAAGTCTCAGCTTTCCAAAAAAAATATGAATTTTGAAATCGCGATTGAGCCCGACCTTCTAAAACTCATTTTAAATATTTTTTTGCAATTTTGAGTACGTTATCGCATAGTTATCGCAAAAAAAGTATTTTTTTCTGAAAGCTGAGACTTTTTTACATGAAAGATGACCCATGATTTTTTTCGTTTTAGGGCATTGTTAAACCTTCCATGAAGCTAATACAAGTGAACATTTCTAGAAACTCAAAAACTTCATGGGCGTAAGTCATAGTAAACGAGGCCCCGAAAAAATCTGAAAAAATTCAAGGCAGCCGTTTTTTACTAATACACAACATGTGCGAAGTTGTAACCGATTCCGAGGAGGTGAGGTTCATGAGCTTGTCAATAATTGGCGAAATCACCCATATGCAGCGTATTCATCGTTCATACAAAATAGATATATGCGATATAAGATACACATCAATACAACATATGGGGGATTCCACGGGACTTTCGCCACCCCCCAAAAAAAAAAAAATCTCAAATTTCATCTGAAAATCAGGTTCAGCGGTGTCTATTGATGGACCAAATTTCAAAATTCTAAAAAAATAGTTGACCGGAATATGCAAATTTTTTTGTTTTGTATCGTTTTTCATTTAAGGGAAGGGAGTCAGGTTAAAAAAATTGATTTTGGAAATTCAATATCATCCAAATCCTATTGCATATAAAAATGCCCAATGCACTATACTGTTGGTGCTCGATGAAAGGATTTTTTACTGTCGTCTGACTTGCATATGCTTTTCAATATTAAGTTAAGCAAAGTTCTTAGGTTTTCCATTCTGCGCATGATTCAGGTCAAACTACTAGGCAGATTGGAACGGTTGACGTCTCATTTTCTTCTTCATGAAAAGATACACCGGCTAAATGGAGCAAACTATTTTTTTTTCATTCTGAAAGCAAAGTTAATCACTGATTTAGAAAATAGCATAAAATTTATTTATTAATAATTATGTCACTTAAAAAATATTACCTTTTATTAACATTTGCTCCATTTAGCCGGTGTATCTTTTCATGAAGAAGAAAATGAGACATCAACCTCTCCAATCTGTCTAGTAGTTTGATCTGAATCATGCGCAGAATGAAAAACCTAAGAACTTTGCTTAAGATAATATTGAAAAGCATATGCAAGTCAGACGACAGTAAAAAATCCTTTCATCGAGTACCAACAATATAGTGCGTTGGGCATTTTTATATGCAATAGGATTTGGATGATATTGAATTTCCAAAATCAATTTTTTTGACCTGACTCCCTCCCCTTAATCTGTAATATCTCAGAAACTATTGATCGTATCGAAATCATTAAAAGACGAAAATGTGCATTTTTTTTATGGCCAACAAGAAAAAAATATATTCAAAATTAATTGCTTAATTTCAGGTCACATTTTATGGAAGAAACAACAAAATTATTTTTTTTTATGGTTGGACTTCAGATTTTTTCATCGGACAAATTGCCTCGGAATCTTTGAGTGATCGCCGAATTTTGAGTATTTTTTTTTTTCATGGGATGGCCAAATACTGTGACGTTACAGCAATTTGAATGTTTTTAATATCTAAAAAAAATCCATATTCAAAATTAAAATTAATTAAAATGGTTGGACTTCAGATTTTTTTCATCGGACCAATTGCCTCGGAATATTTGAGTGATCGCCGAATTTTGAGTATTTTTTTTTTCATGGGATGACCCAATGCTGTGACGTTACAGCAATTTGAATGTTTTTAATATATAAAAAAAAATCCATATTCAAAATTAAAATTAATTAAAATGGTTGGCCTTCGGATTTTTCCATCGGACCAATTGCCTCGAAATCTTTGAGTGATCGCCGAATTTTGAGTATTTTTTTTTTCATGGGATGGCTTAATTCTGTGACGTTACAGCAATATGCATTTTTTTAAATACATTTAAAAAATTCAAATTGCTGTAAAATCCACAGCATTGGGCCATCCCATGAGAAAAAAATACTCAAAATTCGGCGATCACTCAAAGATTTCGAGGCAATTTGTCCGATGGAAAAATCCGAAGGCCAACCATTTTAATTAATTTTAATTTTGAATATGGATTTTTTTAAATATATTAAAAACATTCAAATTGCTGTAACGTCACAGCATTGGGTCATCCCATGAAAAAAAAAATACTCAAAATTCGGCGATCACTCAAAGATTCCGAGGCAATTTGTCCGATGAAAAAAATCTGAAGTCCAACCATTTGTATTAATTTTAATTTTGAATATGGATTTTTTTTAGATATTAAAAACATTCAAATTGCTGTAACGTCACAGCATTTGCCCATCCCATGAAAAAAAAAATACTCAAAATTCGGCGATCACTCAAAGATTTCGAGGCAATTTGTCCGATGAAAAAATCTGAAGTCCAACCATAAAAAAATAATAATTTTGTTGTTTTTTCCATAAAATGTGACCTGAAATTAAACAATTAATTTTGAATATATATTTTTTCTTGTTGGCAATAAAAAAATGCACATTTTCGTCTTTTAATGATTTCGATACGATCAATAGTTTCTTAGATATTACAGATTAAATGAAAAATGATAAAAAACGGAAAAATTTGCATATCCGGTCAAATATTTTTTTAGAATTTTGAAATTTGGTCCATCAATAGACACCATTGAATCTGATTTTTAGAAAAAATTTGGGATTTTTTTTTTTTCGGGGTGGCGAAAGTCCCGTGGAATCCCCCATATATGTCTTATACATATAAAATACAAACGGTATTGTTAAGACATGTATGTCTCATGTTAATCACGTATATACATAATATATATGGTTTCATGAGAACGTACATGCGACATTCAAATCGTGTATATATATATATATATATGGGACATTTTACCGAAGTTCAGTCACTCTAAAAAAGACCGACACTATTTTTTTGACATATCTTTCCGTATATTCGAGTACAATATTTTTTCCGGACTATTAAGGTGATGTGAAACCCTCCGGTCGGTATCAAAAACTGTAATGGTCTTTTTTGAAGGATGCCGAAACTTCAGGGCTTAAAGGAAATAGAATATCACTGCTCCTATCAGTCCTGCAGTGGCATCCTAATTCTTTTGGGACCTCAAGTTTCAGCACCCTCGAAAAAAGACCATTACAGTTTTTCATACCCACTGAGCACGGAGTAAGTGAGGAGGGAGAGGTTTCACATGCCCTTAAGGTCACAAGTTAACAGAACTACGGTAATTTGATCATTTTTTCATTTCTACTGACATAATTTGGTAACTGTGCACTCTGTCGAAAAAGTATATAGAGCAAAAATTTTAAAAAAATGTGCAATTTCTTTTTGAACACTAATCCTATTCTAAGAAATGCTTGAGATCTAATTTTCAAAACATAATCCACAGATATCTGGGTTATGATATTTGTATTATATTCTGCAGATGAAATGTGTATTTTTTTTGCAATATTACAGCTTTGATTTAATAAACTTACGATTTCTTGGAATAAAATTGTGAAAATCTAAAAAGAAATCATAACGTGCAAGAATATGTGGTTCCGTAATTGGGAAAAACGGATAGAGTTTTATAGAACTTTCAATTGTTCAAACATATTTCTTAAAAATAATTTGCAAAGTTGGGCATTGTATGCACAATGCTTCTTCCTCATTTTACACCTTTCTCAAAACTTTCTCTATGAGAAAGCCCAATATGGTCAGCATACGTCATTCTTTCTTCTCAAATATTATTTGTCGAAAATATAGTTTTACATAGGCTACTTACGGAAAATGGAAAGGATTAAAAATGGAGAACCCACCTGACGATATTCTCCACCTAACGTGGGGCCTTCCTCTGCTGCCAGTGGACCAGTTTGCTGAGGGTTGTATGGCCATCACAGCCCTCGCTGATCCTCTGGTGATTGGAGGCAACACAAAGTTAAATGACTTTACCCATTACTTGCGTTCTCAATGGGTCCCTCTTGCCGACGTTACATCAATATATGCCACGCCCATTTGTACGAACAACGTCGCCGAAGTATTTAATCGCCATTTTGTGAAGAAACTGGGAGGGGCTCACCTCAGAATTTAGGTTTTTCTTTAGTATGACTTGTTCTCATAAATAACCCTGGCGAGCTCTATAACCGATTTTTTTAACCGAACAATAAACTGTGGCTCCGTTAACCCTTCTTTCACTGATTTTAACCGACCTTTTAACAGAAATTTTTATTTTGAAAGTAATTTTTACTGGTGAATTGATCGATTTTAACCAAAATTTTAACCAAATTCTTTAAATGAAAATTGCACTCAATATGTTTTTAAAATTTTCACTGACCCATTATGAAAGCGTATGTAGAAGGGATAAGTGGCAAACGCAATAATGTACGAGATATAATTTTATAGTAGATATTTTTTCTTTTAATCTAAGTTTTCTAAGTAAGGGCCTTCCTTTATCGAATTGATTTTTTTGTATATCTTCACTGACTCATTATGAAGAAGTATGCAGAATGGCTAAGTGGCAAAAGAAATAACTTAGGAGCAATAGATATTTATTTTATTTGAAATATGTAGAATGAGTTAAAAAAAATTCAAGAATGTAGGCCGTTGGAGAAAAACTACAAGTAAAAATAATAACACGAATTTAAAAAACTAAAAGTGTTGAAACGTATTGAAAGATTAATAACTTGAGGATATAACCGTTGGGAAATTCGACTTCAAATATGGTGACGAAACAGCGATGGTCACGCCACCTACAAGATATTTCTCGGGATTTAGGTATTACCGGAAACCGACTATGTGAGTCAACTGAAAAATTGCGAGTATAAAAGCCCGAGCCTGAGTGAGGCTCGCTCTCTTGTTCCGGAATCTTCGTACGAATAATGTGGCTCCGTTAGTCTGTGTGAGTTTAGGGGCAAAGTGCGAGTCCAAGGTGACCAATTTGCCGAATTTCTGATAAATTGAAAATTATGGGAGGTATTGTCCGGATCGAGATATTTCCAAGATTCATAGCGAGGGATGATGAGTTTCCGAAATGTTTATTTCATAAAGTTATTAAAGAATTGTTAAATAAGTGAGGTTAGTCAGAAAGATGCGAAATAGCATGCGACCGCATGGCCGATATAAATGTAGAAAATGATGCTGCAGTTCCCTAGAGAGTACGTCCTTAAAATAAGTTAAATATTAATAACCGTAAAAAAACAATTAAATAGGAATTTTAAGTTTACAATTCTGCCGAGAAGAAAGTTATTCACTATCGAGAAAAGATCGAGATTTAAACGACAACCTAGGTCAACTTCTAATCCTTTTCGTAGATATAAACGAATGCGTCAAGTCCGCAAATTAAAAGCATCTTATTTCTAAGAAAAGTGAGCAATCGAACAACCGAAATTGTGCGAGCGAGAAAGTGCGTGATTTTCAAGCGAGCGAAAGAGACAGGTAGCCAGTGCGCACCGAGCTCCATAGGCCATGCACGTACACACACACTATCAAGCGGGCATTGTCGAGAGCGCGTTACCGAAATCTATAGAAAAGAAATCGTCGTGAAACCGAGGGATTCGCTATATTCGGAAATTAATCTATTATAATGGTACAGCGGTGCACAAGAAAACAAAAAACCTTTTTTTTTTCTATACAATTTTTGCACCATTACTCATGGGCTATTTATGGGCTCGCCAGATATGTAAATATTTCTTCCATCGGAAGCACCCTTGAAAATCTAGGAATTTTCCAAAAAAATTGGCTTGCTGGCAAGCTGGCACCCCCACTTTTGAATTTTGATTTTCGCGGAACTGGGTGTAGCCCAATTTTTTTTTAGTGGCATCCGAGAGCCCATGAATAGCATTAGGTGCTAAGAAACATCTCCTAAGTATACCTGGAAAAAGATGGCGCTGGCTTGCCGGCAAGCTGGCACCTCCAACTTTTGAATTCCGATTTTCTCGGACCTGGGATGGGCCCAAAAATTATTTTAAGTGCTATTCAAGAGCCCATAAATAGTCTTTAATAATGGGGTACATCACGATTCGATGCTTCGATACCGACATTAAATAATGATTAAACGGTAATTATACCTCAGTATTAGGGTGGCTCAGAGAAACCTTTTTATTTTTTTTTTCGAGCCCTTCATTGTACAGTGTGTTCCTCTGGTTTAGATACATGTTTTCTAATTTTTTTGAGTTGAAAAAAAAATATTTACAGGCGGCGCAACTCACTTATCTACAAGAAACGTTTTTTTTCGCAAAATTATTTTTTTTTTTTTTACCTAAAACCTTTAAGCTTTGTAAATTTTCTTCTTTGTGCATTATACCCAATAGAATCGTCGATATTTTGGATTTTTTTCAGAATTTTTTGCTGACATATAAGAAATTCTGACCGTGTGTAACGTTCATTTTTTCTGTGCGACCCGATTCCGCTAACTGAGGAATGGAGCAAAATATTTTTCTAAGATCTGATTTTTTTTTTTAGTGTTCTTCTATCAATAAGGTAGGTATTCCTAATCATTATATGATAGGAAAAAATTAACTCGATGGTTAAAAAAATATATGAAATAAAAAGCTGGAAATTCATAATTCTGTCATACTCATAATGTTGAAGAGCAATCAAGATTCTATTCTATCCTTCTATTCTACTCATAATACACGATAAATTAAGTTTTTATTCATTTATTGCTCATATCGTCAACGTACACTAATCAGTGCAGTCTTTACCTTAGTTTCGCTTTAACGGCAGTCTTTTCGCGAGTTCCAATTTATTTGAAGACGAAAATCGCTTCCTGTGATCTTCGACGACTTGGAGCAAATACTGCTTCTGTTTATCTTCATTCGTGATCGCCGAATTGAATGACTGCATGAGAGAAACCCCTTTCTCGGCCAAGTCGTTTACAACTTTCAAGCTCTTCACTTTTTCGCGATTTTCGATGTACTTTTTGTCGGTCTCCCACGAAATCGGATCTTTATCGATAAAGTCCAATGAAATGTTGTTGACCAGAAAGAATTTTTTACTGTTTTCCGTAATAAAATCGGACAGTTGCTTATGCGAAACTTCTTTCTTGTTGATCGCAATGCGTTTCGGCGATTGATCAGTCCCGTTTCTGTTCAAGGCCATTACCATCAACTTTTTTTCCTCAACAGAGATCCGGGGATCGAAAAACGCTAATCCGGATAGCGATTCGCTCAGATACCACAGATATCGAGAAAAAACCTTGAATGTAACGTCAGCGATTTTAGAGTTGATTTTGTCGTATTGAAGAAGATCTTTCAATAGTAGCAGGTCATTCGATGGAGCTAACGTTGGACATTGGCAAGTGTACCACTTCTGCAAATATACTCTAACAACGAAAACGTTGAATTGTCGGAGGCTATTGAGTTCGGAAGCTGTCAGCTGAAACTTGTCTCTTTGACCACTGAAAATGTACATTTTCATACAATAAATCAGCTTAGCCATCCACCTAGCTCTGTGGTAGGCTCCCGGAGATCGAACTTTAATACGGTTTTCAGGGTCTCCTCCTAAGAAGATGAGAGACAGTTGCAGTAACTCCTTATAGTCTTCTCGAGGCTGGAAGTCAGCTAGTTGTTGCTTAATAAACGTGATTGTTTCATTTTGTATCGGTGTAACGAGAGTAGTAATGGTTTCATCATCCTGTGCACTCTGACGTTTATCTCGCTGAATTGAGTCCCAAACCTCTTGGAATCTCTGAAACAACTTGATGTTTGGTCCACTTGAAGGTCCGAAAAGCGTATCGAACGCTGATCCAACGATAAGTTCGTGGATATGATGTCTGCAGGCAAGGCTAGCAAGAGTGCGACCTAATTTTTTTTCTAGTAGACTGCAAGCCCCGCGATTCACTCCTGTATTACTTGCAGTAGTGTCAAAACACATAGATGTTATTCGGTCCGTCAAATTCCAGTCTTGAAGGATATTATAGACTGCGCTTGCCTGTGCTTCTCCCGTTCCTGAAGAAATTTCTTGGACCGCCAAAAGCTTGTCGGTTCCCTCGCCGGACACGCAAATTGCTAACCTGTCCACTCGTTTCTTCGAAGTTAATGCCGGTAGTATTTTTGCGTCCCAGTGAATTGTAAGTGGAATATCACGTCTGAACGATTCCTTTATTTCTTTAGACTTTTCCTTGCGCATACGCATTCGTTCTCTTCTTACTGACTCTCGACAATACCACATCGTTCACATCTTGGCCTGTCGATTGGCATGTAGCAGCTACAACGTAGACAGCATTTCGACCGGAAATTTTCGTTCGATCCAATGCAGCGCAAATGTCTTCAGAGAGAATTTTTTTTTTCGGTGCACTTTTTTTTTCCGAATCTTTTTTGGTGGATCATACGATGCATCAGACGAATCACTAAGTTCAGTGTCGATTTCTGAAGAGCTGCTGTTACTAAGATTCTCTTGAAGAAACTCTTCCGACTGGTGACTTTCGTTGTTATTTCGACTCTTTCCGCGTTTTGTCTGATTTTGTTTCACACATGTTTCCGGTTTCGGGGTTGATGTTCGGTCCAATTGACGATTGTGTGATCTCTTATTTTGTTTTTTATTAACATAAAATGCTTTTATTTCTTCGTTTTCCATCGTTTCTGAAGCATTTGCAAGCGCTATATCAAACAGATTCGTCAACTTGACGATAAATTCTTCTCTCTTTTTCTGTTCCAATTCTGACGTCCTAGAAACACTCTTTTTAAGGTTCGCCCATACTTTGTGGGTGTCTTTTATTTTCCGTATAACGTTGCTAAGACTTTTGTACGGAATTTTCGTTTTTTCCCATGTCGAGAGAACTTCAATTGCTGTGACTCGTGCTCTCTCGTGTATCGTGAATTTATTTTTCACGTGTAAGCATAAAAATCGTCGTAAGACGTCCATTGTCGATGGCAAAAAAGAGCTTGATAAATTCTCTAATGGTCCACCAATTAGCCAGAAGTGCAAGTACCTTTTTGTCGAAGTCATTCTATTGTGTATTTGATTTACTATATTGCACTTTACAAGTAGGTGAGATAGTTTTATCCAGTCATCACTTCCGCGACGATTCTCGAATGAATGCTCGTACGAGACTGAATAAGCTAACGTTTTCTTTCAATACACTACAACAACATTAGAAGATAAGGCACTGAAGAAGGTGATACAACATATATATACGTGTTTTCAAAACAGTTTCGTATAATAGAGCAGACGAAAAAGACCTGACGTCGGGTAAAAGAGTAGTAGCGGTAGCGCCACGGTCAAAACAAAAGTGAGACAGAGACAAAGAGGTAGAGATAGACACAGAGGGAGTACACTAGTGTCGAGAAGTTATTATTTGATCCTGGGATATTAAATCTCCTAAGAGCCATAGAATTAAAAAAGTGCAATGATTAGTCAATTTTTTTTTACCGTCAAATCAATTTTTTTCCAACACATATGAAGTAGGAATAACTCTTTTCTCGATAGGAGACTTTCACAAAAAAAATCAGATCTTAGAAAAATATTTTGCTCCATTCCTCAGTTAGCGGAATCGGGTCGTACAGAAAAAATGAACGTTACACACGGTTAGAATTTCTTATATGTCAGCAAAAAATTCTGAAAAAAATCCAAAATATCGACGATTCTATTGGGTATAATGCACAAAGAAGAAAATTTACAAAGCTTAAAGGTTTTAGGTAAAAAAATAATAATTTTGCGAAAAAATACGTTTTTTGTAGATAAGTGAGTTGCGCCACCTGTAAATATATTTTTTTCAACTCAAAAAAATTAGAGAACATGTATCTAAACCAGAGGAACACGCTGTACAATGAAGGGCTCGAAAAAAAAATAAAAAGGTTTCTCTGAGCCACCCTACTCAGTATTCATTACAAAATCAAATTTAATTTTCTTACCTATATTTTTTAATTTCTTGATATTAAGGAATGGTTCTCATGGGGATACTGTTTGTATATCTGCCTTCTTCGAGAAATTAGTTTTTCGAAAATAACGGATATTTTTAATAAAATATAACTACCCTAAAAAACAATTAATTGCTTGATGGTACCGATATCCTGGGTTCATGGTGAAATTGAAACTTATCTAAAAGTCTCGAATTCTGTTATAGTTTGTATTTTGAACAACATCACATGGACATTTTATGTTGAAATTTGCAAATTTGTGTAATCGCAGGTACCGATTAACTATAAGCATTATTGATATAAACTCGAAACATATAATTTCAAGAGACAGTGCCAGTAATATCTCGAAAATGGTTGAATCGATTCCATTAAAATTTGGATACGAAGTTGATAGATAGTTTCTTTTAGCACTCTACGTAGATTTTATTGTTAATCAACTACTGTTGTTTATCACAAAAAATGTAATAAAAATAATAACGAATTTCAGTACAAAACCGAGGCTTAAACTTAAATGTTTGCTGTTTTGTTAGAAAATGCATCCTATGTAGAGTAGTACTTCGTATATGATGTGTTGATAATCCATTTGGGATTAATATTTTTTATCAATCACCGCACAGGAACCATGAACCTGCACATGCCAATCAATTTATGCGATATGATTTTATATGACGTAGTTAATAATGTCGTAGGATACGAATGCTCAATATTTGTTAATCTACAAACATTCTATTAAGGACGTAGGAGCGCGATGGGGTGTTCAACTTCCTGAAAAGTGAGAATTCAGAGAGAAATTCGAACACTTGTCGATGGAATAAAAATCGGAAAAAAATCAAACATACAAAAGGTGCGGAAAAGATTAATTTTGCGTATTAATAATTGCAAAATGTTATTAACAAATAGGTGAAAAAAAATGGTTCAACAAATTATCAGTCAACCTAGCTTTTTTTCGAATGAAAATGATTCGTTAAATTTTCTGAATACGTATGAATTTTTTCAGAATTTTGTCTAATGTTTGAAAATTGCGGTTTTTTTCCTTGTATGAGCTGTATTCGCGAATCTATTTGATCAATCGTTTCCAAACTTATTGGGTGTAATGGGTGGTTTTATGACAAGCACATATGAAAAATTCGCAACTTAACATGCATTAAAAAAAAATTATTTCCAAAAAAACGAAACTTCGATGATTAGAAAAACTTCTGAAAAAATTCATACGTATTCAGAAAAATTAACGAATCATTTTCATTCGAAAAAAGTCAGGTTGACTGATAATTTGTTGAACAACTTTTTTTTCACCTGTTTGATAATAACATTTTGCAATTATTAATATGCAAAATTAATCTTTTCTGCACCTTTTTTATGCTTGATTGTTTTTAGATTTTTATTCCATCGACAAGTGTTCGAATTTCTCTCTGAATTCTCACTTTTCAGGAGGTTGAGCACCCCATCACGCTCCTACGTCCTCAAGAACACCCTCGCGAATCACGGATATAACAGCGAGCTATTTTATAATAGATAAACAAGTATAATTGTTGCATATCGAATTTTCAATAATTGCTATTATATCGTATGTTACTTTTTTTTTATATTCGATGCTTTAACATCCTTTTCATGTGCACGCGCAATTCAATGTTGCGAGAATTGTGGATGATAAAGACTGACGACTCATGAATAGGACATGGGTTATTTTCAAAGTGAACATTTCAATTATAACATCGTTTAATTCTCCGGAACGATTTCACTGCATTTTGTCTGCGACAAAAATAACACAGATTTTTTCTATGAATATATGAATATAATATATAAAAGACTTATAGATATGGTGACTACATATCACAGTAGATGAACGTAAATACTTTTCCTTTTAATATAGAATATTCTCTTATATATATCAGAATTTCTACTAATGCCTGATACTTCGAAGTTAGTACTTTCTCATGACTTTTGGTATCATCGTATAACACCCAACTCTGATCACGCCTATGCGAGATAGCCACATAGTGACCGATTTCTTTTTCTTCAGAGCTCCTTCGCGTCATAATTGGTGGTACGAAGTGTACAGCGTCAACCAATTTATATTCTTTCTCCGAAAATGACAATTTCATCATAATTGGAATATCCTGCAAGTGGACCTTTGTGTAATCAGCGAATTTTGTGCTGAAAAGTTCGATGATCAGGAAAAGCCCTGAAAAAGGAAAAGCAATGCGTATATAGTTTTTCGTATAACAGATCATTTAGAGATTTGAGTCGTTTTTATAGTTCTCTACGAAGTTTTTATGTACCCAACTACTTTAAACAAATTCTAATTACAAAAAAAAAGAAATGTACAGTAACCGAGATTCAATTTTAAAACATCGCTATTCTATTGGCAAAAAATTCTATACAGTGTATCGCTTTGTATATTACATGCAACAATACCTGGTTCTATCGCAACTTTTGCTGGTTCGCCTAATGCACAATCGGCACCGCCACAAGATCTGTTATCTAACAACATGCTACTTTCGATGGCTTCAGCAAAATTCTTCACATCTCGCAGATCAGTGCGATCTACTTGTATGCGAGGCAGAACTACTCGCCGATCCGGACACCCTTTCGGACAATGGATAACTTTGGTAAGGCTCGGTTTGTCCTGGAATATTTGACAGCATAGTCCGCCGACGGTCATTTGACTATCGATGAGATCGACCCCACATTTGCTGTTTACAATACTTCCCAGCTTTGAAAGAATCATTGCCCGCTGTCGATACGTGCTAGAGTTTACGCCTTTCTTTGCACATCTGTGAACCAGCGTTAAAAAATCGTTTGCACTAGTCCCGCAAGCTTCCAAGAAATCTTTAAAATCCAATGCAGCTGACAAAAATAGCTGAAGGACACTGTCGAATGAGCAAGTATTGCTTAATGTGACTTTTTTCCGAGTTTAATCGCATTAAGACTCATTTGGTTACCATTCTTTAGAATAGGAACTTTTTCAAGTTTTTCGTGCAAGAGGAGCTCGTTTTGCTGGAAGTTTGGCTGTAGATATCGCCCTCGTTTAGGTTTTTTTATCGCCAATCCCCTCCAATTCTCGAGCTCATTTGAGGCGATATTCTCTTTCACACTTTCAAGGTGGTGCTTATTGCATGCAGCACAAATCCTTTTCTATCCATAACCTTCGTCTTGACCAGGAGCCACCACCGAGCACGCTGGTAGTATATGCACTGGTTTTTGGCAGAAAATACATTTATGTGCATCACCGGGATAATTCCCCCTAGAACACGCTATGCAAGCCGCTGAAATCGTTTCGTCGCTTGTGATCCGTGGACCCGTTCACTTACGAGGTTCCAGTCGGGATGAGTTGGCGAGTGGTGATCTACTTCTGATTTCTTGAGGACTTGGATCGAAGATTTTCGTACTTGACTCCAAACAAGTCATGACCCTCAAGATTTCTGCATCTGCATTTTCGAATCTTCGGACAATGATAACAATTAAACCGTACATCTGAGACGGAATACCTTCTGCAGTCCTTTATCTTTTTCAATTATCTAAATGCGGATTTAAGATAAAAAATATATGTTTCAATTTAAGGGTGTTTGCGTTAAATTAATGCTTTGGCTCGCTATAGCTTCCAAGCACTTACTAGTAAGATAAAAATTCGAAAGCAGTTTTTTTGCGTTTTCAATTATCTAGATGCGGATTTTTTGTTTTTTTTTTAAGCTCTTTTTTAAAGGCTTTTTTCCTTAAATGTGTATGTTAGCTCATAAATCCTCGATCACGAATCAATTCACGCATCAGAAATCAATTTCTGACCAAGAGTTTTTTTTTATAAACATTTATTATACGGATTTAAAAAAAATTTAATTTTTATATTTTATAATTTTTTTTCAATTTAAATTTTTTAATTTTTTTTTCATTTTTTATAATTTCTATATTTTTTTACTCTTTTATTTTTTATGATTTTTTTTTAATGCAGAAATTTTTTTCCATTCGAAAAAATCCTTTATTTTCTCGAGTTCAACCAATTTGCGCATAGATCGCACGTATACACAAAAAACTAGTCCACACGAGAAAAGTAAACGCTTTTTTGACCGGCTTTCGTGCTTGCCTCTTGGGTCCATTATCATCGAACACTAGGGCCGCGGCGAGACTGATGTCAGAATCTTGGGAATCATTTGCTGGGGTCAGTTTCAAGCTGCCACTTAAATGTTTGCATAGAACTCCCTCGGTTACTAAAACTACAAATTTCTTGTCATTTTTTAGCCAAAGAAAACTTAGGTTCGCGCGGAGCTGGGCGATCTTTTTCTTTTTTTTTTTTACTCCCATCCTCTCACATATTAAAGGAATAGATGGGATGTCGTAGGACCATTATCTAAATCTTCAATCGATTTCACCGAATCTATAACAGCATCTACCATTTTCCGGAATATAAAAGACTTTGTAGCTGCGTTGATAAGGTCATTCAGAATCCTGTATAAACCTGCGTGAGTGATATACAATGACTCTGCTAATATACCCGTGTGAGAATGTACATCGATTGAAGATTTTTTTCCTTCATCCATCAAATGCGATCGAAAAAATTATTATAATTATTACGATTTTATTATTATAAAAATGTTGATAATGACAACAAATTTCTCTCTTGAGTGTTTAGAAAAAATGTTTTTAAATTACTAATGTTTCTTTGGAGAGCAGTGGCCGAGTGGATGAAGTCTTGGGTCCGCACGCAGCGGGCCCGGGTTCGATTCCTGGCGGCCGACACCGCTGGAAATTTTTCCGTTGTTTTTTTTTTGTGATTCTGGTGGTTGGGTTCCCACTTTTGATAAATATATGTGCCCAAAACACATGGAAAGAAAATGTCATTGGTTCATAAAAATTTAAGATTGATTCAATAAAACTTCCGGTTCACGGGCTGCCAAAAAGTTATGTCATTATTTCAACTACATCTGTAATAGAATGCTTTTTTAAAAAGTTGATCGGAACAATAGCGATTCTTATTGCAGGAATAATTTGTGTCGTTGTTGCATTATGTTCTTTCTACCAGACGATTTATCCTGCACTTGGATTGAATGCTTATATCCTTGTTTTAAACTCCTTTACCATTGAAAGAAATAGACATGTTCCTAAAATCTATTACAATGAATATATCAATAATATATTTATTTAATTGCAAAAGCGGGCATTATGCAATAATGTTAATATTATTATTTTATTAATATCGAAAAAAGGGTATCGTCCACGGAGACAATTTTCTCTCTTTCGTTTTTCGGAAAATGACATTTGCGGGATTTGAACCTAAGACCTATCGACCTACCTAACTACCTAACTACCTAACACCTAAAGACGCGCACGCTACCCGCTAGACCAAACCGACTACATGATTTTCCTTTACGTTTATTCCATAATAGTTGCATTGAGGATGATGCATCTCGGTGCTCGGTAGAGTTTGAGGTCGTTGTTTACAAATCTGAATACGGAATCCGAAAATTCAAAATGTTAATGGTGACAATATTATGTGGAATTATAAGGGTTAGATGTGAAGCTGAAACTATATACATATGTAGTTGGATCTTATGTATTTTGTCGTTAACCTCACCACGCAGACTGATCAATGTCATTTGTTCATGCAATTGTTCCGATATCAGTACTATTGAATCAATTAAATTAATTCTAATAACATCAATCTTATTGAAACCACTACATTTTTTCCGTGAAGATTTAAGCCGCTTGGCGTCTCATTGAAACAATCGCATATTTTATCGTCCCAAGTACTTCTGCAAACGTACATTGAGCCGAAATATTCAGACATTAATCTCACCACCCATACGGATCAATATCACTTCAAATCAGATGAACAACGTATATTATTGATGTAAATAACTATTTACTTGTATAATTATTTATGACAAAAACAAAATTACTCCATTCAAAAATTGTATTATTTAAATTTTTCATCATTTTGGTATTAAGTTGAATACATAATTCGTTGCCGTGATGAAAATCGCATTTAGAACAATAGCTGAAGTGTTTTTGATAACTTAATTGATAATCGATAATGTATGTATTAAATATGATTGCACTTGTGTTCGAAATAATAACGAAACTTCAATAACAGCAATCCAAATTCTGTACAATCTTGTGACATTAAAATAAACCTTTTTATATTCTTATGAATTCTATAAGCGATTGTCTCAATTATATTTTTGGAGTACACGGTATTATTGAAGACAATAACACGGTTATTAAAAGAACCTCGCCTGCAATTTGTCGGATACCAGGACTATTGAAACAATTAAATTTCAAATACACCCTAGTGGTTGAAAGAATGATATTTTTATTTTCCGTGCACATTAGTGATGTTCGTGTTCAGTCCGGAGTGACTCCCGCCGGTTCTTACCTGGCGGATGGTGCAATAAATCTAAATGTAAATCCTCTGGGCCGAGCAGGAACATCGCTGATGAGAGGTGTCGCGACACCTCCGACCACCGGTGACCATGCTTGAGTTTATTGGCATTGTCGTCTGGGGACTTAGAGAAGCGCTGGCTGTATCGGCTCAGGCTTTACGCAGTTTTCCTGAGCCCTTGGCAAATGCGATACGTTGGGGGAAGTCGGCTGCGGCCGCACTGAGGGGGGAAGGGATTTCTGTCTCACACTCTCGTGTGGCATTCTCCTTGGGCCCCGGAGATGGCGAGAGAGTGAGACGGATAGCAGGCCCGAATCTCTGTCTCCCTCTCTCGTGTGGAGTTCTCCCCGCTATGGAAATGAAAGCGGGGAGATGGCGGGAGAGGGAGACGGCCGTAAAAATCCAACAGGATGTATACCCTGTTTATATCCATCCGTATGAATGGAAAGGAATAATAAATAAGAATATATTTTCAATTTCACTGAGAGTGTCAAATGTGTCTGCCATTTTTTTTTCCTTTATCCATCAAATGCGAACCAAAAAATTGTTATAATTATTATCACTTTATGATTATACAAATTTTTGATGATGACAAAAAATTTCTCTCTTGCGACTTTAGAAAAAATGTTTTTAAATTATTAATGTTTCTTTTTTTTTAATTATTAGAGAATCCTGAATTGTACTCGTAAAACTTAATTTGGTAAAAAAAACTGTCCACTTGCATATTGACGTTTCTTGGTTTTTTTTGTTTTGCAGGGTCTGTCACCAAAAGAACTTTATGAAACCGTGCAACACGGTCTTATTTGTCATATGAGAGGAGGCAACACATGCTCAAACGTTGGTAGTCACGGCTGGATCTTTCTTTTTTCTTACGTACTATTTGCAATAGCTACAGCCCATTTTTTGGCCATGTGCGAAAGTACGGTATTCACTGTCGCAGCAATGACGGTATCTCTTCCACTTTCTGGTATTTGGTGGAGTATCTACAAGATGGATGTTGGATCTAATGGTAGTAAGTGTTGTAAAAAAAAATGAAATATAATCTTAATTTATTTTTCTAGAAGTTTCCATAAAATTAAACTTTTAGTTAGGAATATATGAGAAAAATATGAATTTCATAACTAAAAAAAAATTATCTAGATATTTAGATAAAATATTATTTAGATACCTAGGTAACTCAATAAATTATCTAATTACTAGGGGGGCTGCGCCCCCCTGCGCGCTGCGCGCGCCAACCCCCGCCCCTGCTCCGAACTCAGAATCTTCAAATACACACTATAAAATATTATCGTTTCTACACCACTATGAAGTAGATAATACGCTGCGTTTATTTTTAATACCCGATTTAATATCCGAAGATTTTTAATCGAAGCTTTACTTTACGATTCCATTACAAAGAAAACTCGGTTCCTTTGCAAACCGCAAAACCTCGATTAAATATTTCGAATCTATTTTTTACAATTCCATCATCAACATGATACTACTCGTCTGAAATTCCTCTTTCCCTCGGACTTCCAATAATCAGGGCTTCGGGGGCGCTTGAGAGACTTAGAAAAATTTGTGCCACGTAGAGCATACATAGGGAAGGACTTGACATGGAATGCCTTATAGGTCTATATATATAGGTAAAACTATACATGGGGGGAGTTGTCATGCAATGCCCTGTACGTCTATATCCATAAGTATTTCTCCATTTATAATAAAATCGTCTTCTGTTTTTCCTTCCGAACGTCTTTTGTTTTACCTTACGATTGTATTTTTTTCCCATTCCAAATTGTCCTTTGTTTCCCCTCCAGATCGTCTTTTGTTTCACTTCCCGATTGCCGTTTGGTTTTTCTCCTGATCGTATCGTATTTTGTTTCACTTACCAATTGCTTTTGGTTTTCCTCCTGATCGCCGTTTGTTTTATTTTACGTCCCGATTCCCTTTTGTTTTTTCTCCTGATCGTGGAGCTAACCACTCCGTGTGGTTAGTCCCTTCCGATCATCCTTTGTTTCCCCTTCATATCGTCTTCGGTTTTTCCTACCGACCGTCTTTTGTTTTACCTTACGATTGTATTTTGTTTCCCTTCCATATCGTTCTTTGTTTTCCCTCCAGATCGTCTTTTGTTTTGACGGCCAATCGTCTTTTGTTTGCCTTCCATATCATACTTCGTTTCCCCACCAGTTCGTCTTTTGTTTCCCCACCAGATCGTCTTCTGTTTCCCTCCTGATCGTCTTTTGTTTTACCTCCCGATTGCCTCTACCGCACGGGAACCCCTCCTCTATCCCACGGTAACCCCTCCTCTATCCCACGGTAACCCCTCCTCTATCCCTCGGGAACCCCTCCACTACCCGTCGGGAACCCCTCCTCTATCCCACAGGAACCGCTCCTCTATCCTTCGGGAACCCCACCTCTATCCCTCGGGAACCCCTCAACTACCCGTCGGGAACCCCTCCTCTATCCCACAGGAACCGCTCCTCTATCCTTCGGGAACCCCACCTCTATCCCTCGGGAACCCCTCAACTATCCCACGGGCAGCCCTCCTCTATCCCTCGGGAACCTCTCCACTATCCCTCAGGAACCCCTCTTCTAACCCTCGGGAACCCTTCCTCAATCCATCGGAGACCCCTCCACTATCCCTTGGGAACACCCCTCTATTCCTCGGGAACCCCTCCTCTATCCGAGCACCAGGGTCAGTACTTGGATGGGTGACCGCCGCTAGCTCAAATTATTCTAAGTACCTCGATTCTTGACACGGCGGCGGAGGCGAAATCTTTTTATAATAAAGCGTCCCTCGTAAGAGTCAACCCCCCAAAGCGTGAGCCCCCGAAAGCGTCAGCCCCCGAAAGCGTCAGCCCCCGAAAACGTCAGCCCCCGAAAACGTCAGCCCCCGAAAACGTCAGCCCCCGAAAACGTCAGCCCCCGAAAGCGTCAGCCCTCACAGCGTCAGGGCGTCAGTTTCCGGAGGGATATTTTTTTATAGTATAGGTTGGATATCTAGATATAATTAGATAATTTATTGAGTGTATATTGAGTTATATCTAGATATAATTAGATAATTAATTTAATTATCTGAATAATTACATGACTTGAAAAAATTATCTAGATTTTTTTATTCACTTTTTCAAAATAGCAATTCATTTTTTTTTGCTCATTCTTGCAATTCTTGTCACGAAATAGGCACAATTTCATGGTCACCCGGAGTAACTGGTGAACTCATCTGCGCCCTTCTCGGTCTTCCGGTCGTCCTCCTAGGTCTCGGCCTGCTGATAAGGTCTCACTTCCGGGATACTCAACCAGCTTATCAGAATATTCCTCCTCCAGAGGTTCATCGCGACACTTGCCACAGATGAATTTTTCTAAAAAAACCAACAAATCGAAGCCACTGTGCAGCACGGAGTCAATCGACTAGAGTAAGTATAACTGAGAATAAAATTCGAAACAAAGACACACGTTAAATGAAAACAAATAAAAACTAAAAATAAAAATAAAAAATTCTCACTGTTTACCATCATGCAAAACAAAAATTAGCCAGATGCCAAAAAAAAGGAAAAGAAAAAATACAACGTCACTTGTTTTCTAACTTGTAATATTGTGAAAGTGAATGTCCATCGAGCCATCAGTTATTGCCAATTTATATTTTATTTTCAGTCTCTACTGAGCCTTTGAACCGTGCGGTTGTGTTTATAAATCGAGTGCTAACCGTGTTCGCGAACGGACTAAGATGCCCGATTCAGACGACGAAACTGAGGTTCCAATGGAGCAAGACAAGTTTACAACTCCAAGAAAAAAACCACCTAAAAAAAGAAAATGCAATCAGGAAAAGAGTGCATCATCGGATGAGACACCTTCAACTTCAGTCTCTAACCCGAAGCGTACCGCCAAGTTCATCACAGGTAACAATTCTACACAACCAACACCTGTCAACCCAGTGGCTAACACGAACAATCGAACCTCGATCGAATACAAGTATCTCTACTACATCAGCTCAACTGCAACTAAATCAAGAATAGAACTAGCCAAAGAATGGAGCAAGCTCTCACTGTTCCCAAGAGACATAATTCTCCAGACAAAAAAAGGTTTTTTACTGAAATCTAACACCGCTCAAGAACGATTAATCTTCCTACTCAACAAGCTCATCGAGAAAAACATCATTGACAGCTATACAGAAACCTCAG